>JAECXV010000132.1:600000-955595 GCA_018153235.1 Drosophila malerkotliana malerkotliana
CGTGGAGGGCCTGGCTGATCCCCTGCTAGCTGTTAACCCGCCAATACGTGCCTGGCCGATCTCCCTGCCATAGCCTGGAGTGACCGGCCGACCCCCTGACGAGGCGTGGAGTGCCCAGCCGATTCCCCTGCCGACGCATAGAGGGCCTGGCCGATCCGCTGCTAGCTGATAACCCGCCAATAAACGATATGCCCGCCCGATCTCCCTGCCAAGGCCTGGAGTTCCCGGCCGACCGCCCTGACGAGGCGTGGAGTGCCCAGCCGATTACCTTGCCGACGCGTGGAGTGCCTGGCCGATCCCCTGCCGAGGAGTCGAGTGCCCAGCCGATTCCCCTACCGACGCGTGGAAGGCCTGGCCGATCCCCTGCCAGCTGATAACCGGCCAATAAATTATATGCCTGCCCGATCTCCATGCCAAGACCTGGAGTGCCCGGCCGATCCCGCAGCCGAGGTGGGAGTGCCCATCCGTATTCCTTGCAAGCTGAAAACCCTGCCCAGACGTGAAGAGCCTGGCCGATCCCCTGCTGGATATACCGCCAATACGTGAAGTGTCTGGCCGATCTCCCTGCCATAGCCTGGAGTGCCCGGACGATCCCCCTGCCGAGGCGTGGAGAGCGCAGCCGATTCCCCTGACGACGCGTGGAGTGCCTGGCCGATTCCCTTGCCAGCTGATAACCCGCCAATAAATGATATGCCTGCCCGATCTCCCCGCCAATGCCTGGAGTCCCCAGCTGATCCCCCTGCCGAGGCGTTGAGTGCCTAGCCGATTCCCCTGCTATCTGATAACCGCCAATACGTGCTTGACCGACCTCCCTGCCAAGTGCCCAGCCGACCCCCCAGACGAGGCGTGGAGTGCCCAGCCGATCCCCCTGCGGAGACGTGGAGTGCCTAGCCGATTCCCCTGCCAGCTGATAACCCGCCAATAAATGATATGCCTGCCTGATCTCCCTGCCAATGCCTGGAGTGCCCGGCCGATCCCCCTGCCGAGGCGTGGATTGCCTAGCTGAGGCCTGGCAGCTTTCCCTGCCAGCTTGTAACCCGCCAATAAATGCTATGCCTGCCCGATCTCCCTGCCAAAGCCTGGAATGCCCGGCCGACCCCCCTGACGAGGCCTGGAGTGCCCGGCCAATACCCCTGCGAGGCGTGGAGTGCCCAGCCGATCCCCCTGCGGAGACGTGGAGTGCCTAGCCGATTCCCCTGCCAGCTGATAACCCGCCAATAAATGATATGCCTGCCTGATCTCCCTGCCAATGCCTGGAGTGCCCGGCCGATCCCCCTGCCGAGGCGTGGATTGCCTAGCTGAGGCCTGGCAGCTTTCCCTGCCAGCTTGTAACCCGCCAATAAATGCTATGCCTGCCCGATCTCCCTGCCAAAGCCTGGAATGCCCGGCCGACCCCCTGACGAGGCCTGGAGT
Organism: Drosophila malerkotliana malerkotliana; assembly: GCA_018153235.1. NCBI lineage: Eukaryota > Metazoa > Arthropoda > Insecta > Diptera > Drosophilidae > Drosophila > Drosophila malerkotliana. The sequence continues at coordinate 601,414 of JAECXV010000132.1, forward strand.
GCCCGGCCAATACCCCTGCGAGGCGTGGAGTGCCCAGCCGATTCCCCTGTCCAGGCGTGGAGTGCCCAGTCGATTCCCCTGACGACGCGTTGAGTGCCTAGCTGATTCCCCACCCAGCTGATAGCCCGTCAATAAATTAAATGCCTGACCGAACTCCCTGCCAATGCCTGGAGTGCCCGGCCGACCCCCTGACGAGGCCTGGATTGCCCAGCCGATTCTCCTGCGAGGCCTGGATTTCCCAGCCGATTCTCCTGCGAGGCGTGGAATGCCCAGCCGATTCCCCTATCGCCGCGTGGAGGGCCTGGCCGATCCCCTGCTAGCTGTTAGCCCGCCAATACTTGCCTGGCCGATCACCCTGCCAAGGCCTGGAGTGCCTAGCCGATTCCCCACCCAGCTGATAGCCCGCCAATAAATTAAATGCCTGACCGAACTCCCTGCCAATGCCTGGAGTGCCCGGTCGACCCCCCTGACGAGGCCTGGATTGCCCAGCCGATTCTCCTGCGAGGCGTGGAGTGCCCAGCCGATTCCCCTACCGACGCGTGGAGGGCCTGGCTGATCCCCTGCTAGCTGTTAACCCGCCAATACGTGCCTGGCCGATCTCCCTGCCATAGCCTGGAGTGACCGGCCGACCCCCCTGACGAGGCGTGGAGTGCCCAGCCGATTCCCCTGCCGACTCATAGAGGGCCTGGCCGATCCGCTGCTAGCTGATAACCCGCCAATAAATGATATGCCCGCCCGATCTCCCTGCCAAGGCCTGGAGTTCCCGGCCGACCGCCCTGACGAGGCGTGGAGTGCCCAGCCGATTTCCTTGCCGACGCGTGGAGTGCCTGGCCGATCCCCTGCCGAGGAGTCGAATGCCCAGCCGATTCCCCTACCGACGCGTGGAAGGCCTGGCCGATCCCCTGCCAGCTGATAACCGGCCAATAAATTATATGCCTGCCCGATCTCCATGCCAAGACCTGGAGTGCCCAGCCGACCCCCCTGACGAGGCGTGGAGTGCCCAGCCGATTCCCCTGCCGACGCATAGAGGGCCTGGCCGATCCGCTGCTAGCTGATAACCCGCCAATAAATGATATGCCCGCCCGATCTCCCTGCCAAGGCCTGGAGTTCCCGGCCGACCGCCCTGACGAGGCGTGGAGTGCCCAGCCGATTTCCTTGCCGACGCGTGGAGTGCCTGGCCGATCCCCTGCCAAGGCCTGAAGTGCCCGGACGACCCCCCCGACGAGGCCTGAAGTGCACGGCCGATTCCCCTGCGAGGCGTGGAGTGCCCAGCCGATTCCCCTACCGACGCGTGGAGGGCCTGGCCGATCCCCTGCTAGCTGATAACCCGCTAAAACGTGCCTGAACGATCTCCCTGCCAAGGCCTGGAGTGCCCGGACGACCCTCCTGCCGGGGCGTGGAGTGCCCAGCTGATTCCCCTGCCGACGCGTGGAGGGCCTGGGCGATCCCCTGCCAGCTTGTAACCCGCCAATAAATGATATGCCAGCCCGATATCCCTGCCAATGCCTGGAGTGCCCGGACGACCCTCCTGCCGGGGCGTGGAGTACCCAGCCGATTCCCCTGCCGACGCGTTGAGTACCTAGCCGATTCCCCTCCCATTTGATAACCCGCCAATACGTGAAGTTCCTGGCCGATCTCCCTGCCAAGGACTGGAATGCCCGGCCGACCCCCCTGACGAAGCCTGGAGTGCCCGGCCGATTCCCCTGCGAGGCGTGGAGTGCCCAGCCGATTCCCCTACCGACGCGTGGAGGGCCTGGCCGATCCCCTGCTAGCTGATAACCCGCCAATAAATGATATGCCGGCCCGATCTAACTGCCAAGGCCTGGAGTGCCCGGCCGACCCCCCATGACGAGGCGTGGAGTGCCTAGCCGATTTCCCTGCCAACGCGTGGAGTGCCTGGCCGATCCCCTGCCTGCTGGTAACCCTTCAATACGTGAAGTGCCTGGCCGATCTTCATGCCACGGCCTGGAGTGCCTGGCCGATTCCACTGACGAGGCGTGGAAAGCCCAGCCGATTTTTCTGCCGACGCGTGGATGCCGGCCTATGCCGCAGCCGAGGTAGGAGTGCCATGCCGTATTCCCTGCAAGCTGATGCCCCTGCCGAGACGTAAAGAGCCTGGCCGATCCCATGCTAGTTGAAAACCCGCCAATACGTGAAGTGCCTGGCTTATATCCCTGCCAAAGCCTGGAGTGCCTGGCCGATTCCCCTGCCGAGGCGTGGAGTACCCAGACGATTCCCCTGCCGACGCGTGGAGTGTCTAGCCGATTCCCCTGCCAGCTGATAACCCGCCAATAAATGATATGGCGGCCCGATCTCCCTGCCAATGCCTGGAGTGCCCGGCCGACCCCCTGACGAGGCCTGGAGTGCCCCGCCGATTCCCCTGCGAGGCGTGGAGTGCCCAGCCGATTCCCCTAACGACGCGTGGAGGGCCTGGCCGATCCTCTGCTAGCTGATAATCCGCTAATACGTGCCTAGACGATCTCCCTGCCAAGGCCTGGAGTGCCTGGCCGACCCCCTGAACAGGCGTGGAGTGCCCAGTCGATTCCCTGCCGACGCGTGAAGTGCCTAGCTGATTCCCTGCCAGCTGATAACCCGCTAATAAATGATAGGCGTGGCAGCTTTCCCTGCCAGCTTCTAGCCCGCCAATAAATGCTATGCCTGCCCGATCCTCCTGCCAATGCCTGGAATGCCCGTCTGATCCGCTTGCCGAGGCCTGGAGTGCCCGGCCGATTCCCCTGCGAGGCGTGGAGTGCCCAGCCGATTTCCTTGCCGACGCGTGGAGTGCCTGGCCGATCCCCTGCCGAGGAGTCGAGTGCCCAGCCGATTCCCCTACCGACGCGTGGAAGGCCTGGCCGATCCCCTGCCAGCTGATAACCGGCCAATAAATTATATGCCTGCCCGATCTCCATGCCAAGACCTGGAGTGCCCGGCCGATTCCGCAGCCGAGGTGGGAGTGCCTATCCGTATTCCCTGCAAACTGAAACCCCTGCCGAGACGTGAAGAGCCTGGCCGATCCCTCCCAGTTGATAAACCGCCAATACGTGAAGTGCCTGGTCGATCTCCCTGCCATGGCCTGGAATGCCGGCCGATCCGCTTGCCGAGGCGTGGAGTGCCCAGCCGATTCCCATGCCGAAGCGTGGACTGCTTGGCCGATTCCCTTGCCAGCTGATAACCCGCCAATAAATGATATGCCTACCCGATCTCCCCGCCAATGCCTGGAGTGCCCAGCCGATCCCCCTGCCGAGGCGTTGAGTGCCTAGCCGATCCCCCTGCGGAGACGTGGAGTGCCTAGCCGATTCCCCTGCCAGCTGATAACCCGCCAATAAATGATATGCCTGCCTGATCTCCCTGCCAATGCCTGGAGTGCCCGGCCGATCCCCCTGCCGAGGCGTGGATTGCCTAGCTGAGGCCTGGCAGCTTTCCCTGCCAGCTTGTAACCCGCCAATAAATGCTATGCCTGCCCGATCTCCCTGCCAAAGCCTGGAATGCCCGGCCGACCCCCCTGACGAGGCCTGGAGTGCCCGGCCAATACCCCTGCGAGGCGTGGAGTGCCCAGCCGATTCCCCTACCGACGCGTGGAGGGCCTGGCCGATCCCCTGCCAGCTGATAACCGGCCAATAAATGAAATGCCTGCCCGATCTCCCTGCCAAGACCTGAAGTGCCCGGCCGATCCCGCAGCCGAGATGGGAGTGCCCATCCGTATTCCCTGCAAGCTGAAACCCCTGCCGAGACGTGAAGAGCCTGGCCGATCCCCTCCCAGTTGATAAACCGCCTATACGTGAAGTGCCTGCCAAGGCCTGGAATGCCCGGCCGATCCGCTTGCCGAGGCGTGGAGTGCCCAGCCGATTCCCCTGCTGACGCATGGAGGGCCTGGCCGATCCCCTGCTAGCTGATAACCCCCAATACGTGCCTGGCCGATCTCCCTGCCAAGGCCTGGAGTGCCCAGCCGATCCCCCTGCCGAGGCGTGGGATGCCCAGACGATTCCCCTGCCGACGCGTGGAGTGCCTAGCCGATTCCCCTCCCACCTGATAACCCGCCAATAAATTAAATGCCTGACCGATCTCCCTGCCAATGCCTGGAGTGCCCGGCCGATCCCCCTGACGACGCCTGGAGTGCCCGGCCGATTCCCCTGCGAGGTGTGGAGTGCCCAGCCGATTCCCCTACCGACGCGTGGAGGGCCTGGCCGATCCCCTGCTAGCTGATAATCCGCTAATACATGCCTTGACGATCTCCCTGCCAAGGCCTGGAGTGCCTGGCCGACCCCCTGTCCAGGCGTGGAGTGCCCAGTCGATTCCCCTGACGACGCGTTGAGTGCCTAGCCGATTCCCCACCCAGCTGATAGCCAGTCAATAAATTAAATGCCTGACCGAACTCCCTGCCAATGCCTGGAGTGCCCGGCCGACCCCCTGACGAGGCCTGGATTGCCCAGCCGATTCTCCTGCGAGGCCTGGATTTCCCAGCCGATTCTCTTGCGAGGCGTGGAATGCCCAGCCGATTCCCCTATCGACGCGTGGAGGGCCTGGCTGATCCCCTGCTAGCTGTTAACCCGCCAATACTTGCCTGGCCGATCACCCTGCCAAGGCCTGGAGTGCCTAGCCGATTCCCCACCCAGCTGATAGCCCGCCAATAAATTAAATGCCTGACCGAACTCCCTGCCAATGCCTGGAGTGCCCGGCCGACCCCCCCTGACGAGGCCTGGATTGCCCAGCCGATTCTCCTGCGAGGCGTGGAGTGCCCAGCCGTTTCCCCTACCGACGCGTGGAGGGCCTGGCTGATCCCCTGCTAGCTGTTAACCCGCCAATAAGTGCCTGGCCGATCTCCCTGCCATAGCCTGGAGTGACCGGCCGACCCCCTGCCGAGGCGTGGAGTGCCCAGCCGATTCCCCTGCCGACGCATAGAGGGCCTGGCCGATCCGCTGCTAGCTGATAACCCGCCAATAAATGATATGCCCGCCCGATCTCCCTGCCAAGGCCTGGAGTTCCCGGCCGACCGCCCTGACGAGGCGTGGAGTGCCCAGCCGATTTCCTTGCCGACGCGTGGAGTGCCTGGCCGATCCCCTGCCGAGGAGTCGAATGCCCAGCCGATTCCCCTACCGACGCGTGGAAGGCCTGGCCGATCCCCTGCCAGCTGATAACCGGCCAATAAATTATATGCCTGCCCGATCTCCATGCCAAGACCTGGAGTGCCCGGCCGATTCCGCAGCCGAGGTGGGAGTGCCTATCCGTATTCCCTGCAAACTGAAACCCCTGCCGAGACGTGAAGAGCCTGGCCGATCCCCTCCCAGTTGATAAACCGCCAATACGTGAAGTGCCTGGTCGATCTCCCTGCCATGGCCTGGAATGCCGGCCGATCCGCTTGCCGAGGCGTGGAGTGCCCAGCCGATTCCCATGCCGAAGCGTGGACTGCCTGGCCGATTCCCTTGCCAGCTGATAACCCGCCAATAAATGATATGCCTGCCCGATCTCCCCGCCAATGCCTGGAGTGCCCAGCCGATCCCCCTGCCGAGGCGTTGAGTGCCTAGCCGATTCCCCTGCTATCTGATAACCGCCAATACGTGCTTGACCGATCTCCCTGCCAAGTGCCCAGCCGACCCCCCAGACGATGCGTGGAGTGCCCAGCCGATCCCCCTGCGGAGACGTGGAGTGCCTAGCCGATTCCCCTGCCAGCTGATAACCCGCCAATAAATGATATGCCTGCCTGATCTCCCTGCCAATGCCTGGAGTGCCCGGCCGATCCCCCTGCCGAGGCGTGGATTGCCTAGCTGAGGCCTGGCAGCTTTCCCTGCCAGCTTGTAACCCGCCAATAAATGCTATGCCTGCCCGATCTCCCTGCCAAAGCCTGGAATGCCCGGCCGACCCCCTGACGAGGCCTGGAGTGCCCGGCCGATTCCCCTACCGACGCGTGGAGGGCCTGGCCGATCCCCTGCCAGCTGATAACCGGCCAATAAATGAAATGCCTGCCAGATCTCCCTGCCAAGACCTGGAGTGCCCGGCCGATCCCGCAGCCGAGGTGGAAGTGCCCATCCGTATTCCTTGCAAGCTGAAAACCCTGCCGAGACGTGAAGAGCCTGGCCGATCCCCTGCTGGATATACCGCCAATACGTGAAGTGTCTGGCCGATCTCCCTGCCATAGCCTGGAGTGCCCGGACGATCCCCCTGCCGAGGCGTGGAGAGCGCAGCCGATTCCCCTGACGACGCGTGGAGTGCCTCGACGATCTCCATGCCAAGGCCTGGAGTGCCCGTCCGATTCCCCTGCGAGGCGCGGAGTGCCCAGCCGATTAACCTGCCGACGCATGGAGGGCCTGGCCGATCCCCTGCTAGCTGATAACCCGCCAATACGTGCCTGGCCGATCTCCCTGCCAAGGCCTGGAGTGCCCAGCCGATCCCCCTGCCGAGGCGTGGAATGCCCAGACGATTCCCCTGCCGACGCGTGAAATGCCTAGCCGATTCCCCTCCCAGCTGATAACCCGCCAATAAATTAAATGCCTGACCGATCTCCCTGCCAATGCCTGGAGTGCCCGGCCGACCCCCCTGACGACGCCTGGAGTGCCCGGCCGATTCCCCTGCGAGGTGTGGAGTGCCCAGCCGATTCCCCTACCGACGCGTGGAGGGCCTGGCCGATACCCTGCTAGCTGATAATTCGCTAATACATGACTTGACGATCTCCCTGCCAAGGCCTGGAGTGCCTGGCCGACCCCCCTGTCCAGGCGTGGAGTGCCCAGTCGATTCCCCTGACGACGCGTTGAGTGCCTAGCCGATTCCCCACCCAGCTGATAGCCCGCCAATAAATTAAATGCCTGACCGAACTCCCTGCCAATGCCTGGAGTGCCCGGCCGACCCCCCTGACGAGGCCTGGATTGCCCAGCCGATTCTCCTGCGAGGCCTGGATTTGCCAGCCGATTCTCCTGCGAGGCGTGGAGTGCCCAGCCGATTCCCCTACCGCCGCGTGGAGGGCCTGGCCGATCCCCTGCTAGCTGTTAGCCCGCCAATACTTGCCTGGCCGATCACCCTGCCAAGGCCTGGAGTGCCCAGCCGATCCCCTGACGAGGCGTGGAGTGCCCAGCCGATTCTCCTGCCGACGCGTGGAGTGCCTGGCCGATTCTTCTGCCAGCTGATAACCCGCCAATACATGATATGCCTGCCCAATCTCCCTGCCAATGCCTGGGGTGCCCGGCCGACCCCCCTGCCGAGGCGTGGAGTGCCCAGCTGATTCCCCTGCCGACACGTGGAAGGCCTGGCAGCTTTCCCTGCCAGCTTCTAGCCCGCCAATAAATGCTATGCCTGCCCGATCCTCCTGCCAATGCCTGGAATGCCCGGCTGATCCGCTTGCCGAGGCCTGGAGTGCCCAGCCGATTCCCCTGCGAGTCGTGGAGTGCCCAGCCGATTTCCCTGCCGACGCGTGGAGTGCCTAGCCGATTTCCTTGCCAGATGATAAACCGCCAATAAATGACAAGCCGGCCCGATCTCCCTGCCAAAGCCTGGAATGCCCGGCCGACCCCCCTGACGAGGCCTGGAGTGCCCGACCAATACCCCTGCGAGGCGTGGAGTGCCCAGCCGATCCCCTTGCGGAGACGTGGAGTGCCTAGCCGATTCCCCTGCCAGCTGATAACCCGCCAATAAATGATATGCCTGCCTGATCTCCCTGCCAATGCCTGGAGTGCCCGGCCGATCCCCCTGCCGAGGCGTGGATTGCCTAGCTGAGGCCTGGCAGCTTTCCCTGCCAGCTTGTAACCCGCCAATAAATGCTATGCCTGCCCGATCTCCCTGCCAAAGCCTGGAATGCCCGGCCGACCCCCCTGACGAGGCCTGGAGTGCCCGGCCAATACCCCTGCGAGGCGTGGAGTGCCCAGCCGATCCCCTGCGGAGACGTGGAGTGCCCAGCCGATTCCCCTGCCAGCTGATAACCCGCCAATAAATGATATGCCTGCCTGATCTCCCTGCCAATGCCTGGAGTGCCCGGCCGATCCCCCTGCCGAGGCGTGGATTGCCTAGCTGAGGCCTGGCAGCTTTCCCTGCCAGCTTGTAACCCGCCAATAAATGCTATGCCTGCCCGATCTCCCTGCCAAAGCCTGGAATGCCCGGCCGACCCCCCTGACGAGGCCTGGAGTGCCCGGCCAATACCCCTGCGAGGCGTGGAGTGCCCAGCCGATTCCCCTGTCCAGGCGTGGAGTGCCCAGTCGATTCCCCTGACGACGCGTTGAGTGCCTAGCTGATTCCCCACCCAGCTGATAGCCCGTCAATAAATTAAATGCCTGACCGAACTCCCTGCCAATGCCTGGAGTGCCCGGCCGACCCCCCTGACGAGGCCTGGATTGCCCAGCCGATTCTCCTGCGAGGCCTGGATTTCCCAGCCGATTCTCCTGCGAGGCGTGGAATGCCCAGCCGATTCCCCTATCGCCGCGTGGAGGGCCTGGCCGATCCCCTGCTAGCTGTTAGCCCGCCAATACTTGCCTGGCCGATCACCCTGCCAAGGCCTGGAGTGCCTAGCCGATTCCCCACCCAGCTGATAGCCCGCCAATAAATTAAATGCCTGACCGAACTCCCTGCCAATGCCTGGAGTGCCCGGTCGACCCCCCTGACGAGGCCTGGATTGCCCAGCCGATTCTCCTGCGAGGCGTGGAGTGCCCAGCCGATTCCCCTACCGACGCGTGGAGGGCCTGGCTGATCCCCTGCTAGCTGTTAACCCGCCAATACGTGCCTGGCCGATCTCCCTGCCATAGCCTGGAGTGACCGGCCGACCCCCCCTGACGAGGCGTGGAGTGCCCAGCCGATTCCCCTGCCGACTCATAGAGGGCCTGGCCGATCCGCTGCTAGCTGATAACCCGCCAATAAATGATATGCCCGCCCGATCTCCCTGCCAAGGCCTGGAGTTCCCGGCCGACCGCCCTGACGAGGCGTGGAGTGCCCAGCCGATTTCCTTGCCGACGCGTGGAGTGCCTGGCCGATCCCCTGCCAAGGCCTGAAGTGCCCGGACGACCCCCCCGACGAGGCCTGAAGTGCACGGCCGATTCCCCTGCGAGGCGTGGAGTGCCCAGCCGATTCCCCTACCGACGCGTGGAGGGCCTGCCCGATCCCCTGCTAGCTGATAACCCGCTAAAACGTGCCTGAACGATCTCCCTGCCAAGGCCTGGAGTGCCCGGACGACCCTCCTGCCGGGGCGTGGAGTGCCCAGCTGATTCCCCTGCCGACGCGTGGAGGGCCTGGGCGATCCCCTGCCAGCTTGTAACCCGCCAATAAATGATATGCCAGCCCGATATCCCTGCCAATGCCTGGAGTGCCCGGACGACCCTCCTGCCGGGGCGTGGAGTACCCAGCCGATTCCCCTGCCGACGCGTTGAGTACCTAGCCGATTCCCCTCCCATTTGATAACCCGCCAATACGTGAAGTTCCTGGCCGATCTCCCTGCCAAGGACTGGAATGCCCGGCCGACCCCCTGACGAAGCCTGGAGTGCCCGGCCGATTCCCCTGCGAGGCGTGGAGTGCCCAGCCGATTCCCCTACCGACGCGTGGAGGGCCTGGCCGATCCCCTGCTAGCTGATAACCCGCCAATAAATGATATGCCGGCCCGATCTAACTGCCAAGGCCTGGAGTGCCCGGCCGACCCCCCATGACGAGGCGTGGAGTGCCTAGCCGATTTCCCTGCCAACGCGTGGAGTGCCTGGCCGATCCCCTGCCTGCTGGTAACCCTTCAATACGTGAAGTGCCTGGCCGATCTTCATGCCACGGCCTGGAGTGCCTGGCCGATTCCACTGACGAGGCGTGGAAAGCCCAGCCGATTTTTCTGCCGACGCGTGGATGCCGGCCTATGCCGCAGCCGAGGTAGGAGTGCCATGCCGTATTCCCTGCAAGCTGATGCCCCTGCCGAGACGTAAAGAGCCTGGCCGATCCCATGCTAGTTGAAAACCCGCCAATACGTGAAGTGCCTGGCTTATATCCCTGCCAAAGCCTGGAGTGCCTGGCCGATTCCCCTGCCGAGGCGTGGAGTACCCAGACGATTCCCCTGCCGACGCGTGGAGTGTCTAGCCGATTCCCCTGCCAGCTGATAACCCGCCAATAAATGATATGGCGGCCCGATCTCCCTGCCAATGCCTGGAGTGCCCGGCCGACCCCCCTGACGAGGCCTGGAGTGCCCCGCCGATTCCCCTGCGAGGCGTGGAGTGCCCAGCCGATTCCCCTAACGACGCGTGGAGGGCCTGGCCGATCCTCTGCTAGCTGATAATCCGCTAATACGTGCCTAGACGATCTCCCTGCCAAGGCCTGGAGTGCCTGGCCGACCCCCCTGAACAGGCGTGGAGTGCCCAGTCGATTCCCTGCCGACGCGTGAAGTGCCTAGCTGATTCCCTGCCAGCTGATAACCCGCTAATAAATGATAGGCCTGGCAGCTTTCCCTGCCAGCTTCTAGCCCGCCAATAAATGCTATGCCTGCCCGATCCTCCTGCCAATGCCTGGAATGCCCGTCTGATCCGCTTGCCGAGGCCTGGAGTGCCCGGCCGATTCCCCTGCGAGGCGTGGAGTGCCCAGCCGATTTCCTTGCCGACGCGTGGAGTGCCTGGCCGATCCCCTGCCGAGGAGTCGAGTGCCCAGCCGATTCCCCTACCGACGCGTGGAAGGCCTGGCCGATCCCCTGCCAGCTGATAACCGGCCAATAAATTATATGCCTGCCCGATCTCCATGCCAAGACCTGGAGTGCCCGGCCGATTCCGCAGCCGAGGTGGGAGTGCCTATCCGTATTCCCTGCAAACTGAAACCCCTGCCGAGACGTGAAGAGCCTGGCCGATCCCTCCCAGTTGATAAACCGCCAATACGTGAAGTGCCTGGTCGATCTCCCTGCCATGGCCTGGAATGCCGGCCGATCCGCTTGCCGAGGCGTGGAGTGCCCAGCCGATTCCCATGCCGAAGCGTGGACTGCTTGGCCGATTCCCTTGCCAGCTGATAACCCGCCAATAAATGATATGCCTACCCGATCTCCCCGCCAATGCCTGGAGTGCCCAGCCGATCCCCCTGCCGAGGCGTTGAGTGCCTAGCCGATCCCCCTGCGGAGACGTGGAGTGCCTAGCCGATTCCCCTGCCAGCTGATAACCCGCCAATAAATGATATGCCTGCCTGATCTCCCTGCCAATGCCTGGAGTGCCCGGCCGATCCCCTGCCGAGGCGTGGATTGCCTAGCTGAGGCCTGGCAGCTTTCCCTGCCAGCTTGTAACCCGCCAATAAATGCTATGCCTGCCCGATCTCCCTGCCAAAGCCTGGAATGCCCGGCCGACCCCCTGACGAGGCCTGGAGTGCCCGGCCAATACCCCTGCGAGGCGTGGAGTGCCCAGCCGATTCCCCTACCGACGCGTGGAGGGCCTGGCCGATCCCCTGCCAGCTGATAACCGGCCAATAAATGAAATGCCTGCCCGATCTCCCTGCCAAGACCTGAAGTGCCCGGCCGATCCCGCAGCCGAGATGGGAGTGCCCATCCGTATTCCCTGCAAGCTGAAACCCCTGCCGAGACGTGAAGAGCCTGGCCGATCCCTCCCAGTTGATAAACCGCCTATACGTGAAGTGCCTGCCAAGGCCTGGAATGCCCGGCCGATCCGCTTGCCGAGGCGTGGAGTGCCCAGCCGATTCCCCTGCTGACGCATGGAGGGCCTGGCCGATCCCCTGCTAGCTGATAACCCCCAATACGTGCCTGGCCGATCTCCCTGCCAAGGCCTGGAGTGCCCAGCCGATCCCCCTGCCGAGGCGTGGGATGCCCAGACGATTCCCCTGCCGACGCGTGGAGTGCCTAGCCGATTCCCCTCCCACCTGATAACCCGCCAATAAATTAAATGCCTGACCGATCTCCCTGCCAATGCCTGGAGTGCCCGGCCGATCCCCCCTGACGACGCCTGGAGTGCCCGGCCGATTCCCCTGCGAGGTGTGGAGTGCCCAGCCGATTCCCCTACCGACGCGTGGAGGGCCTGGCCGATCCCCTGCTAGCTGATAATCCGCTAATACATGCCTTGACGATCTCCCTGCCAAGGCCTGGAGTGCCTGGCCGACCCCCCTGTCCAGGCGTGGAGTGCCCAGTCGATTCCCCTGACGACGCGTTGAGTGCCTAGCCGATTCCCCACCCAGCTGATAGCCAGTCAATAAATTAAATGCCTGACCGAACTCCCTGCCAATGCCTGGAGTGCCCGGCCGACCCCCCTGACGAGGCCTGGATTGCCCAGCCGATTCTCCTGCGAGGCCTGGATTTCCCAGCCGATTCTCTTGCGAGGCGTGGAATGCCCAGCCGATTCCCCTATCGCCGCGTGGAGGGCCTGGCCGATCCCCTGCTAGCTGTTAGCCCGCCAATACTTGCCTGGCCGATCACCCTGCCAAGGCCTGGAGTGCCTAGCCGATTCCCCACCCAGCTGATAGCCCGCCAATAAATTAAATGCCTGACCGAACTCCCTGCCAATGCCTGGAGTGCCCGGCCGACCCCCCTGACGAGGCCTGGATTGCCCAGCCGATTCTCCTGCGAGGCGTGGAGTGCCCAGCCGTTTCCCCTACCGACGCGTGGAGGGCCTGGCTGATCCCCTGCTAGCTGTTAACCCGCCAATAAGTGCCTGGCCGATCTCCCTGCCATAGCCTGGAGTGACCGGCCGACCCCCCTGCCGAGGCGTGGAGTGCCCAGCCGATTCCCCTGCCGACGCATAGAGGGCCTGGCCGATCCGCTGCTAGCTGATAACCCGCCAATAAATGATATGCCCGCCCGATCTCCCTGCCAAGGCCTGGAGTTCCCGGCCGACCGCCCTGACGAGGCGTGGAGTGCCCAGCCGATTTCCTTGCCGACGCGTGGAGTGCCTGGCCGATCCCCTGCCGAGGAGTCGAATGCCCAGCCGATTCCCCTACCGACGCGTGGAAGGCCTGGCCGATCCCCTGCCAGCTGATAACCGGCCAATAAATTATATGCCTGCCCGATCTCCATGCCAAGACCTGGAGTGCCCGGCCGATTCCGCAGCCGAGGTGGGAGTGCCTATCCGTATTCCCTGCAAACTGAAACCCCTGCCGAGACGTGAAGAGCCTGGCCGATCCCCTCCCAGTTGATAAACCGCCAATACGTGAAGTGCCTGGTCGATCTCCCTGCCATGGCCTGGAATGCCGGCCGATCCGCTTGCCGAGGCGTGGAGTGCCCAGCCGATTCCCATGCCGAAGCGTGGACTGCCTGGCCGATTCCCTTGCCAGCTGATAACCCGCCAATAAATGATATGCCTGCCCGATCTCCCCGCCAATGCCTGGAGTGCCCAGCCGATCCCCCTGCCGAGGCGTTGAGTGCCTAGCCGATTCCCCTGCTATCTGATAACCGCCAATACGTGCTTGACCGATCTCCCTGCCAAGTGCCCAGCCGACCCCCCAGACGATGCGTGGAGTGCCCAGCCGATCCCCTGCGGAGACGTGGAGTGCCTAGCCGATTCCCCTGCCAGCTGATAACCCGCCAATAAATGATATGCCTGCCTGATCTCCCTGCCAATGCCTGGAGTGCCCGGCCGATCCCCCTGCCGAGGCGTGGATTGCCTAGCTGAGGCCTGGCAGCTTTCCCTGCCAGCTTGTAACCCGCCAATAAATGCTATGCCTGCCCGATCTCCCTGCCAAAGCCTGGAATGCCCGGCCGACCCCCCTGACGAGGCCTGGAGTGCCCGGCCGATTCCCCTACCGACGCGTGGAGGGCCTGGCCGATCCCCTGCCAGCTGATAACCGGCCAATAAATGAAATGCCTGCCAGATCTCCCTGCCAAGACCTGGAGTGCCCGGCCGATCCCGCAGCCGAGGTGGAAGTGCCCATCCGTATTCCTTGCAAGCTGAAAACCCTGCCGAGACGTGAAGAGCCTGGCCGATCCCCTGCTGGATATACCGCCAATACGTGAAGTGTCTGGCCGATCTCCCTGCCATAGCCTGGAGTGCCCGGACGATCCCCCTGCCGAGGCGTGGAGAGCGCAGCCGATTCCCCTGACGACGCGTGGAGTGCCTCGACGATCTCCATGCCAAGGCCTGGAGTGCCCGTCCGATTCCCTGCGAGGCGCGGAGTGCCCAGCCGATTAACCTGCCGACGCATGGAGGGCCTGGCCGATCCCCTGCTAGCTGATAACCCGCCAATACGTGCCTGGCCGATCTCCCTGCCAAGGCCTGGAGTGCCCAGCCGATCCCCCTGCCGAGGCGTGGAATGCCCAGACGATTCCCCTGCCGACGCGTGAAATGCCTAGCCGATTCCCCTCCCAGCTGATAACCCGCCAATAAATTAAATGCCTGACCGATCTCCCTGCCAATGCCTGGAGTGCCCGGCCGACCCCCTGACGACGCCTGGAGTGCCCGGCCGATTCCCCTGCGAGGTGTGGAGTGCCCAGCCGATTCCCCTACCGACGCGTGGAGGGCCTGGCCGATACCCTGCTAGCTGATAATTCGCTAATACATGACTTGACGATCTCCCTGCCAAGGCCTGGAGTGCCTGGCCGACCCCCCTGTCCAGGCGTGGAGTGCCCAGTCGATTCCCCTGACGACGCGTTGAGTGCCTAGCCGATTCCCCACCCAGCTGATAGCCCGCCAATAAATTAAATGCCTGACCGAACTCCCTGCCAATGCCTGGAGTGCCCGGCCGACCCCCCTGACGAGGCCTGGATTGCCCAGCCGATTCTCCTGCGAGGCCTGGATTTGCCAGCCGATTCTCCTGCGAGGCGTGGAGTGCCCAGCCGATTCCCCTACCGCCGCGTGGAGGGCCTGGCCGATCCCCTGCTAGCTGTTAGCCCGCCAATACTTGCCTGGCCGATCACCCTGCCAAGGCCTGGAGTGCCCAGCCGATCCCCCTGACGAGGCGTGGAGTGCCCAGCCGATTCTCCTGCCGACGCGTGGAGTGCCTGGCCGATTCTTCTGCCAGCTGATAACCCGCCAATACATGATATGCCTGCCCAATCTCCCTGCCAATGCCTGGGGTGCCCGGCCGACCCCCTGCCGAGGCGTGGAGTGCCCAGCTGATTCCCCTGCCGACACGTGGAAGGCCTGGCAGCTTTCCCTGCCAGCTTCTAGCCCGCCAATAAATGCTATGCCTGCCCGATCCTCCTGCCAATGCCTGGAATGCCCGGCTGATCCGCTTGCCGAGGCCTGGAGTGCCCAGCCGATTCCCCTGCGAGTCGTGGAGTGCCCAGCCGATTTCCCTGCCGACGCGTGGAGTGCCTAGCCGATTTCCTTGCCAGATGATAAACCGCCAATAAATGACAAGCCGGCCCGATCTCCCTGCCAAAGCCTGGAATGCCCGGCCGACCCCCCTGACGAGGCCTGGAGTGCCCGACCAATACCCCTGCGAGGCGTGGAGTGCCCAGCCGATCCCCTTGCGGAGACGTGGAGTGCCTAGCCGATTCCCCTGCCAGCTGATAACCCGCCAATAAATGATATGCCTGCCTGATCTCCCTGCCAATGCCTGGAGTGCCCGGCCGATCCCCCTGCCGAGGCGTGGATTGCCTAGCTGAGGCCTGGCAGCTTTCCCTGCCAGCTTGTAACCCGCCAATAAATGCTATGCCTGCCCGATCTCCCTGCCAAAGCCTGGAATGCCCGGCCGACCCCCTGACGAGGCCTGGAGTGCCCGGCCAATACCCCTGCGAGGCGTGGAGTGCCCAGCCGATCCCCCTGCGGAGACGTGGAGTGCCCAGCCGATTCCCCTGCCAGCTGATAACCCGCCAATAAATGATATGCCTGCCTGATCTCCCTGCCAATGCCTGGAGTGCCCGGCCGATCCCCCTGCCGAGGCGTGGATTGCCTAGCTGAGGCCTGGCAGCTTTCCTGCCAGCTTGTAACCCGCCAATAAATGCTATGCCTGCCCGATCTCCCTGCCAAAGCCTGGAATGCCCGGCCGACCCCCTGACGAGGCCTGGAGTGCCCGGCCAATACCCCCTGCGAGGCGTGGAGTGCCCAGCCGATTCCCCTGTCCAGGCGTGGAGTGCCCAGTCGATTCCCCTGACGACGCGTTGAGTGCCTAGCTGATTCCCCACCCAGCTGATAGCCCGTCAATAAATTAAATGCCTGACCGAACTCCCTGCCAATGCCTGGAGTGCCCGGCCGACCCCCTGACGAGGCCTGGATTGCCCAGCCGATTCTCCTGCGAGGCCTGGATTTCCCAGCCGATTCTCCTGCGAGGCGTGGAATGCCCAGCCGATTCCCCTATCGCCGCGTGGAGGGCCTGGCCGATCCCCTGCTAGCTGTTAGCCCGCCAATACTTGCCTGGCCGATCACCCTGCCAAGGCCTGGAGTGCCTAGCCGATTCCCCACCCAGCTGATAGCCCGCCAATAAATTAAATGCCTGACCGAACTCCCTGCCAATGCCTGGAGTGCCCGGTCGACCCCCCTGACGAGGCCTGGATTGCCCAGCCGATTCTCCTGCGAGGCGTGGAGTGCCCAGCCGATTCCCCTACCGACGCGTGGAGGGCCTGGCTGATCCCCTGCTAGCTGTTAACCCGCCAATACGTGCCTGGCCGATCTCCCCTGCCATAGCCTGGAGTGACCGGCCGACCCCCTGACGAGGCGTGGAGTGCCCAGCCGATTCCCCTGCCGACTCATAGAGGGCCTGGCCGATCCGCTGCTAGCTGATAACCCGCCAATAAATGATATGCCCGCCCGATCTCCCTGCCAAGGCCTGGAGTTCCCGGCCGACCGCCCTGACGAGGCGTGGAGTGCCCAGCCGATTTCCTTGCCGACGCGTGGGTGCCTGGCCGATCCCCTGCCGAGGAGTCGAATGCCCAGCCGATTCCCCTACCGACGCGTGGGAAGGCCTGGCCGATCCCCTGCCAGCTGATAACCGGCCAATAAATTATATGCCTGCCCGATCTCCATGCCAAGACCTGGAGTGCCCAGCCGACCCCCTGACGAGGCGTGGAGTGCCCAGCCGATTCCCCTGCCGACGCATAGAGGGCCTGGCCGATCCGCTGCTAGCTGATAACCCGCCAATAAATGATATGCCCGCCCGATCTCCCTGCCAAGGCCTGGAGTTCCCGGCCGACCGCCCTGACGAGGCGTGGAGTGCCCAGCCGATTTCCTTGCCGACGCGTGGAGTGCCTGGCCGATCCCCTGCCAAGGCCTGAAGTGCCCGGACGACCCCCCCGACGAGGCCTGAAGTGCACGGCCGATTCCCCTGCGAGGCGTGGAGTGCCCAGCCGATTCCCCTACCGACGCGTGGAGGGCCTGCCCGATCCCCTGCTAGCTGATAACCCGCTAAAACGTGCCTGAACGATCTCCCTGCCAAGGCCTGGAGTGCCCGGACGACCCTCCTGCCGGGGCGTGGAGTGCCCAGCTGATTCCCCTGCCGACGCGTGGAGGGCCTGGGCGATCCCTGCCAGCTTGTAACCCGCCAATAAATGATATGCCAGCCCGATATCCCTGCCAATGCCTGGAGTGCCCGGACGACCCTCCTGCCGGGGCGTGGAGTACCCAGCCGATTCCCCTGCCGACGCGTTGAGTACCTAGCCGATTCCCTCCCATTTGATAACCCGCCAATACGTGAAGTTCCTGGCCGATCTCCCTGCCAAGGACTGGAATGCCCGGCCGACCCCCTGACGAAGCCTGGAGTGCCCGGCCGATTCCCCTGCGAGGCGTGGAGTGCCCAGCCGATTCCCCTACCGACGCGTGGAGGGCCTGGCCGATCCCTGCTAGCTGATAACCCGCCAATAAATGATATGCCGGCCCGATCTAACTGCCAAGGCCTGGAGTGCCCGGCCGACCCCCATGACGAGGCGTGGAGTGCCTAGCCGATTTCCCTGCCAACGCGTGGAGTGCCTGGCCGATCCCCTGCCTGCTGGTAACCCTTCAATACGTGAAGTGCCTGGCCGATCTTCATGCCACGGCCTGGAGTGCCTGGCCGATTCCACTGACGAGGCGTGGAAAGCCCAGCCGATTTTTCTGCCGACGCGTGGATGCCGGCCTATGCCGCAGCCGAGGTAGGAGTGCCATGCCGTATTCCCTGCAAGCTGATGCCCCTGCCGAGACGTAAAGAGCCTGGCCGATCCCATGCTAGTTGAAAACCCGCCAATACGTGAAGTGCCTGGCTTATATCCCTGCCAAAGCCTGGAGTGCCTGGCCGATTCCCCTGCCGAGGCGTGGAGTACCCAGACGATTCCCCTGCCGACGCGTGGAGTGTCTAGCCGATTCCCCTGCCAGCTGATAACCCGCCAATAAATGATATGGCGGCCCGATCTCCCCTGCCAATGCCTGGAGTGCCCGGCCGACCCCCTGACGAGGCCTGGAGTGCCCGGCCGATTCCCCTGCGAGGCGTGGAGTGCCCAGCCGATTCCCCTAACGACGCGTGGAGGGCCTGGCCGATCCTCTGCTAGCTGATAATCCGCTAATACGTGCCTAGACGATCTCCCTGCCAAGGCCTGGAGTGCCTGGCCGACCCCCTGAACAGGCGTGGAGTGCCCAGTCGATTCCCTGCCGACGCGTGAAGTGCCTAGCTGATTCCCTGCCAGCTGATAACCCGCTAATAAATGATAGGCCTGGCAGCTTTCCCTGCCAGCTTCTAGCCCGCCAATAAATGCTATGCCTGCCCGATCCTCCTGCCAATGCCTGGAATGCCCGTCTGATCCGCTTGCCGAGGCCTGGAGTGCCCGGCCGATTCCCCTGCGAGGCGTGGAGTGCCCAGCCGATTTCCTTGCCGACGCGTGGAGTGCCTGGCCGATCCCCTGCCGAGGAGTCGAGTGCCCAGCCGATTCCCCTACCGACGCGTGGAAGGCCTGGCCGATCCCCTGCCAGCTGATAACCGGCCAATAAATTATATGCCTGCCCGATCTCCATGCCAAGACCTGGAGTGCCCGGCCGATTCCGCAGCCGAGGTGGGAGTGCCTATCCGTATTCCCTGCAAACTGAAACCCCTGCCGAGACGTGAAGAGCCTGGCCGATCCCCTCCCAGTTGATAAACCGCCAATACGTGAAGTGCCTGGTCGATCTCCCTGCCATGGCCTGGAATGCCGGCCGATCCGCTTGCCGAGGCGTGGAGTGCCCAGCCGATTCCCATGCCGAAGCGTGGACTGCTTGGCCGATTCCCTTGCCAGCTGATAACCCGCCAATAAATGATATGCCTACCCGATCTCCCCGCCAATGCCTGGAGTGCCCAGCCGATCCCCCTGCCGAGGCGTTGAGTGCCTAGCCGATCCCCCTGCGGAGACGTGGAGTGCCTAGCCGATTCCCCTGCCAGCTGATAACCCGCCAATAAATGATATGCCTGCCTGATCTCCCTGCCAATGCCTGGAGTGCCCGGCCGATCCCCCTGCCGAGGCGTGGATTGCCTAGCTGAGGCCTGGCAGCTTTCCCTGCCAGCTTGTAACCCGCCAATAAATGCTATGCCTGCCCGATCTCCCTGCCAAAGCCTGGAATGCCCGGCCGACCCCCCTGACGAGGCCTGGAGTGCCCGGCCAATACCCCTGCGAGGCGTGGAGTGCCCAGCCGATTCCCCTACCGACGCGTGGAGGGCCTGGCCGATCCCCTGCCAGCTGATAACCGGCCAATAAATGAAATGCCTGCCCGATCTCCCTGCCAAGACCTGAAGTGCCCGGCCGATCCCGCAGCCGAGATGTGAGTGCCCATCCGTATTCCCTGCAAGCTGAAACCCCTGCCGAGACGTGAAGAGCCTGGCCGATCCCCTCCCAGTTGATAAACCGCCTATACGTGAAGTGCCTGCCAAGGCCTGGAATGCCCGGCCGATCCGCTTGCCGAGGCGTGGAGTGCCCAGCCGATTCCCCTGCTGACGCATGGAGGGCCTGGCCGATCCCCTGCTAGCTGATAACCCCCCAATACGTGCCTGGCCGATCTCCCTGCCAAGGCCTGGAGTGCCCAGCCGATCCCCCTGCCGAGGCGTGGGATGCCCAGACGATTCCCCTGCCGACGCGTGGAGTGCCTAGCCGATTCCCCTCCCACCTGATAACCCGCCAATAAATTAAATGCCTGACCGATCTCCCTGCCAATGCCTGGAGTGCCCGGCCGATCCCCCTGACGACGCCTGGAGTGCCCGGCCGATTCCCCTGCGAGGTGTGGAGTGCCCAGCCGATTCCCCTACCGACGCGTGGAGGGCCTGGCCGATCCCCTGCTAGCTGATAATCCGCTAATACATGCCTTGACGATCTCCCTGCCAAGGCCTGGAGTGCCTGGCCGACCCCCCTGTCCAGGCGTGGAGTGCCCAGTCGATTCCCCTGACGACGCGTTGAGTGCCTAGCCGATTCCCCACCCAGCTGATAGCCAGTCAATAAATTAAATGCCTGACCGAACTCCCTGCCAATGCCTGGAGTGCCCGGCCGACCCCCCTGACGAGGCCTGGATTGCCCAGCCGATTCTCCTGCGAGGCCTGGATTTCCCAGCCGATTCTCTTGCGAGGCGTGGAATGCCCAGCCGATTCCCCTATCGCCGCGTGGAGGGCCTGGCCGATCCCCTGCTAGCTGTTAGCCCGCCAATACTTGCCTGGCCGATCACCCTGCCAAGGCCTGGAGTGCCTAGCCGATTCCCCACCCAGCTGATAGCCCGCCAATAAATTAAATGCCTGACCGAACTCCCTGCCAATGCCTGGAGTGCCCGGCCGACCCCCCTGACGAGGCCTGGACTGCCCAGCCGATTCTCCTGCGAGGCGTGGAGTGCCCAGCCGTTTCCCCTACCGACGCGTGGAGGGCCTGGCTGATCCCCTGCTAGCTGTTAACCCGCCAATAAGTGCCTGGCCGATCTCCCTGCCATAGCCTGGAGTGACCGGCCGACCCCCTGCCGAGGCGTGGAGTGCCCAGCCGATTCCCCTGCCGACGCATAGAGGGCCTGGCCGATCCGCTGCTAGCTGATAACCCGCCAATAAATGATATGCCCGCCCGATCTCCCTGCCAAGGCCTGGAGTTCCCGGCCGACCGCCCTGACGAGGCGTGGAGTGCCCAGCCGATTTCCTTGCCGACGCGTGGAGTGCCTGGCCGATCCCCTGCCGAGGAGTCGAATGCCCAGCCGATTCCCCTACCGACGCGTGGAAGGCCTGGCCGATCCCCTGCCAGCTGATAACCGGCCAATAAATTATATGCCTGCCCGATCTCCATGCCAAGACCTGGAGTGCCCGGCCGATTCCGCAGCCGAGGTGGGAGTGCCTATCCGTATTCCCTGCAAACTGAAACCCCTGCCGAGACGTGAAGAGCCTGGCCGATCCCCTCCCAGTTGATAAACCGCCAATACGTGAAGTGCCTGGTCGATCTCCCTGCCATGGCCTGGAATGCCGGCCGATCCGCTTGCCGAGGCGTGGAGTGCCCAGCCGATTCCCATGCCGAAGCGTGGACTGCCTGGCCGATTCCCTTGCCAGCTGATAACCCGCCAATAAATGATATGCCTGCCCGATCTCCCCGCCAATGCCTGGAGTGCCCAGCCGATCCCCCTGCCGAGGCGTTGAGTGCCTAGCCGATTCCCCTGCTATCTGATAACCGCCAATACGTGCTTGACCGATCTCCCTGCCAAGTGCCCAGCCGACCCCCAGACGAGGCGTGGAGTGCCCAGCCGATCCCCCCTGCGGAGACGTGGAGTGCCTAGCCGATTCCCCTGCCAGCTGATAACCCGCCAATAAATGATATGCCTGCCTGATCTCCCTGCCAATGCCTGGAGTGCCCGGCCGATCCCCCTGCCGAGGCGTGGATTGCCTAGCTGAGGCCTGGCAGCTTTCCCTGCCAGCTTGTAACCCGCCAATAAATGCTATGCCTGCCCGATCTCCCTGCCAAAGCCTGGAATGCCCGGCCGACCCCCTGACGAGGCCTGGAGTGCCCGGCCGATTCCCCTACCGACGCGTGGAGGGCCTGGCCGATCCCCTGCCAGCTGATAACCGGCCAATAAATGAAATGCCTGCCAGATCTCCCTGCCAAGACCTGGAGTGCCCGGCCGATCCCGCAGCCGAGGTGGAAGTGCCCATCCGTATTCCTTGCAAGCTGAAAACCCTGCCGAGACGTGAAGAGCCTGGCCGATCCCCTGCTGGATATACCGCCAATACGTGAAGTGTCTGGCCGATCTCCCTGCCATAGCCTGGAGTGCCCGGACGATCCCCCTGCCGAGGCGTGGAGAGCGCAGCCGATTCCCCTGACGACGCGTGGAGTGCCTCGACGATCTCCATGCCAAGGCCTGGAGTGCCCGTCCGATTCCCCTGCGAGGCGCGGAGTGCCCAGCCGATTAACCTGCCGACGCATGGAGGGCCTGGCCGATCCCCTGCTAGCTGATAACCCGCCAATACGTGCCTGGCCGATCTCCCTGCCAAGGCCTGGAGTGCCCAGCCGATCCCCCTGCCGAGGCGTGGAATGCCCAGACGATTCCCCTGCCGACGCGTGAAATGCCTAGCCGATTCCCCTCCCAGCTGATAACCCGCCAATAAATTAAATGCCTGACCGATCTCCCTGCCAATGCCTGGAGTGCCCGGCCGACCCCCTGACGACGCCTGGAGTGCCCGGCCGATTCCCCTGCGAGGTGTGGAGTGCCCAGCCGATTCCCCTACCGACGCGTGGAGGGCCTGGCCGATACCCTGCTAGCTGATAATTCGCTAATACATGACTTGACGATCTCCCTGCCAAGGCCTGGAGTGCCTGGCCGACCCCCCTGTCCAGGCGTGGAGTGCCCAGTCGATTCCCCTGACGACGCGTTGAGTGCCTAGCCGATTCCCCACCCAGCTGATAGCCCGCCAATAAATTAAATGCCTGACCGAACTCCCTGCCAATGCCTGGAGTGCCCGGCCGACCCCCCTGACGAGGCCTGGATTGCCCAGCCGATTCTCCTGCGAGGCCTGGATTTGCCAGCCGATTCTCCTGCGAGGCGTGGAGTGCCCAGCCGATTCCCCTACCGCCGCGTGGAGGGCCTGGCCGATCCCCTGCTAGCTGTTAGCCCGCCAATACTTGCCTGGCCGATCACCCTGCCAAGGCCTGGAGTGCCCAGCCGATCCCCCTGACGAGGCGTGGAGTGCCCAGCCGATTCTCCTGCCGACGCGTGGAGTGCCTGGCCGATTCTTCTGCCAGCTGATAACCCGCCAATACATGATATGCCTGCCCAATCTCCCTGCCAATGCCTGGGGTGCCCGGCCGACCCCCTGCCGAGGCGTGGAGTGCCCAGCTGATTCCCCTGCCGACACGTGGAAGGCCTGGCAGCTTTCCCTGCCAGCTTCTAGCCCGCCAATAAATGCTATGCCTGCCCGATCCTCCTGCCAATGCCTGGAATGCCCGGCTGATCCGCTTGCCGAGGCCTGGAGTGCCCGGCCGATTCCCCTGCGAGTCGTGGAGTGCCCAGCCGATTTCCCTGCCGACGCGTGGAGTGCCTAGCCGATTTCCTTGCCAGATGATAAACCGCCAATAAATGACAAGCCGGCCCGATCTCCCTGCCAAAGCCTGGAATGCCCGGCCGACCCCCCTGACGAGGCCTGGAGTGCCCGACCAATACCCCTGCGAGGCGTGGAGTGCCCAGCCGATCCCCTTGCGGAGACGTGGAGTGCCTAGCCGATTCCCCTGCCAGCTGATAACCCGCCAATAAATGATATGCCTGCCTGATCTCCCTGCCAATGCCTGGAGTGCCCGGCCGATCCCCCTGCCGAGGCGTGGATTGCCTAGCTGAGGCCTGGCAGCTTTCCCTGCCAGCTTGTAACCCGCCAATAAATGCTATGCCTGCCCGATCTCCCTGCCAAAGCCTGGAATGCCCGGCCGACCCCCTGACGAGGCCTGGAGTGCCCGGCCAATACCCCTGCGAGGCGTGGAGTGCCCAGCCGATTCCCCTGTCCAGGCGTGGAGTGCCCAGTCGATTCCCCTGCCGACGCGTTGAGTGCCTAGCCGATTCCCCACCCAGCTGATAGCCCGCCAATAAATTAAATGCCTGACCGATCTCCCTGCCAATGCCTGGAGTGCCCGACCGACCCCCCTGACGAAGCCTGGATTGCCCAGCCGATTCTCCTGCGAGGCGTGGAGTGCCCAGCCGATTCCCCTACCGACGCGTGGAGGGCCTGGCTGATCCCCTGCTAGCTGTTAACCCGCCAATACGTGCCTGGCCAATCTCCCTGCCATAGCCTGGAGTGCCCGGCCGACCCCCCTGACGAGGCGTGGAGTGCCCAGCCGATTCCCCTGCCGACGCATAGAGGGCCTGGCCGATCCGCTGCTAGCTGATAACCCGCCAATAAATGATATGCCCGCCCGATCTCCCTGCCAAGGCCTGGAGTTCCCGGCCGACCGCCCTGACGAGGCGTGGAGTGCCCAGCCGATTTCCTTGCCGAGGAGTCGAGTGCCCAGCCGATTCCCCTACCGACGCGTGGAAGGCCTGGCCGATCCCCTGCCAGCTGATAACCGGCCAATAAATTATATGCCTGCCCGATCTCCATGCCAAGACCTGGAGTGCCCGGCCGATTCCGCAGCCGAGGTGGGAGTGCCTATCCGTATTCCCTGCAAACTGAAACCCCTGCCGAGACGTGAAGAGCCTGGCCGATCCCCTCCCAGTTGATAAACCGCCAATACGTGAAGTGCCTGGTCGATCTCCCTGCCATGGCCTGGAATGCCGGCCGATCCGCTTGCCGAGGCGTGGAGTGCCCAGCCGATTCCCATGCCGAAGCGTGGACTGCTTGGCCGATTCCCTTGCCAGCTGATAACCCGCCAATAAATGATATGCCTACCCGATCTCCCCGCCAATGCCTGGAGTGAACAGCCGATCCCCCTGCCGAGGCGTTGAGTGCCTAGCCGATCCCCCTGCGGAGACGTGGAGTGCCTAGCCGATTCCCCTGCCAGCTGATAACCCGCCAATAAATGATATGCCTGCCTGATCTCCCTGCCAATGCCTGGAGTGCCCGGCCGATCCCCCTGCCGAGGCGTGGTTTGCCTAGCTGAGGCCTGGCAGCTTTCCCTGCCAGCTTGTAACCCGCCAATAAATGCTATGCCTGCCCGATCTCCCTGCCAAAGCCTGGAATCCCCGGCCGACCCCCCTGACGAGGCCTGGAGTGCCCTGCCAATACCCCTGCGAGGCGTGGAGTGCCCAGCCGATTCCCCTACCGACGCGTGGAGGGCCTGGCCGATCCCCTGCCAGCTGATAACCGGCCAATAAATGAAATGCCTGCCCGATCTCCCTGCCAAGACCTAGAGTGCCCGGCCGATCCCGCAGCCGAGATGGGAGTGCCCATCCGTATTCCCTGCAAGCTGAAACCCCTGCCGAGACGTGAAGAGCCTGGCCGATCCCCTCCCAGTTGATAAACCGCCTATACGTGAAGTGCCTGCCAAGGCCTGGAATGCCCGGCCGATCCGCTTGCCGAGGCGTGGAGTGCCCGGCCGATCCGCTTGCCGAGGCGTGGAGTGCCCAGCCGATTCCCCTGCCGACGCGTGGAGTGCCTGGCCGATCCCCTGCTAGCTGATAACCGGCCAATTAATGATATGCCTGCCCGATCTCCCTGCCAAGACCTGGAGTGCCCGGCCGATCCCGCAGCCGAGGTGGGAGTGCCCATCCGTATTCCTTGCAAGCTGAAAACCCTGCCGAGACGTGAAGAGCCTGGCCGATCCCCTGCTGGATATACCGCCAATACGTGAAGTGTCTGGCCGATCTCCCTGCCATAGCCTGGAGTGCCCGGACGATCCCCCTGCCGAGGCATGGAGAGCGCAGCCGATTCCCCTGACGACGCGTGGAGTGCCTCGCCGATCTCCATGCCAAGGCCTGGAGTGCCCGTCCGATTCCCCTGCGAGGCGCGGAGTGCCCAGCCGATTAACCTGCTGACGCATGGAGGGCCTGGCCGATCCCCTGCTAGCTGATAACCCCCCAATACGTGACTGGCCGATCTCCCTGCCAAGGCCTGGAGTGCCCAGCTGATCCCCCTGCCGAGGCGTGGAATGCCCAGACGATTCCCCTGCCGACGCGTGGAGTGCCTAGCCGATTCCCCTCCCAGCT
Source organism: Drosophila malerkotliana malerkotliana (assembly GCA_018153235.1). NCBI lineage: Eukaryota > Metazoa > Arthropoda > Insecta > Diptera > Drosophilidae > Drosophila > Drosophila malerkotliana. Next base: position 627,279 of record JAECXV010000132.1, read on the forward strand.
GATAACCCGCCAATAAATTAAATGCCTGACCGATCTCCCTGCCAATGCCTGGAGTGCCCGGCCGACCCCCCTGACGACGCCTGGAGTGCCCGGCCGATTCCCCTGCGAGGTGTGGAGTGCCCAGCCGATTCCCCTACCGACGCGTGGAGGGCCTGGCCGATCCCCTGCTAGCTGATAATCCGCTAATACATGCCTTGACGATCTCCCTGCCAAGGCCTGGAGTGCCTGGCCGACCCCCCTGTCCAGGCGTGGAGTGCCCAGTCGATTCCCCTGATGACGCGTTGAGTGCCTAGCCGATTCCCCACCCAGCTGATAGCCAGTCAATAAATTAAATGCCTGACCGAACTCCCCGCCAATGCCTGGACTGCCCGGCCGACCCCCCTGACGAGGCCTGGATTGCCCAGCCGATTCTCCTGCGAGGCCTGGATTTCCCAGCCGATTCTCTTGCGAGGCGTGGAATGCCCAGCCGATTCCCCTATCGCCGCGTGGAGGGCCTGGCCGATCCCCTGCTAGCTGTTAGCCCGCCAATACTTGCCTGGCCGATCACCCTGCCAAGGCCTGGAGTGCCTAGCCGATTTCCCACCCAGCTGATAGCCCGCCAATAAATTAAATGCCTGACCGAACTCCCTGCCAATGCCTGGAGTGCCCGGCCGACCCCCCTGACGAGGCCTGGATTGCCCAGCCGATTCTCCTGCGAGGCGTGGAGTGCCCAGCCGTTTCCCCTACCGACGCGTGGAGGGCCTGGCTGATCCCCTGCTAGCTGTTAACCCGCCAATACGTGCCTGGCCGATCTCCCTGCCATAGCCTGGAGTGACCGGCCGACCCCCTGACGAGGCGTGGAGTGCCCAGCCGATTCCCCTGCCGACGCATAGAGGGCCTGGCCGATCCGCTGCTAGCTGATAACCCGCCAATAAATGATATGCCCGCCCGATCTCCCTGCCAAGGCCTGGAGTTCCCGGCCGACCGCCCTGACGAGGCGTGGAGTGCCCAGCCGATTTCCTTGCCGACGCGTGGAGTGCCTGGCCGATCCCCTGCCGAGGAGTCGAATGCCCAGCCGATTCCCCTACCGACGCGTGGAAGGCCTGGCCGATCCCCTGCCAGCTGATAACCGGCCAATAAATTATATGCCTGCCCGATCTCCATGCCAAGACCTGGAGTGCCCGGCCGATTCCGCAGCCGAGGTGGGAGTGCCTATCCGTATTCCCTGCAAACTGAAACCCCTGCCGAGACGTGAAGAGCCTGGCCGATCCCCTCCCAGTTGATAAACCGCCAATACGTGAAGTGCCTGGTCGATCTCGCTGCCATGGCCTGGAATGCCGGCCGATCCGCTTGCCGAGGCGTGGAGTGCCCAGCCGATTCCCATGCCGAAGCGTGGACTGCCTGGCCGATTCCCTTGCCAGCTGATAACCCGCCAATAAATGATATGCCTGCCCGATCTCCCCGCCAATGCCTGGAGTGCCCAGCCGATCCCCCTGCCGAGGCGTTGAGTGCCTAGCCTATTCCCCTGCTATCTGATAACCGCCAATACGTGCTTGACCGATCTCCCTGCCAAGTGCCCAGCCGACCCCCCAGACGAGGCGTGGAGTGCCCAGCCGATCCCCCTGCGGAGACGTGGAGTGCCTAGCCGATTCCCCTGCCAGCTGATAACCCGCCAATAAATGATATGCCTGCCTGATCTCCCTGCCAATGCCTGGAGTGCCCGGCCGATCCCCCTGCCGAGGCGTGGATTGCCTAGCTGAGGCCTGGCAGCTTTCCCTGCCAGCTTGTAACCCGCCAATAAATGCTATGCCTGCCCGATCTCCCTGCCAAAGCATGGAATGCCCGGCCGACCCCCCGGCCGGCCAATACCCCTGCGAGGCGTGGAGTGCCCAGCCGATTCCCCTACCGACGCGTGGAGGGCCTGGCCGATCCCCTGCCAGCAGATAACCGGCCAATAAATGAAATGCCTGCCAGATCTCCCTGCCAAGACCTGGAGTGACCGGCCGACCCCCCTGACGAGGCGTGGAGTGCCCAGCCGATTCCCCTGCCGACGCATAGAGGGCCTGGCCGATCCGCTGCTAGCTGATAACCCGCCAATAAATGATATGCCCGCCCGATCTCCCTGCCAAGGCCTGGAGTTCCCGGCCGACCGCCCTGACGAGGCGTGGAGTGCCCAGCCGATTTCCTTGCCGACGCGTGGAGTGCCTGGCCGAACCTTTGCCGAGGAGTGGAGTGCCCAGCCGATTCCCCTACCGACGCGTGGAAGGCCTGGCCGATCCCCTGCCAGCTGATAACCCGCCCATAAATGATATGCCTGCCCGATCTCTCTGCCAATGCCTGGAGTGCCCGGCCGATTCCCCTGCGAGGTGTGGGGTGCCCAGCCGATTCCCCTACCGACGCGTGGAGGGCCTGCCCGATCCCCTGCTAGCTGATAATCCGCTAATACATGCCTTGACGATCTCCCTGCCAAGGCCTGGAGTGCCTGGCCGACCCCCCTGTCCAGGCGTGGAGTGCCCAGTCGATTCCCCTGACGACGCGTTGAGTGCCTAGCCGATTCCCCACCCAGCTGATAGCCCGCCAATAAATTAAATGCCTGACCGAACTCCCTGCCAATGCCTGGAGTGCCCGGCCGACCCCCCTGACGAGGCCTGGATTGCCCAGCCGATTCTCCTGCGAGGCCTGGATTTCCCAGCCGATTCTCCTGCGAGGCGTGGAGTGCCCAGCCGATTCCCCTACCGCCGCGTGGAGGGCCTGGCCGATCCCCTGCTAGCTGTTAGCCCGCCAATACTTGCCTGGCCGATCACCCTGCCAAGGCCTGGAGTGCCCAGCCGATCCCCCTGATGAGGCGTGGAGTGCCCAGCCGATTCTCCTGCCGACGCGTGGAGTGCCTGGCCGATTCTTCTGCCAGCTGATAACCCGCCAATACATGATATGCCTGCCCAATCTCCCTGCCAATGCCTGGGGTGCCCGGCCGACCCCCTGCCGAGGCGTGGAGTGCCCAGCTGATTCCCCTGCCGACACGTGGAAGGCCTGGCAGCTTTCCCTGCCAGCTTCTAGCCCGCCAATAAATGCTGTGCCTGCCCGATCCTCCTGCCAATGCCTGGAATGCCCGGCTGATCCGCTTGCCGAGGCCTGGAGTGCCCGGCCGATTCCCCTGCGAGGCGTGGAGTGCCCAGCCGATTTCCCTGCCGACGCGTGGAGTGCCTAGCCGATTTCCTTGCCAGGTGATAAACCGCCAATAAATGACAAGCCGGCCCGATCTCCCTGCCAAGGCTTGGAGTGCCCGGACGACCCTCCTGCCGAGGCGTGGAGTGCCCAGCCGATTCCCCTGCCGACGCGTTAGTGCCTAGCCGATTCCCCACCCAGCTGATAGCCCGCCAATAAATTAAATGCCTGACCGATCTCCCTGCCAATGCCTGGAGTGCCCGGCCGACCCCCTGACGAAGCCTGGATTGCCCAGCCGATTCTCCTGCGAGGCGTGGAGTGCCCAGCCGATTCCCCTACCGACGCGTGGAGGGCCTGGCTGATCCCCTGCTAGCTGTTAACCCGCCAATACGTGCCTGGCCGATCTCCTTGCCATAGCCTGGAGTGACCGGCCGACCCCCCTGACGAGGCGTGAAGTGCCCAGCCGATTCCCCTGCCGACGCATAGAGGGCCTGGCCGATCCGCTGCTTCCTGATAACCCGCCAATAAATGATATGCCCGCCCGATCTCCCTGCCAAGGCCTGGAGTTCCCGGCCGACCGCCCTGACGAGGCGTGGAGTGCCCAGCCGATTTCCTTGCCGACGCGTGGAGTGCCTGGCCGATCCCCTGCCGAGGAGTCGAGTGCCCAGCCGATTCCCCTACCGACGCGTGGAAGGCCTGGCCGATCCCCTGCCAGCTGATAACCGGCCAATAAATTATATGCCTGCCCGATCTCCATGCCAAGACCTGGAGTGCCCGGCCGATTCCGCAGCCGAGGTGGGAGTGCCTATCCGTATTCCCTGCAAACTGAAACCCCTGCCGAGACGTGAAGAGCCTGGCCGATCCCCTCCCAGTTGATAAACCGCCAATACGTGAAGTGCCTGGTCGATCTCCCTGCCATGGCCTGGAATGCCGGCCGATCCGCTTGCCGAGGCGTGGAGTGCCCAGCTGATTCCCATGCCGAAGCGTGGACTGCCTGGCCGATTCCCTTGCCAGCTGATAACCCGCCAATAAATGATATGCCTACCCGATCTCCCCGCCAATGCCTGGAGTGCCCAGCCGATCCCCCTGCCGAGGCGTTGAGTGCCTAGCCGATTCCCCTGCTATCTGATAACCGCCAATACGTGCTTGATCGATCTCCCTGCCAGAGTGCCCAGCCGACCCCCAGGCGAGGCGTGGAGTGCCCAGCCGATCCCCCTGCGGAGACGTGGAGTGCCTAGCCAATTCCCCTGCCAGCTGATAACCCGCCAATAAATGATATGCCTGCCTGATCTCCCTGCCAATGCCTGGAGTGCCCGGCCGATCCCCCTGCCGAGGCGTGGATTGCCTAGCTGAGGCCTGGCAGCTTTCCCTGCCAGGTTGTAACCCGCCAATAAATGCTATGCCTGCCCGATCTCCCTGCCAAAGCCTGGAATGCCCGGCCGACCCCCTGACGAGGCCTGGAGTGGCCGGCCAATACCCCGGCGAGGCGTGGAGTGCCCAGCCGATTCCCCTACCGACGCGTGGAGGGCCTGGCCGATCCCCTGCCAGCTGATAACCGGCCAATAAATGAAATGCCTGCCCGATCTCCCTGCCAAGACCTGGAGTGCCCGGCCGATCCCGCAGCCGAGATGGGAGTGCCCATCCGTATTCCCTGCAAGCTGAAACCCCTGCCGAGACGTGAAGAGCCTGGCCGATCCCCTCCCAGTTGATAAACCGCCTATACGTGAAGTGCCTGCCAAGGCCTGGAATGCCCGGCCGATCCGCTTGCCGAGGCGTGGAGTGCCCGGCCGATCCGCTTGCCGAGGCGTGGAGTGCCCAGCCGATTCCCCTGCCGACGCGTGGAGTGCCTGGCCGATCCCCTGCTAGCTGATAACCGGCCAATTAATGATATGCCTGCCCGATCTCCCTGCCAAGACCTGGAGTGCCCGGCCGAATTCGCAGCCGAGGTGGGAGTGCCCATCCGTATTCCTTGCAAGCTGAAAACCCTGCCGAGACGTGAAGAGCCTGGCCGATCCCCTGCTGGATATACCGCCAATACGTGAAGTGTCTGGCCGATCTCCCTGCCATAGCCTGTATTGCCCGGACGATCCCCCTGCCGAGGCGTGGAGAGCGCAGCCGATTCCCCTGACGACGCGTGGAGTGCCTCGCCGATCTCCATGCCAAGGCCTGGAGTGCCCGTCCGATTCCCCTGCAAGCTGAAACCCCTGCCGAGACGGGAAGAGCCTGGCCGATCCCCTCCCAGTTGATAAACCGCCTATACGTGAAGTGCCTGCCAAGGCCTGGAATGCCCGGCCGATCCGCTTGCCGAGGCGTGGAGTGCCCGGCCGATCCGCTTGCCGAGGCGTGGAGTGCCCAGCCGATTCCCCTGCCGACGCGTGGAGTGCCTAGCCGATTCCCCTGCCAGCTGATAACCCGCCAATAAATGATATGCCTGCCTGATCGCCCTGCCAATGCCTGGAGTGCCCGGCCGATCCCCCTGCCGAGGCGTGGATTGCCTAGCTGAGGCCTGGCAGCTTTCCCTGCCAGCTTGTAACCCGCCAATAAATGCTATGCCTGCCCGATCTCCCTGCCAAAGCCTGGAATGCCCGGCCGACCCCCCTGACGAGGCCTGGAGTGGCCGGCCAATACCCCTGCGAGGCGTGGAGTGCCCAGCCGATTCCCCTACCGACGCGTGGAGGGCCTGGCCGATCCCCTGCCAGCTGATAACCGGCCAATAAATGAAATGCCTGCCAGATCTCCCTGCCAAGACCTGGAGTGCCCGGCCGATCCCGCAGCCGAGGTGGGAGTGCCCATCCGTATTCCTTGCAAGCTGAAAACCCTGCCGAGACGTGAAGAGCCTGGCCGATCCCCTGCTGGATATACCGCCAATACGTGAAGTGTCTGGCCGATCTCCCTGCCATAGCCTGGAGTGCCCGGACGATCCCCCTGCCGAGGCGTGGAGAGCGCAGCCGATTCCCCTGACGACGCGTGGAGTGCCTCGCCGATCTCCATGCCAAGGCCTGGAGTGCCCGTCCGATTCCCCTGCGAGGCGCGGAGTGCCCAGCCGATTAACCTGCCGACGCATGGAGGGCCTGGCCGATCCCCTGCTAGCTGATAACCCGCCAATACGTGCCTGGCTGATCTCCCTGCCAAGGCCTGGAGTGCCCAGCCGATCCCCCTGCCGAGGCGTGGAATGCCCAGACGATTCCCCTGCCGACGCGTGGAGTGCCTAGCCGATTCCCCTCCCAGCTGATAACCCGCCAATAAATTAAATGCCTGACCGATCTCCCTGCCAATGCCTGGAGTGCCCGGCCGACCCCCCTGACGACGCCTGGAGTGCCCGGCCGATTCCCCTGCGAGGTGTGGAGTGCCCAGCCGATTCCCCTACCGACGCGTGGAGGGCCTGGCCGATCCCCTGCTAGCTGATAATCCGCTAATACATGCCTTGACGATCTCCCTGCCAAGGCCTGGAGTGCCTGGCCGACCCCCTGTCCAGGCGTGGAGTGCCCAGCCGATTTCCCTGCCAATGCGTGGAGTGCCTGGCCGATTCTTCTGCCAGCTGATAACCCGCCAATACATGATATGCCTGCCCAATCTCCCTGCCATAGCCTGGGGTGCCCGGCCGACCCCCCTGCCGAGGCGTGGAGTGCCCAGCTGATTCCCCTGCCAACACGTGGAGGGCCTGGCAGCTTTCCCTGCCAGCTTGTAACCCGCCAATAAATGCTATGCCTGCCCGATCTCCCTGCCATAGCCTGGAGTGCCCGGCCGATTCCCCTGCGAGGCGTGGAGTGCCCGGCCGAATCCGCTGCCGACGCGTGCAGGGCCTGGGCGATCCCCTGCTAGCTGATAACCCGCCAATACGTGCCCAGCCGATCCCCCTGCCGAGGCGTATAGTGCCCAGCCGATTCCCCTGCCGATGCGTGGAGTGCCTAGCCGATTCCCCTGCCGGTTGATAACCCGACAATAAATGATATGCCGGCCGGATCTCCCTGCCAAGGCCTGGAGTGCCCGGCCGACCCCCCTGACGAGGCGAGGAGTGCCCAGCCGATTTCCCTGCCAACGCGTGGAGTGCCTGGCCGATCCCCTGCCAGCTGGTAACCCTCCAATACGTGAAGTGCCTGGCCGATATCCCTGCCAAAGCCTAGAGTGCCTGGCCGATTTTCCGCCGAGGCGTGGAGTACCAAGACGATTCCCATGCCGACGCGTGGAGTGACTAGCCGATTCCCCGCCCAGCCAATAATCCGCCAATAAATGGTATGCGTGCCCGATCTCAATGCCAGTGCCTGGAGGGTTCAGCCGATCCTCCTGCCGAGGCATGGAGTGCCCAGCCGATTTCCGAGCCGACGCGTGGAGTGCCTAGCCGATCCCCTGCCAGCTGGTAACCCTCCAATACGTGAAGTGCCTGGCCGATTCCCCTGCCGAGGAGTGGAGTGCCCAGCCGATTCCTCTGCCGACGCGTGGATGCTGGCCGATGCCGCAGACGAGGTAGGAGTGCCAACCCGTATTCCCTGCAAGCTTAAACCCCAGCCGAGACGTGAAGAGCCTGGCCGATCCCCTGCCAGTTGATAATCTGCCAATACGTGAAGTGCCTGGCCGATCTCCCTGCCAATGCCTGGAGTGCCCGGCCGATCCCCCTGACGAGGCGTGGAGTGCCCAGCCGATTTCCCTGCCGACGCGTGGAGTGCCTGGCCGATGCCCCTGACGAGGCGTGGAGTGCCCAGCCGATTCCCCTGCCGACGCATAGAAGGCCTGGACGATCCGCTGCTAGCTGATAACCCGCCAATAAATGATATGCCCGCCCGATCTCCCTGCCAAGGCCTGGAGTTCCCGGCCGACCGCCCTGACGAGGCGTGGAGTGCCCAGCCGATTTCCTTGCCGACGCGTGGAGTGCCTGGCCGAACCCCTGACGAGGCGTGGAGTGCCCAGCCCATTTCCCTGCCAACGCGTGGAGTGCCTGGCCGATCCCCTGCCAGCTGGTAACCCTCCAATACGTGAAGTGCCTGGCCGATATCCCTGCCAAAGCCTAGAGTGCCTGGCCGATTCCCCCGCCGAGGCGTGGAGTACCAAGACGATTCCCCTGCCGACGCGTGGAGTGACTAGCCGATTCCCCTCCCAGCCGATAATCCGCCAATAAATGATATGCGTGCCCGATCTCAATGCCAGTGCCTGGAGGGTTCAGCCGATCCTCCTGCCGAGGCATGGAGTGCCCAGCCGATTCCCGAGCCGACGCGTGGAGTGCCTAGCCGATCCCCTGCCAGCTGGTAACCCTCCAATACGTGAAGTGCCTGGCCGATTCCCCTGCCGAGGAGTGGAGTGCCCAGCCGATTTCCCTGCCAACGCGTGGAGTGCCTGGCCGATCCCCTGCCAGCTGTAACCCTCCAATACGTGAAGTGCCTGGCCGATCTCCATGCCACGGCCTGGAGTGCCTGGCCGATTCCCCTGACGAGGCGTGGAGTGCCCAGCCGATTCCTCTGCCGACGCGTGGATGCCATGCGATGCCGCAGCCGAGGTGGGAGTGCCAAGCCGTATTCCCTGCAAGCTGATGCCCCTGCCGAGACGTAAAGAGCCTGGCCGATCCCATGCTAGTTGATAACCCGCCAATAAATGATATGCCGGCCCGATCTCCCTGCTAAGACCTGGAGTGCCCGGCCGACCCCCCTGACGAGGCGTGGAGTGCCCAGCCGATCCCCTGCCGAGACGTGGAGTGCCTAGCCGATTCCCCTCCCAGCCGATAATCCGCCAATAAATGATATGCGTGCCCGATCTCCCTGCCAATGCCTGGAGGGTTCAGCCGATCCTCCTGCCGAGGCGTGGAGTGCCCAGCCGATTCCCGAGCCGACGCGTGGAGTGCCTAGCCGATCCCCTGCCAGCTGGTAACCCTCCAATACGTGAAGTGCCTGGCCGATTCCCCTGCCGAGGAGTGGAGTGCCCAGCCGATTCCTCTGCCGACGCGGGGATGCTGGCCGATGCCGCAGACGAGGTAGGAGTGCCAACCCGTATTCCCTGCAAGCTTAAGCCCCAGCCGAGACGTGAAGAGCCTGGCCGATCCCCTGCCAGTTGATAATCCGCCAATACGTGAAGTGCCTGGCCGATCTCCCTGCCAATGCCTGGAGTGCCCGGCCGATCCCCCTGCCGAGGCCGGAAGTGCCCAGCAGATTCCCCTGCCGTCGCGTGGAGTGCCTGGCCGATGCCCTGCTAGCTGATAACCCACCAATACGTGCCTGGCCGATCTCCCTGCCATAGCCTGGAGTGCCCGGCCGACCCCCCTGACGAGGCGTGGAGTGCCCAGCCGATTCCCCTGCCGACGCATAGAGGGCCTGGCCGATCCGCTGCTAGCTGATAACCCGCCAATAAATGATATGCCCGCCCGATCTCCCTGCCAAGGCCTGGAGTTCCCGGCCGACCGCCCTGACGAGGCGTGGAGTGCCCAGCCGATTTCCTTGCCGACGCGTGGAGTGCCTGGCCGAACCTTTGCCGAGGAGTGGAGTGCCCAGCCGATTCCCCTACCGACGCGTGGAAGGCCTGGCCGATCCCCTGCCAGCTGATAACCCGCCCATAAATGATATGCCTGCCCGATCTCTCTGCCAATGCCTGGAGTGCCCGGCCGATCCCCCTGACGAGGCGTGGAGTGCCCAGCCGATTTCCCTGCCAACGCGTGGAGTGCCTGGCCGATGCCCTGCTAGCTGATAACCCACCAATACGTGCCTGGCCGATCTCCCTGCCATAGCCTGGAGTGCCCGGCCGACCCCCCTGACGAGGCGTGGAGTGCACAGCCGATTCCCCTGCCGACGCATAGAGGGCCTGGCCGATCCGCTGCTAGCTGATAACCCGCCAATAAATGATATGCCCGCCCGATCTCCCTGCCAAGGCCTGGAGTTCCCGGCCGACCGCCCTGACGAGGCGTGGAGTGCCCAGCCGATTTCCTTGCCGACGCGTGGAGTGCCTGGCCGAACCTTTGCCGAGGAGTGGAGTGCCCAGCCGATTCCCCTACCGACGCGTGGAAGGCCTGGCCGATCCCCTGCCAGCTGATAACCCGCCCATAAATGATATGCCTGCCCGATCTCTCTGCCAATGCCTGGAGTGCCCGGCCGATCCCCCTGACGAGGCGTGGAGTGCCCAGCCGATTCTCCTGCCGACGCGTGGAGTGCCTGGCCGATTCTTCTGCCAGCTGATAACCCGCCAATACATGATATGCCTGCCCAATCTCCCTGCCATAGCCTGGGGTGCCCGGCCGACCCCCCTGCCGAGGCGTGGAGTGCCCAGCTGATTTCCCTGCCAACACGTGGAGGGCCTGGCAGCCTTCCCTGCCAGCTTGTAACCCGCCAATACGTGCCCAGCCGATCCCCCTGCCGAGGCGTATAGTGCCCAGCCGATTCCCCTGCCGATGCGTGGAGTGCCTAGCCGATTCCCCTGCCGGTTGAAAACCCGACAATAAATGATATGCCGGCCGGATCTCCCTGCCAAGGCCTGGAGTGCCCGGCCGACCCCCCTGACGAGGCGGGGAGTGCCCAGCCGATTTCCCTGCCAACGCGTGGAGTGCCTGGCCGATCCCCTGCCAGCTGGTAACCCTCCAATACGTGAAGTGCCTGGCCGATATCCCTGCCAAAGCCTAGAGTGCCTGGCCGATTTTCCGCCGAGGCGTGGAGTACCAAGACGATTCCCATGCCGACGCGTGGAGTGACTAGCCGATTCCCCTCCCAGCCAATAATCCGCCAATAAATGGTATGCGTGCCCGATCTCAATGCCAGTGCCTGGAGGGTTCAGCCGATCCTCCTGCCGAGGCATGGAGTGCCCAGCCGATTCCTCTGCCGACGCGTGGATGCTGGCCGATGCCGCAGACGAGGTAGGAGTGCCAACCCGTATTCCCTGCAAGCTTAAACCCCAGCCGAGACGTGAAGAGCCTGGCCGATCCCCTGCCAGTTGATAATCTGCCAATACGTGAAGTGCCTGGCCGATCTCCCTGCCAATGCCTGGAGTGCCCGGCCGATCCCCCTGACGAGGCGTGGAGTGCCCAGCCGATTTCCCTGCCGACGCGTGGAGTGCCTGGCCGATGCCCTGCTAGCTGATAACCCGCCAATACGTGCCTGGCCGATCTCCCTGCCATAGCCTGGAGTGCCCGGCCGACCCCCCTGACGAGGCGTGGAGTGCCCAGCCGATTCCCCTGCCGACGCATAGAAGGCCTGGCCGATCGGCTGCTAGCTGATAACCCGCCAATAAATGATATGCCCGCCCGATCTCCCTGCCAAGGCCTGGAGTTCCCGACCGACCGCCCTGACGAGGCGTGGAGTGCCCAGCCGATTTCCTTGCCGACGCGTGGAGTGCCTGGCCGAACCCCTGACGAGGCGTGGAGTGCCCAGCCGATTTCCCTGCCAACGCGTGGAGTGCCTGGCCGATCCCCTGCCAGCTGGTAACCCTCCAATACGTGAAGTGCCTGGCCGATATCCCTGCCAAAGCCTAGAGTGCCTGGCCAATTCCCCCGCCGAGGCGTGGAGTACCAAGACGATTCCCCTGCCGACGCGTGGAGTGACTAGCCGATTCCCCTCCCAGCCGATAATCCGCCAATAAATGATATGCGTGCCCGATCTCAATGCCAGTGCCTGGAGGGTTCAGCCGATCCTCCTGCCGAGGCATGGAGTGCCCAGCCGATTCCCGAGCCGACGCGTGGAGTGCCTAGCCGATCCCCTGCCAGCTGGTAACCCTCCAATACGTGAAGTGCCTGGCCGATTCCCCTGCCGAGGAGTGGAGTGCCCAGCCGATTTCCCTGCCAACGCGTGGAGTGCCTGGCCGATCCCCTGCCAGCTGTAACCCTCCAATACGTGAAGTGCCTGTCCGATCTCCATGCCACGGCCTGGAGTGCCTGACCGATTCCCCTGACGAGGCGTGGAGTGCCCAGCCGATTCCTCTGCCGACGCGTGGATGCCGTGCGATGCCGCAGCCGAGGTGGGAGTGCCAAGCCGTATTCCCTGCAAGCTGATGCCCCTGCCGAGACGTAAAGAGCCTGGCCGATCCCATGCTAGTTGATAACCCGCCAATAAATGATATGCCGGCCCGATCTCCCTGCTAAGACCTTCAGCGCCCGGCCGACCCCCCTGACGAGGCGTGGAGTGCCCAGCCGATCCCCTGCCGAGACGTGGAGTGCCTAGCCGATTCCCCTCCCAGCCGATAATCCGCCAATAAATGATATGCGTGCCCGATCTCCCTGCCAATGCCTGGAGGGTTCAGCCGATCCTCCTGCCGAGGCGTGGAGTGCCCAGCCGATTCCCGAGCCGACGCGTGGAGTGCCTAGCCGATCCCCTGCCAGCTGGTAACCCTCCAATACGTGAAGTGCCTGGCCGATTCCCCTGCCGAGGAGTGGAGTGCCCAGCCGATTCCTCTGCCGACGCGGGGATGCTGGCCGATGCCGCAGACGAGGTAGGAGTGCCAACCCGTATTCCCTGCAAGCTTAAGCCCCAGCCGAGACGTGAAGAGCCTGGCCGATCCCCTGCCAGTTGATAATCCGCCAATACGTGAAGTGCCTGGCCGATCTCCCTGCCAATGCCTGGAGTGCCCGGCCGATCCCACTGCCGAGGCCGGAAGTGCCCAGCAGATTCCCCTGCCGTCGCGTGGAGTGCCTGGCCGATGCCCTGCTAGCTGATAACCCACCAATACGTGCCTGGCCGATCTCCCTGCCATAGCCTGGAGTGCCCGGCCAACCCCCCTGACGAGGCGTGGAGTGCCCAGCCGATTCCCCTGCCGACGCATAGAGGGCCTGGCCGATCCGCTGCTAGCTGATAACCCGCCAATAAATGATATGCCCGCCCGATCTCCCTGCCAAGGCCTGGAGTTCCCGGCCGACCGCCCTGACGAGGCGTGGAGTGCCCAGCCGATTTCCTTGCCGACGCGTGGAGTGCCTGGCCGAACCTTTGCCGAGGAGTGGAGTGCCCAGCCGATTCCCCTACCGACGCGTGGAAGGCCTGGCCGATCCCCTGCCAGCTGATAACCGGCCAATAAATTATATGCCTGCCCGATCTCCATGCCAAGACCTGGAGTGCCCGGCCGATTCCGCAGCCGAGGTGGGAGTGCCTATCCGTATTCCCTGCAAGCTGAAACCCCTGCCGAGCCGTGAAGAGCCTGGCCGATCCCCTGCCAGTTGATAAACCGCCAATACGTGAAGTGCCCAGCCGATCCCCCTGCCGAGACGTGGAGTGCCTAGCCGATTCCCCTGCCAGCTGATAACCCGCCAATAAATGATATGCCTGCCTGATCTCCTTGCCAATGCCTGGAGTGCCCGGCCGATCCCCCTGCCGAGGCGTGGATTGCCTAGCTGATTCCCCTGGCGACACGTGGAGGGCCTGGCAGCTTTCCCTGCCAGCTTGTAACCCGCCAATAAATGCTATGCCTGCCCGATCTCCCTGCCAAAGCCTGGAGTGCCCGGCCGACCCCCCTGACGAGGCCTGGAGTGCCCGGCCAATACCCCTGCGAGGCGTGGAGTGCCCAGCTTATTCCCCTACCGACGCGTGGAGGGCCTGGCCGATCCTCTGCTAGCTGTTAACCAGCCAATAAATGATATGCCTGCCCGATCTTCCTGCCAAGACCTGGAGTGCCCGGCCGATCCCGCAGCCGAGATGGGAGTGCCCATCCGTATTCCCTGCAAGCTGAAACCCCTGCCGAGACGTGAAGAGCCTGGCCGATCCCCTCCCAGTTGATTAACCGCTTATACGTGAAGTGCCTGGCCGATCTCCCTGCCAAGGCCTGGAATGCCCGGCCGATCGGCTTGCCGAGGCGTGGAGTGCCCGGCCGATCCGCTTGCCGAGGCGTGGAGTGCCCAGCCGATTCCCCTGCCGACGCGTGGAGTGTCTGGCCGATCCCCTGCTAGCTGATAACCGGCCATTAATGATATGCCTGCCCGATCTCCCTGCCAAGACCTGGAGTGCCCGGCCGACCCCCCAGACGAGGCGTAGAGTGCCCAGCCGATCCCCCTGCCGAGACGTGGAGTGCCTAGCCGATTCCCCTGCCAGCTGATAACCCGCCAATAAATGATAAGCCTGCCTGATCTCCCTGCCAATGCCTGGAGTGCCCGGCCGATCCCCCTGCCGAGGCGTGGAGTGCCTAGCTGATTCCCCTGCTATCTGATAACCCGCCAATACGTGCCTGGCCGATCTCCCTGCCATAGCCTGGAGTGCCCGGCCGACCCCCCTGACGAGGCGTGGAGTGCCCAGCCGATTCCCCTGCCGACGCATAGAAGGCCTGGCCGATCCGCTGCTAGCTGATAACCCGCCAATAAATGATATGCCCGCCCGATCTCCCTGCCAAGGCCTGAAGTTCCCGACCGACCGCCCTGACGAGGCGTGGAGATTCCCCGCCGAGGCGTGGAGTACCAAGACGATTCCCCTGCCGACGCGTGGAGTGCCTAGCCGATTCCCCTGCTATCTGATAACCCGCAAATACGTGCCTGGCCGATCTCCCTGCCAAGGCCTGAAGTGCCCAGCCGACCCCCCAGACGAGGCGTAGAGTGCCCAGCCGATCCCCCTGCCGAGACGTGGAGTGCCTAGCCGATTCCCCTGCCAGCTGATAACCCGCCAATAAATGATAAGCCTGCCTGATCTCCCTGCCAATGCCTGGAGTGCCCGGCCGATCCCCCTGCCGAGGCGTGGAGTGCCTAGCTGATTCCCCTGCTATCTGATAACCCGCCAATACGTGCCTGGCCGATCTCCCTGCCAAGGCCTGGAGTGCCCAGCCGACCCCCAGACGAGGCGTGGAGTGCCTAGCCGATCCCCCTGCCGAGACGTGGAGTGCCTAGCCGATTCCCCAGCCAGCTGATAACCCGCCAATAAATGTTATGCCTGCTTCATCTCCTTGCCAATGCCTGGAGTGCCCGGCCGATCCCCCTGCCGAGGCGTGGAGTGCCTAGCTTATTCCCCTGCTATCTGATAACCCGCCAATACGTGCCTGGCCGATCTCCCTGCCAAGGCCTGGAGTGCCCAGACGACCCCCCAGACGAGGCGTGGAGTGCCCAGCCGATCCCCCTGCCGAGACGTGGAGTGCCTAGCCGATTCCCCTGCCAGCTGATAACCCGCCAATAAATGATATGCCTGCCTGATCTCCCTGCCAATGCCTGGAGTGCCCGGCCGATCCCCCTGTTGAGGCGTGGAGTGCCTAGCTGATTCCCCTGCTATCTGATAACCCGCCAATACGTGCCTGGCCGATCTCCCTGGCAATGCCTAAAATGCCCAGCCGATCCTCCTGCCGAGGCGTTGAGTGCCCAGCCGATTACCCTGCCGACGCGTGGAATGGCCAATAACCGGCCAATAAATGATATGCCTGCCCGATCTACCTGCCAAGGCCTGGAGTGCTCGGCCGATTCCCCTGCGAGGCGTTGAGTGCCCAGCCGATTCCGCTGCCGACGCGTGGAGGGCCTGGCCGATCCCCTGCTAACTGATAACCCGCCAATACGTGCCTTGCCGATCTCCCTGCCATGGCCTGGAGTGCCCAGCCGATCCCCCTGCCGAGGCGTGGAGTGCCCAGCCGATTCCCCTGACGAGGCGTGGAGTGCCCAGCCGATTTCCCTGCCGACGCGTGGAGTGCCCAGCCGATTTCCCTGCCGACGCGCCTGGCCGATCCCGTGCCGACGCGTAGAGTGACTGGCCGATCCCCTGCCAGCTGGTAACCCTCCAATACGTGAAGTGCCTGGCCGATCTCCATGCCAAGGCCTGGAGTGCCTGGCCGATTCCCCTGCCGAGGCGTGGAGTGCCCAGCCGATTCCCCTGCCGACGCGTGGAGTGCCTGGCCATTCCCCTGCCTAGGCGTGAAGTGCCCAGCCGATTACCCTGCCGACGCGTGGAATGCCTAGCCGATTCCCCTGCCAGCTGATAACCCGCCAATAAATTCCGATTCCCGATTCCCTTGGAGGCTACCGACGCGTGGAGGGCCTGGCCGATCCCCTGCTAGCTGATAACCGGCCAATAAATGATATGCCTGCCCGATCTCCCTGCCAAGACCTGGAGTGCCCTGCAGCCGAGATGGGAGTGCCCATCCGTATTCCCTGCAAGCTGAAACCCCTGCCGAGACGTGAAGAGCCTGGCCGATCCCCTCCCAGTTGATAAACCGCCTATACGTGAAGTGCCTGGCCGATCTCCCTGCCAAGGCCTATAATGTCGGCCGATCCGCTTGCCGAGGCGTGGAGTGCCCAGCCGATTCCCCTACCGACCCGTGGAGGGCCTGGCCGATCCCCTGCCAGCTGATAACCGGCCCATAAATGATATGCCTGCCCGATCTCTCTGCTAATGCCTGGAGTGCCCGGCCAATACCCCTGCGAGGCGTGGAGTGCCCAGCCGATTCCCCTGCCGACGCGTGGAGTGCCTAGCCGATTCCCCTGCCGACGCGTTGAGTGCCTAGCCGATTCCCGAGGCGTGGAATGGAGGGTCTTGCATCATTCCCTGCCAGCTGATAACCCGCCAATAAATGATATGCCTGCCTGATCTCCCTGCCAATGCCTGGAGTGCCCGGCCGATCCCCCTGCCGAGGCGTAGAGTGCCTAGCCGATTCCCCTGCTATCTGATAACCCGCAAATACGTGCCTGGCCGATCTCCCTGCCAAGGCCTGAAGTGCCCAGCCGACCCCCCAGACGAGGCGTAGAGTGCCCAGCCGATCCCCCTGCCGAGACGTGGAGTGCCTAGCCGATTCCCCTGCCAGCTGATAACCCGCCAATAAATGATATGCCTGCCCGATCTCCCTGCCAATGCCTGGAGTGCCCAGCCGATCCCCCTGCCGAGGCGTTGAGTGCCTATCTGATTCCCCTGCTATCTGATAACCCGCCTATACGTGCCTGGCCGATCTCCCTGCCAAGGCCTGGAGTGCCCAGCCGACCCCCCAGACGAGGCGTGGAGTGCCCAGCCGACCCCCCAGACGAGGCGTGGAGTGCCCGGCCGATCCCCCTGCCGAGGCGTGGAGTGCCTAGCCGATTCCCCTGCTATCTGATAACCCGCAAATACGTGCCTGGCCGATCTCCCTGCCAAGGCCTGAAGTGCCCGGCCGATCCCCCTGCCGAGGCGTGGAGTGCCCAGCCGATTCCGCTGCCGACGCGTGGAGGGCCTGGCCGATCCCCTGCTAACTGATAACCCGCCAATACGTGCCTTGCCGATCTCCCTGCCATGGCCTGGAGTGCCCAGCCGATCCCCCTGCCGAGGCGTGGAGTGCCCAGCCGATTCCCCTGACGAGGCGTGGAGTGCCCAGCCGATTTCCCTGCCGACGCGTGGAGTGCCCAGCCGATTTCCCTGCCGACGCGCCTGGCCGATCCCGTGCCGACGCGTAGAGTGACTGGCCGATCCCCTGCCAGCTGGTAACCCTCCAATACGTGAAGTGCCTGGCCGATCTCCATGCCAAGGCCTGGAGTGCCTGGCCGATTCCCCTGCCGAGGCGTGGAGTGCCCAGCCGATTCCCCTGCCGACGCGTGGAGTGCCTGGCCATTCCCCTGCCGAGGCGTGAAGTGCCCAGCCGATTACCCTGCCGACGCGTGGAATGCCTAGCCGATTCCCCTGCCAGCTGATAACCCGCCAATAAATGATATGCCTGGCCAATCTCCCTGCCAATGCCTGGAGTGCCCGGCCGATCCCCCTGCCGACGCGTGGAGTGCCTAGCCGATTCCCTTGGAGGCTACCGACGCGTGGAGGGCCTGGCCGATCCCCTGCTAGCTGATAACCGGCCAATAAATGATATGCCTGCCCGATCTCCCTGCCAAGACCTGGAGTGCCCTGCAGCCGAGATGGGAGTGCCCATCCGTATTCCCTGCAAGCTGAAACCCCTGCCGAGACGTGAAGAGCCTGGCCGATCCCCTCCCAGTTGATAAACCGCCTATACGTGAAGTGCCTGGCCGATCTCCCTGCCAAGGCCTATAATGTCGGCCGATCCGCTTGCCGAGGCGTGGAGTGCCCAGCCGATTCCCCTGTCCGATTCCCCTGCCAGCTGATGATAACCCGCCAATACGTGCCTGGCCGATCTCCCTGCCAAGGCCTGGAGTGCCCAGCCGATCCCCCTGCCGAGGCGTGGAATGCCCAGACGATTCCCCTGCCGACGCGTGGAGTGCCTAGCCGATTCCCCTCCCAGCTGATAACCCGCCAATAAATTAAATGCCTGACCGATCTCCCTGCCAATGCCTGGAGTGCCCGGCCGACCCCCTTGACGACGCCTGGAGTGCCCGGCCGATTCCCCTGCGAGGTGTGGAGTGCCCAGCCGATTCCCCTACCGACGCGTGGAGGGCCTGGCCGATCCCCTGCTAGCTGATAATCCGCTAATACATGCCTTGACGATCTCCCTGCCAAGGCCTGGAGTGCCCGGCCGACCCCCCTGACGAGGCCTGGATTGCCCAGCCGATTCTCCTGCGAGGCCTGGATTTCCCAGCCGATTCTCCTGCGAGGCGTGGAATGCCCAGCCGATTCCCCTATCGCCGCGTGGAGGGCCTGGCCGATCCCCTGCTAGCTGTTAGCCCGCCAATACTTGCCTGGCCGATCACCCTGCCAAGGCCTGGAGTGCCTAGCCGATTCCCCACCCAGCTGATAGCCCGCCAATAAATTAAATGCCTGACCGAACTCCCTGCCAATGCCTGGAGTGCCCGGCCGACCCTCCTGACGAGGCCTGGATTGCCCAGCCGATTCTCCTGCGAGGCGTGGAGTGCCCAGCCGATTCCCCTACCGACGCGTGGAGGGCCTGGCTGATCCCCTGCTAGCTGTTAACCCGCCAATACGTGCCTGGCCGATCTCCCTGCCATAGCCTGGAGTGCCCGCCGACCCCCCTGACGAGGCGTGGAGTGCCCAGCCGATTCCCCTGCCGACTCATAGAGGGCCTGGCCGATCCGCTGCTAGCTGATAACCCGCCAATAAATGATATGCCCGCCCGATCTCCCTGCCAAGGCCTGGAGTTCCCGGCCGACCGCCCTGACGAGGCGTGGAGTGCCCAGCCGATTTCCTTGCCGACGCGTGGATCCCCTGCCGAGGAGTCGAATGCCCAGCCGATTCCCCTACCGACGCGTGGAAGGCCTGGCCGATCCCCTGCCAGCTGATAACCGGCCAATAAATTATATGCCTGCCCGATCTCCATGCCAAGACCTGGAGTGCCCGGCCGATTCCGCAGCCGAGGTGGGAGTGCCTATCCGTATTCCCTGCAAACTGAAACCCCTGCCGAGACGTGAAGAGCCTGGCCGATCCCCTCCCAGTTGATAAACCGCCAATACGTGAAGTGCCTGGTCGATCTCCCTGCCATGGCCTGGAATGCCGGCCGATCCGCTTGCCGAGGCGTGGAGTGCCCAGCCGATTCCCATGCCGAAGCGTGGACTGCCTGGCCGATTCTCTTGCCAGCTGATAACCCGCCAATAAATGATATGCCTGCCCGATCTCCCCGCCAATGCCTGGAGTGCCCAGCCGATCCCCCTGCCGAGGCGTTGAGTGCCTAGCCGATTCCCCTGCTATCTGATAACCGCCAATACGTGCTTGACCGATCTCCCTGCCAAGTGCCCAGCCGACCCCCCAGACGAGGCGTGGAGTGCCCAGCCGATCCCCCTGCGGAGACGTGGAGTGCCTAGCCGATTCCCCTGCCAGCTGATAACCCGCCAATAAATGATATGCCTGCCTGATCTCCCTGCCAATGCCTGGAGTGCCCGGCCGATCCCCCTGCCGAGGCGTGGATTGCCTAGCTGAGGCCTGGCAGCTTTCCCTGCCAGCTTGTAACCCGCCAATAAATGCTATGCCTGCCCGATCTCCCTGCCAAAGCCTGGAATGCCCGGCCGACCCCCTGACGAGGCCTGGGTGACCGGCCAATACCCCTGCGAGGCGTGGAGTGCCCAGCCGATTCCCCTACCGACGCGTGGAGGGCCTGGCCGATCCCCTGCCAGCTGATAACCGGCCAATAAATGAAATGCCTGCCAGATCTCCCTGCCAAGACCTGGAGTGCCCGGCCGATCCCGCAGCCGAGGTGGGAGTGCCCATCCGTATTCCTTGCAAGCTGAAAACCCTGCCGAGACGTGAAGAGCCTGGCCGATCCCCTGCTGGATATACCGCCAATACGTGAAGTGTCTGGCCGATCTCCCTGCCATAGCCTGGAGTGCCCAGCCGATCCCCCTGCCGAGGCGTGGAATGCCCAGACGATTCCCCTGCCGACGCGTGGAGTGCCTAGCCGATTCCCCTCCCAGCTGATAACCCGCCAATAAATTAAATGCCTGACCGATCTCCCTGCCAATGCCTGGAGTGCCCGGCCGACCCCCCTGACGACGCCTGGAGTGCCCGGCCGATTCCCCTGCGAGGTGTGGAGTGCCCAGCCGATTCCCCTACCGACGCGTGGAGGGCCTGGCCGATCCCCTGCTAGCTGATAATCCGCTAATACATGCCTTGACGATCTCCCTGCCAAGGCCTGGAGTGCCTGGCCGACCCCCCTGTCCAGGCGTGGAGTGCCCAGCCGATTTCCCTGCCAATGCGTGGAGTGCCTGGCCGATTCTTCTGCCAGCTGATAACCCGCCAATACATGATATGCCTGCCCAATCTCCCTACCATAGCCTGGGGTGCCCGGCCGACCCCCCTGCCGAGGCGTGGAGTGCCCAGCTGATTCCCCTGCCAACACGTGGAGGGCCTGGCAGCTTTCCCTGCCAGCTTGTAACCCGCCAATAAATGCTATGCCTGCCCGATCTCCCTGCCATAGCCTGGAGTGCCCGGCCGATTCCCCTGCGAGGCGTGGAGTGCCCGGCCGAATCCGCTGCCGACGCGTGCAGGGCCTGGGCGATCCCCTGCTAGCTGATAACCCGCCAATACGTGCCCAGCCGATCCCCCTGCCGAGGCGTATAGTGCCCAGCCGATTCCCCTGCCGATGCGTGGAGTGCCTAGCCGATTCCCCTGCCGGTTGATAACCCGACAATAAATGATATGCCGGCCGGATCTCCCTGCCAAGGCCTGGAGTGCCCGGCCGACCCCCCTGACGAGGCGTGTAGTGCCCAGCCCATTTCCCTGCCAACGCGTGGAGTGCCTGGCCGATCCCCTGCCAGCTGGTAACCCTCCAATACGTGAAGTGCCTGGCCGATATCCCTGCCAAAGCCTAGAGTGCCTGGCCGATTCCCCCGCCGAGGCGTGGAGTACCAAGACGATTCCCCTGCCGACGCGTGGAGTGACTAGCCGATTCCCCTCCCAGCCGATAATCCGCCAATAAATGATATGCGTGCCCGATCTCAATGCCAGTGCCTGGAGGGTACAGCCGATCCTCCTGCCGAGGCATGGAGTGCCCAGCCGATTCCCGAGCCGACGCGTGGAGTGCCTAGCCGATCCCCTGCCAGCTGGTAACCCTCCAATACGTGAAGTGCCTGGCCGATTCCCCTGCCGAGGAGTGGAGTGCCCAGCCGATTTCCCTGCCAACGCGTGGAGTGCCTGGCCGATCCCCTGCCAGCTGTAACCCTCCAATACGTGAAGTGCCTGGCCGATCTCCATGCCACGGCCTGGAGTGCCTGGCCGATTCCCCTGACGAGGCGTGGAGTGCCCAGCCGATTCCTCTGCCGACGCGTGGATGCCATGCGATGCCGCAGCCGAGGTGGGAGTGCCAAGCCGTATTCCCTGCAAGCTGATGCCCCTGCCGAGACGTAAAGAGCCTGGCCGATCCCATGCTAGTTGATAACCCGCCAATAAATGATATGCCGGCCCGATCTCCCTGCTAAGACCTGGAGTGCCCGGCCGACCCCCCCTGACGAGGCGTGGAGTGCCCAGCCGATCCCCTGCCGAGACGTGGAGTGCCTAGCCGATTCCCCTCCCAGCCGATAATCCGCCAATAAATGATATGCGTGCCCGATCTCAATGCCAGTGCCTGGAGGGTACAGCCGATCCTCCTGCCGAGGCATGGAGTGCCCAGCCGATTCCCGAGCCGACGCGTGGAGTGCCTAGCCGATCCCCTGCCAGCTGGTAACCCTCCAATACGTGAAGTGCCTGGCCGATTCCCCTGCCGAGGAGTGGAGTGCCCAGCCGATTCCTCTGCCGACGCGGGGATGCTGGCCGATGCCGCAGACGAGGTAGGAGTGCCAACCCGTATTCCCTGCAAGCTTAAGCCCCAGCCGAGACGTGAAGAGCCTGGCCGATCCCCTGCCAGTTGATAATCCGCCAATACGTGAAGTGCCTGGCCGATCTCCCTGCCAATGCCTGGAGTGCCCGGCCGATCCCCCTGCCGAGGCCGGAAGTGCCCAGCAGATTCCCCTGCCGTCGCGTGGAGTGCCTGGCCGATGCCCTGCTAGCTGATAACCCACCAATACGTGCCTGGCCGATCTCCCTGCCATAGCCTGGAGTGCCCGGCCGACCCCCTGACGAGGCGTGGAGTGCCCAGCCGATTCCCCTGCCGACGCATAGAGGGCCTGGCCGATCCGCTGCTAGCTGATAACCCGCCAATAAATGATATGCCCGCCCGATCTCCCTGCCAAGGCCTGGAGTTCCCGGCCGACCGCCCTGACGAGGCGTGGAGTGCCCAGCCGATTTCCTTGCCGACGCGTGGAGTGCCTGGCCGAACCTTTGCCGAGGAGTGGAGTGCCCAGCCGATTCCCCTACCGACGCGTGGAAGGCCTGGCCGATCCCCTGCCAGCTGATAACCCGCCCATAAATGATATGCCTGCCCGATCTCTCTGCCAATGCCTGGAGTGGCCGGCCGATCCCCCTGACGAGGCGTGGAGTGCCCAGCCGATTTCCCTGCCAACGCGTGGAGTGCCTGGCCGATGCCCTGCTAGCTGATAACCCACCAATACGTGCCTGGCCGATCTCCCTGCCATAGCCTGGAGTGCCCGGCCGACCCCCCTGACGAGGCGTGGAGTGCACAGCCGATTCCCCTGCCGACGCATAAAGGGCCTGGCCGATCCGCTGCTAGCTGATAACCCGCAAATAAATGATATGCCCGCCCGATCTCCCTGCCAAGGCCTGGAGTTCCCGGCCGACCGCCCTGACGAGGCGTGGAGTGCCCAGCCGATTTCCTTGCCGACGCGTGGAGTGCCTGGCCGAACCTTTGCCGAGGAGTGGAGTGCCCAGCCGATTCCCCTACCGACGCGTGGAAGGCCTGGCCGATCCCCTGCCAGCTGATAACCCGCCCATAAATGATATGCCTGCCCGATCTCTCTGCCAATGCCTGGAGTGCCCGGCCGATCCCCCTGACGAGGCGTGGAGTGCCCAGCCGATTCTCCTGCCGACGCGTGGAGTGCCTGGCCGATTCTTCTGCCAGCTGTTAACCCGCCAATACATGATATGCCTGCCCAATCTCCCTGCCATAGCCTGGGGTGCCCGGCCGACCCCCCTGCCGAGGCGTGGAGTGCCCAGCTGATTCCCCTGCCAACACGTGGAGGGCCTGGCAGCTTTCCCTGCCAGCTTGTAACCCGCCAATACGTGCCCAGCCGATCCCCCTGCCGAGGCGTATAGTGCCCAGCCGATTCCCCTGCCGATGCGTGGAGTGCCTAGCCGATTCCCCTGCCGGTTGAAAACCCGACAATAAATGATATGCCGGCCGGATCTCCCTGCCAAGGCCTGGAGTGCCCGGCCGACCCCCCTGACGAGGCGGGGAGTGCCCAGCCGATTTCCCTGCCAACGCGTGGAGTGCCTGGCCGATCCCCTGCCAGCTGGTAACCCTCCAATACGTGAAGTGCCTGGCCGATATCCCTGCCAAAGCCTAGAGTGCCTGGCCAATTCCCCCGCCGAGGCGTGGAGTACCAAGACGATTCCCCTGCCGACGCGTGGAGTGACTAGCCGATTCCCCTCCAAGCCGATAATCCGCCAATAAATGATATGCGTGCCCGATCTCAATGCCAGTGCCTGGAGGGTTCAGCCGATCCTCCTGCCGAGGCATGGAGTGCCCAGCCGATTCCCGAGCCGACGCGTGGAGTGCCTAGCCGATCCCCTGCCAGTTGATAATCTGCCAATACGTGAAGTGCCTGGCCGATCTCCCTGCCAATGCCTGGAGTGCCCGGCCGATCCCCCTGACGAGGCGTGGAGTGCCCAGCCGATTTCCCTGCCGACGCGTGGAGTGCCTGGCCGATGCCCTGCTAGCTGATAACCCGCCAATACGTGCCTGGCCGATCTCCCTGCCATAGCCTGGAGTGCCCGGCCGACCCCCCTGACGAGGCGTGGAGTGCCCAGCCGATTCCCCTGCCGACGCATAGAAGGCCTGGCCGATCCGCTGCTAGCTGATAACCCGCCAATAAATGATATGCCCGCCCGATCTCCCTGCCAAGGCCTGGAGTTCCCGACCGACCGCCCTGACGAGGCGTGGAGTGCCCAGCCGATTTCCTTGCCGACGCGTGGAGTGCCTGGCCGAACCCCTGACGAGGCGTGGAGTGCCCAGCCGATTTCCCTGCCAACGCGTGGAGTGCCTGGCCGATCCCCTGCCAGCTGGTAACCCTCCAATACGTGAAGTGCCTGGCCGATATCCCTGCCAAAGCCTAGAGTGCCTGGCCAATTCCCCCGCCGAGGCGTGGAGTACCAAGACGATTCCCCTGCCGACGCGTGGAGTGACTAGCCGATTCCCCTCCCAGCCGATAATCCGCCAATAAATGATATGCGTGCCCGATCTCAATGCCAGTGCCTGGAGGGTTCAGCCGATCCTCCTGCCGAGGCATGGAGTGCCCAGCCGATTCCCGAGCCGACGCGTGGAGTGCCTAGCCGATCCCCTGCCAGCTGGTAACCCTCCAATACGTGAAGTGCCTGGCCGATTCCCCTGCCGAGGAGTGGAGTGCCCAGCCGATTTCCCTGCCAACGCGTGGAGTGCCTGGCCGATCCCCTGCCAGCTGTAACCCTCCAATACGTGAAGTGGCTGTCCGATCTCCATGCCACGGCCTGGAGTGCCTGACCGATTCCCTTGACGAGGCGTGGAGTGCCCAGCCGATTCCTCTGCCGACGCGTGGATGCCGTGCGATGCCGCAGCCGAGGTGGGAGTGCCAAGCCGTATTCCCTGCAAGCTGATGCCCCTACCGAGACGTAAAGAGCCTGGCCGATCCCATGCTAGTTGATAACCCGCCAATAAATGATATGCCGGCCCGATCTCCCTGCTAAGACCTTCAGCGCCCGGCCGACCCCCTGACGAGGCGTGGGTGCCCAGCCGATCCCCTGCCGAGACGTGGAGTGCCTAGCCGATTCCCCTCCCAGCCGATAATCCGCCAATAAATGATATGCGTGCCCGATCTCCCTGCCAATGCCTGGAGGGTTCAGCCGATCCTCCTGCCGAGGCGTGGAGTGCCCAGCCGATTCCCGAGCCGACGCGTGGAGTGCCTAGCCGATCCCCTGCCAGCTGGTAACCCTCCAATACGTGAAGTGCCTGGCCGATTCCCCTGCCGAGGAGTGGAGTGCCCAGCCGATTCCCCTGCCGACGCGGGGATGCTGGCCGATGCCGCAGACGAGGTAGGAGTGCCAACCCGTATTCCCTGCAAGCTTAAGCCCCAGCCGAGACGTGAAGAGCCTGGCCGATCCCCTGCCAGTTGATAATCCGCCAATACGTGAAGTGCCTGGCCGATCTCCCTGCCAATGCCTGGAGTGCCCGGCCGATCCCACTGCCGAGGCCGGAAGTGCCCAGCAGATTCCCCTGCCGTCGCGTAGAGTGCCTGGCCGATGCCCTGCTAGCTGATAACCCACCAATACGTGCCTGGAGTGCCCGGCCGATCCCACTGCCGAGGCCGGAAGTGCCCAGCAGATTCCCCTGCCGTCGCGTGGAAGGCCTGGCCAATCCCCTGCCAGCTGATAACCCGCCCATAAATGATATGCCTGCCCGATCTCTCTGCCAATGCCTGGAGTGCCCGGCCGATCCCCCTGACGAGGCGTGGAGTGCCCAGCCGATTTCCCTGCCAACGCGTGGAGTGCCTGGCCAATGCCCTGCTAGCTGATAACCCACCAATACGTGCCTGGCCGATCTCCCTGCCATAGCCTGGAGTGCCCGGCCAACCCCCCTGACGAGGCGTGGAGTGCCCAGCCGATTCCCCTGCCGACGCATAGAGGGCCTGGCCGATCCGCTGCTAGCTGATAACCCGCCAATAAATGATATGCCCGCCCGATCTCCCTGCCAAGGCCTGGAGTTCCCGGCCGACCGCCCTGACGAGGCGTGGAGTGCCCAGCCGATTTCCTTGCCGACGCGTGGAGTGCCTGGCCGAACCTTTGCCGAGGAGTGGAGTGCCCAGCCGATTCCCCTACCGACGCGTGGAAGGCCTGGCCGATCCCCTGCCAGCTGATAACCGGCCAATAAATTATATGCCTGCCCGATCTCCATGCCAAGACCTGGAGTGCCCGGCCGATTCCGCAGCCGAGGTGGGAGTGCCTATCCGTATTCCCTGCAAGCTGAAACCCCTGCCGAGCCGTGAAGAGCCTGGCCGATCCCCTCCCAGTTGATAAACCGCCAATACGTGAAGTGCCCAGCCGATCCCCCTGCCGAGACGTGGAGTGCCTAGCCGATTCCCCTGCCAGCTGATAACCCGCCAATAAATGATATGCCTGCCTGATCTCCTTGCCAATGCCTGGAGTGCCCGGCCGATCCCCCTGCCGAGGCGTGGATTGCCTAGCTGATTCCCCTGGCGACACGTGGAGGGCCTGGCAGCTTTCCCTGCCAGCTTTTAACCCGCCAATAAATGCTATGCCTGCCCGATCTCCCTGCCAAAGCCTGGAGTGCCCGGCCGACCCCCCTGACGAGGCCTGGAGTGCCCGGCCAATACCCCTGCGAGGCGTGGAGTGCCCAGCTTATTCCCCTACCGACGCGTGGAGGGCCTGGCCGATCCTCTGCTAGCTGTTAACCAGCCAATAAATGATATGCCTGCCCGATCTTCCTGCCAAGACCTGGAGTGCCCGGCCGATCCCGCAGCCGAGATGGGAGTGCCCATCCGTATTCCCTGCAAGCTGAAACCCCTGCCGAGACGTGAAGAGCCTGGCCGATCCCCTCCCAGTTGATTAACCGCCTATACGTGAAGTGCCTGGCCGATCTCCCTGCCAAGGCCTGGAATGCCCGGCCGATCGGCTTGCCGAGGCGTGGAGTGCCCGGCCGATCCGCTTGCCGAGGCGTGGAGTGCCCAGCCGATTCCCCTGCCGACGCGTGGAGTGTCTGGCCGATCCCCTGCTAGCTGATAACCGGCCAATTAATGATATGCCTGCCCGATCTCCCTGCCAAGACCTGGAGTGCCCGGCCGACCCCCCAGACGAGGCGTAGAGTGCCCAGCCGATCCCCCTGCCGAGACGTGGAGTGCCTAGCCGATTCCCCTGCCAGCTGATAACCCGCCAATAAATGATAAGCCTGCCTGATCTCCCTGCCAATGCCTGGAGTGCCCGGCCGATCCCCCTGCCGAGGCGTGGAGTGCCTAGCTGATTCCCCTGCTATCTGATAACCCGCCAATACGTGCCTGGCCGATCTCCCTGCCATAGCCTGGAGTGCCCGGCCGACCCCCCTGACGAGGCGTGGAGTGCCCAGCCGATTCCCCTGCCGACGCATAGAAGGCCTGGCCGATCCGCTGCTAGCTGATAACCCGCCAATAAATGATATGCCCGCCCGATCTCCCTGCCAAGGCCTGGAGTTCCCGACCGACCGCCCTGACGAGGCGTGGAGATTCCCCCGCCGAGGCGTGGAGTACCAAGACGATTCCCCTGCCGACGCGTGGAGTGCCTAGCCGATTCCCCTGCTATCTGATAACCCGCAAATACGTGCCTGGCCGATCTCCCTGCCAAGGCCTGAAGTGCCCAGCCGACCCCCCAGACGAGGCGTAGAGTGCCAAGCCGATCCCCCTGCCGAGACGTGGAGTGCCTAGCCGATTCCCCTGCCAGCTGATAACCCGCCAATAAATGATAAGCCTGCCTGATCTCCCTGCCAATGCCTGGAGTGCCCGGCCGATCCCCCTGCCGAGGCGTGGAGTGCCTAGCTGATTCCCCTGCTATCTGATAACCCGCCAATACGTGCCTGGCCGATCTCCCTGCCAAGGCCTGGAGTGCCCAGCCGACCCCCCAGACGAGGCGTGGAGTGCCTAGCCGATCCCCCTGCCGAGACGTGGAGTGCCTAGCCGATTCCCCAGCCAGCTGATAACCCGCCAATAAATGTTATGCCTGCTTCATCTCCTTGCCAATGCCTGGAGTGCCCGGCCGATCCCCCTGCCGAGGCGTGGAGTGCCTAGCTTATTCCCCTGCTATCTGATAACCCGCCAATACGTGCCTGGCCGATCTCCCTGCCAAGGCCTGGAGTGCCCAGACGACCCCCAGACGAGGCGTGGAGTGCCCAGCCGATCCCCCTGCCGAGACGTGGAGTGCCTAGCCGATTCCCCTGCCAGCTGATAACCCGCCAATAAATGATATGCCTGCCTGATCTCCCTGCCAATGCCTGGAGTGCCCGGCCGATCCCCCTGTTGAGGCGTGGAGTGCCTAGCTGATTCCCCTGCTATCTGATAACCCGCCAATACGTGCCTGGCCGATCTCCCTGGCAATGCCTAAAATGCCCAGCCGATCCTCCTGCGAGGCGTTGAGTGCCCAGCCGATTCCGCTGCCGACGCGTGGAGGGCCTGGCCGATCCCCTGCTAACTGATAACCCGCCAATACGTGCCTTGCCGATCTCCCTGCCATGGCCTGGAGTGCCCAGCCGATCCCCCTGCCGAGGCGTGGAGTGCCCAGCCGATTCCCCTGACGAGGCGTGGAGTGCCCAGCCGATTTCCCTGCCGACGCGTGGAGTGCCCAGCCGATTTCCCTGCCGACGCGCCTGGCCGATCCCGTGCCGACGCGTAGAGTGACTGGCCGATCCCCTGCCAGCTGGTAACCCTCCAATACGTGAAGTGCCTGGCCGATCTCCATGCCAAGGCCTGGAGTGCCTGGCCGATTCCCCTGCCGAGGCGTGGAGTGCCCAGCCGATTCCCCTGCCGACGCGTGGAGTGCCTGGCCATTCCCCTGCCGAGGCGTGAAGTGCCCAGCCGATTACCCTGCCGACGCGTGGAATGCCTAGCCGATTCCCCTGCCAGCTGATAACCCGCCAATAAATTCCGATTCCCGATTCCCTTGGAGGCTACCGACGCGTGGAGGGCCTGGCCGATCCCCTGCTAGCTGATAACCGGCCAATAAATGATATGCCTGCCCGATCTCCCTGCCAAGACCTGGAGTGCCCTGCAGCCGAGATGGGAGTGCCCATCCGTATTCCCAGCAAGCTGAAACCCCTGCCGAGACGTGAAGAGCCTGGCCGATCCCCTCCCAGTTGATAAACCGCCTATACGTGAAGTGCCTGGCCGATCTCCCTGCCAAGGCCTATAATGTCGGCCGATCCGCTTGCCGAGGCATGGAGTGCCCAGCCGATTCCCCTGGCCGATTCCCCTGCCAGCTGATAACCCGCCAATAAATGATATGCCTGCCCGATCTCCCTGCCAATGCCTGGAGTGCACGGCCGATCCCCCTGCCGAGGCGTGGAGTGCCCAGCTGATTCCCCTGCCGACACGTGAAGAGCCTGGCTGCTTTCCCTGCCAGCTTGTAACCCGCCAATAAATGCTGGAGTTCCCGGACGACCCCCTGACGAAGCCTGGAGTGCCCGGCCAATACCCCTGCGAGGCGTGGAGTGCCCAGCCGATTCCCCTGCCGACGCGTGGAGTGCCTAGCCGATTCCCTTGCAGGCTACCGACGCGTGGAGGGCCTGGCCGATCCCCTGCTAGCTGATAACCGGCCAATAAATTATATGCCTGCCCGATCTCCCTGCCAAGACCTGGAGTGCCCTGCAGCCGAGATGGGAGTGCCCATCCGTATTCCCTGCAAGCTGAAAACCCTGCCGAGACGTGAAGAGCCTGGCCGATCCCCTCCCAGTTGATAAACCGCCTATACGTGAAGTGCCTGGCCGATCTCCCTGCCAAGGCCTATAATGTCGGCCGATCCGCTTGCCGAGGCGTGGAGTGCCCAGCCGATTCCCCTACCGACCCGTGGAGGGCCTGGCCGATCCCCTGCCAGCTGATAACCCGCCAATAAATGATATGCCTGCCCGATCTCCCTGCCAATGCCTGGAGTGCCCAGCCGATCCCCCTGCCGAGGCGTTGAGTGCCTATCTGATTCCCCTGCTATCTGATAACCCGCCTATACGTGCCTGGCCGATCTCCCTGCCAAGGCCTGGAGTGCCCAGCCGACCCCCCAGACGAGGCGTGGAGTGCCCGGCCGATCCCCCTGCCGAGGCGTGGAGTGCCTAGCCGATTCCCCTGCTATCTGATAACCCGCAAATACGTGCCTGGCCGATCTCCCTGCCAAGGCCTGAAGTGCCCAGCCGACCCCCCAGACGAGGCGTAGAGTTCCCAGCCGATCCCCCTGCCGAGACGTGGAGTGCCTAGCCGATTCCCCTGCCAGCTGATAACCCGCCAATAAATGATATGCCTGCCTGATCTCTCTGCCAATGCCTGGAGTGCCCGGCCGATCCCCCTGCCGAGGCGTGGAGTGCCCAGCCGATTCCGCTGCCGACGCGTGGAGGGCCTGGCCGATCCCCTGCTAACTGATAACCCGCCAATACGTGCCTTGCCGATCTCCCTGCCATGGCCTGGAGTGCCCAGCCGATCCCCCTGCCGAGGCGTGGAGTGCCCAGCCGATTCCCCTGACGAGGCGTGGAGTGCCCAGCCGATTTCCCTGCCGACGCGTGGAGTGCCCAGCCGATTTCCCTGCCGACGCGCCTGGCCGATCCCGTGCCGACGCGTAGAGTGACTGGCCGATCCCCTGCCAGCTGGTAACCCTCCAATACGTGAAGTGCCTGGCCGATCTCCATGCCAAGGCCTGGAGTGCCTGGCCGATTCCCCTGCCGAGGCGTGGAGTGCCCAGCCGATTCCCCTGCCGACGCGTGGAGTGCCTGGCCATTCCCCTGCCGAGGCGTGAAGTGCCCAGCCGATTACCCTGCCGACGCGTGGAATGCCTAGCCGATTCCCCTGCCAGCTGATAACCCGCCAATAAATGATATGCCTGGCCAATCTCCCTGCCAATGCCTGGAGTGCCCGGCCGATCCCCTGCCGACGCGTGGAGTGCCTAGCCGATTCCCTTGGAGGCTACCGACGCGTGGAGGGCCTGGCCGATCCCCTGCTAGCTGATAACCGGCCAATAAATGATATGCCTGCCCGATCTCCCTGCCAAGACCTGGAGTGCCCTGCAGCCGAGATGGGAGTGCCCATCCGTATTCCCTGCAAGCTGAAACCCCTGCCGAGACGTGAAGAGCCTGGCCGATCCCCTCCCAGTTGATAAACCGCCTATACGTGAAGTGCCTGGCCGATCTCCCTGCCAAGGCCTATAATGTCGGCCGATCCGCTTGCCGAGGCGTGGAGTGCCCAGCCGATTCCCCTGGCCGATTCCCCTGCCAGCTGATAACCCGCCAATAAATGATATGCCTGCCCGATCTCCCTGCCAATGCCTGGAGTGCACGGCCGATCCCCCTGCCGAGGCGTGGAGTGCCCAGCTGATTCCCCTGCCGACACGTGAAGAGCCTGGCTGCTTTCCCTGCCAGCTTTTAACCCGCCAATAAATGCTGGAGTTCCCGAACGACCCCCTGACGAAGCCTGGAGTGCCCGGCCAATACCCCTGCGAGGCGTGGAGTGCCCAGCCGATTCCCCTGCCGACGCGTGGAGTGCCTAGCCGATTCCCTTGCAGGCTACCGACGCGTGGAGGGCCTGGCCGATCCCCTGCTAGCTGATAACCGGCCAATAAATTATATGCCTGCCCGATCTCCCTGCCAAGACCTGGAGTGCCCTGCAGCCGAGATGGGAGTGCCCATCCGTATTCCCTGCAAGCTGAAAACCCTGCCGAGACGTGAAGAGCCTGGCCGATCCCCTCCCAGTTGATAAACCGCCTATACGTGAAGTGCCTGGCCGATCTCCCTGCCAAGGCCTATAATGTCGGCCGATCCGCTTGCCGAGGCGTGGAGTGCCCAGCCGATTCCCCTACCGACCCGTGGAGGGCCTGGCCGATCCCCTGCCAGCTGATAACCGGCCCATAAATGATATGCCTGCCCGATCTCTCTGCTAATGCCTGGAGTGCCCGGCCAATACCCCTGCGAGGCGTGGAGTGCCCAGCCGATTCCCCTGCCGACGCGTGGAGTGCCTAGCCGATTCCCCTGCCGACGCGTTGAGTGCCTAGCCGATTCCCGAGGCGTGGAATGGAGGGTCTTGCAGCATTCCCTGCCAGCTGATAACCCGCCAATAAATGATATGCCTGCCTGATCTCCCTGCCAATGCCTGGAGTGCCCGGCCGATCCCCCTGCCGAGGCGTAGAGTGCCTAGCCGATTCCCCTGCCGACGCGTTGAGTGCCTAGCCGATTCCCGAGGCGTGGAATGGAGGGTCTTGCAGCATTCCCTGCCAGCTGATAACCCGCCAATAAATGATATGCCTGCCTGATCTCCCTGCCAATGCCTGGAGTGCCCGGCCGATCCCCCTGCCGAGGCGTGGAGTGCCCAGCCGTATTCCCTGCAAGCTGAAACCCCTGCCGAGACGTGAAGAGCCTGGCCGATCCTTTCCCAGTTGATAACCCGCCAATACGTGAAGTGCCTGGCCGATCTCCCTGCCAAGGTCTGGAATGCCCGGCCGACCCATATGCCTGCCCGATCTCCCTGCCAAGACCTGGAGTGCCCTGCAGCCGAGATGGGAGTGCCCATCCGTATTCCCTGCAAGCTGAAAACCCGATCCCCTCCCAGTTGATAAACCGCCTATACGTGAAGTGCCTGGCCGATCTCCCTGCCAAGGCCTATAATGTCGGCCGATCCGCTTGCCGAGGCGTGGAGTGCCCAGCCGATTCCCCTACCGACCCGTGGAGGGCCTGGCCGATCCCCTGCCAGCTGATAACCGGCCCATAAATGATATGCCTGCCCGATCTCTCTGCCAATACCTGGAGTGCCCGGCCAATACCCCTGCGAGGCGTGGAGTGCCCAGCCGATTCCTCTGCCGACGCGTGGAGTGCCTAGCCGATTCCCCTGCCGACGCGTTGAGTGCCTAGCCGATTCCCGAGGCGTGGAATGGAGGGTCTTGCAGCATTCCCTGCCAGCTGATAACCCGCCAATAAATGATATGCCTGCCTGATCTCCCTGCCAATGCCTGGAGTGCCCGGCCGATCCCCCTGCCGAGGCGTAGAGTGCCTAGCCGATTCCCCTGCTATCTGATAACCCGCAAATACGTGCCTGGCCGATCTCCCTGCCAAGGCCTGAAGTGCCCAGCCGACCCCCCAGACGAGGCGTAGAGTGCCCAGCCGATCCCCCTGCCGAGACGTGGAGTGCCTAGCCGATTCCCCTGCCAGCTGATAACCCGCCAATAAATGATATGCCTGCCCGATCTCCCTGCCAATGCCTGGAGTGCCCAGCCGATCCCCCTGCCGAGGCGTTGAGTGCCTATCTGATTCCCCTGCTATCTGATAACCCGCCTATACGTGCCTGGCCGATCTCCCTGCCAAGGCCTGGAGTGCCCAGCCGACCCCCCAGACGAGGCGTGGAGTGCCCAGCCGACCCCCCAGACGAGGCGTGGAGTGCCCGGCCGATCCCCCTGCCGAGGCGTGGAGTGCCTAGCCGATTCCCCTGCTATCTGATAACCCGCAAATACGTGCCTGGCCGATCTCCCTGCCAAGGCCTGAAGTGCCCAGCCGACCCCCCAGACGAGGCGTAGAGTTCCCAGCCGATCCCCCTGCCGAGACGTGGAGTGCCTAGCCGATTCCCCTGCCAGCTGATAACCCGCCAATAAATGATATGCCTGCCTGATCTCTCTGCCAATGCCTGGAGTGCCCGGCCGATCCCCCTGCCGAGGCGTGGAGTGCCCAGCCGATTCCTCTACCGACGCGTGGAGGGCCTGGCCGATCCCCTGCTAGCTGATAACCCGCCAATACGTGCCTGGCCGATCTCCCTGCAAAGGTCTGGAGTGCCTAGCCGATCCCCCTGCCGAGGCGTGGAGTGCCCAGCCGCGTGGAGTGCATAGCTGATTCCCCTGCCAGCTGAAAACCCGCCAATAAATGATATGCCTGACCGATCTCCCTGCCAATGGGAGGCTGGCTGATATATTGGCTGATAACCCGCCAATGCGTGCCTGGCCGATCTCCCTGCCAATGCCTGGAGTGCCCAGCCGATCCCCCTGCCGAGGCATGGAGTGCCCAGCCGATTCCCCTGCCGACGCGTGGAGTGCCTAGCTCATTCCCCTGCCAGCTGATAACCCACCAATAAATGATATGCCTGACCGATCTCCCTAACAATGCCTGGAGGGCGCGGCCGACCCCCCTGCCGAGACGTGGAGTGCCCAGCCGATTCCCCTGCCGACGCGTGGAGTGCCTAGCTGATAACACGCCAATAAATGCTATGACGGCCCGATCTCCCTGCCAAGGCCTGGAGTGCCCGGCCGATCCCCCTGCCGAGGCGTGGAGTGCCCAGCCGTATTCCCTGCAAGCTGAAACCCCTGCCGAGACGTGAAGAGCCTGGCCGATCCTTTCCCAGTTGATACCCCGCCAATACGTGAAGTGCCTGGCCGATCTCCCTGCCAAGGTCTGGAATGCCCGGCCGACCCATCTGCCGAGGCGAGGAGTGCCCAGCCGATTCCGCTGCCTAGGCGTGGAGTGCCCAGCGGATTCTCCTGCCGATGCGTCGAGAGCCTGGCCGATCTGCATGCCAAGGCCTGGAGTGCTCGGCCGATTCCCCTGCGAGGCGTGGAGTGCCCAGCCGATTCCGCTGCCGACGCGTGGAGGGCCTGGCCGATCCCCTGCTAACTGATAACCCGCCAATACGTGCCTTGCCGATCTCCCTGCCATGGCCTGGAGTGCCCAGCCGATCCCCCTGCCGAGGCGTGGAGTGCCCAGCCGATTCCCCTGACGAGGCGTGGAGTGCCCAGCCGATTTCCATGCCGACGCGTGGAGTGCCCAGCCGATTTCCCTGCCGACGCGTGGAGTGCCAGGCCGATCCCGTGCCGACGCGTGGAGTGCCTGGCCGATCCCCTGCCAGCTGATAACCCTCCAACACGTGAAGTGCCTGGCCGATCTCCATGCCAAGGCCTGGAGTGCCTGGCCGATTCCCCTGCCGAGGCGTGGAGTGCCCAGACGATTCCCCTGCCGACGCGTGGATTGCCTGGCCATTCCCCTGCCGAGGCGTGGAGTGCCCAGCCGATTACCCTGCCGACGCGTGGAATGCCTAGCCGATTCCCCTGCCAGCTAATAACCCGCCAATAAATGATATGCCTGCCCAATCTCCCTGCCAATGCCTGGAGTGCCCGGCCGATCCCCCTGCCGAGGCGTGGAGTACCCAGCTGATTCCCCTGCCGACACGTGGAGGGCCTGGCAGCTTTCCCTGCCAGCTTGTAACCCGCGAACAAATGCTATGCCTGCCCGGTCTCCCTTCCAAGACCTGGAGGGCCCAGCCGATTCTCCTGCCGAGGCGTGGAGTGCCCAGCCGATTCCTCTACCGAAGCGTGGAAGCCGACCGATGCCGCAGCCGAGGTGGGAGTGACAATCCGTATTCCCTGCAAGCTGACACCCCTGCCGAGACGTGAAGAGCCTGGCCGATCCCCTCCCAGTTGATAACCCGCCAATACGTGAAGTGACTGGCCGATCTCCCTGCCGAGGCGTGGAGTGCCCGGCCGATCCCCCTGCCGAGGCGTGAAGTACACAGCTGATTCCCCTGCCGACACGTGAAGGGCCTGGCAGCTTTCCCTGCCAGCTTGTAACCCGCCAAAAAATGCTATCCCTGCCCGATCTCACTGCCAAGGCCTGGAGTGCCCGGCCGATCCCCCTGCCGAGGCGTGGAGTGCCCAGCCGATTCCCGTGCCGGCGCGTGGAGTGCCTGGCCGATCCCCCTGCCAGCTGCTAACCCTCCAATACGTGAAGTGCCTGGCCGATTCCCCTGCCGAGGCGTGGAGTGCCCTACCAGCTGGTAACCCTCCAATACGTGGAGTGCCCGGCCGATCCCCCTGCCGAGGCGTGGAGTGCCCAGCCGATTCCCGTGCCGACGCGTGGAGTGCCTAGCCGATCCCCTGCCAGCTGGTAACCCTCCAATAAATTATATGCCGGCCCAATGTCCCTGCCAAGGCCTGGAGTGCCCGGCCGATCTCGCAGCCGAGGTGGGAGTGCCCATTCGTATTCCCTGCAAGCTGAAAATCCTGGCAAGACGTGAAGAGCCTGGCCGATCCCCTCCCAGTTGGTAACCCGCCAATACGTGAAGTGCCTGGCCGACCTCCCTGCCAAGGCCTGGAATGACCGGCCGATCCGCTTGCCGAGGCGTGGAGTGCCCAGCCGAATTCTCTGCCGACGCGTGGAGTGCCCAGCCGATTCCCCTGCCGACGCGTGGAGTGCCTAGCCGATTTACCTGCCAGCTGATAACCCGCCAATAAATTATATGCCGGCCCAATGTCCCTGCCAAGGCCTGGAGTGCCCGGCCGATCCCCCTGCCGAGATGGGGAGTGCCCAGCCGATTCCCATGCCGACGCGTGGAGTGCCTGGCCGATCCCCCTGCCAGCTGCTAACCCTCCAATACGTGAAGTGCCTGGCCGATTCCCCTGCCGAGGCGTGGAGTGCCCAGCCGATTTCGCTGCCTAGGCGTGGAGTGCCCAGCGGATTCTCCTGCCAACGCGTGGAGAGCCTGGCCGATCTGCATGCCAAGGCCTGGAGTGCTCGGCCGATTTCCTGCAAGGCGTGGAGTGCCCAGCCGATTCCGCTGCCGACGCGTGGAGGGCCTGGCCGATCCCCTGCCGAGGCGTGGAGTGCCCTACCAGCTGGTAACCCTCCAATACGTGAAGTGCCTGGCCGATCTCCATGCCAAGGCCTGGAGTGCCTGGCCGATTCCCCTGACGAGGCGTGGAGTGCCCAGCCGATTTCCCTGCCGACGCGTGGAGTGCCCAGCCGATTTCCCTGCCGACGCGTGGAGTGCCTGGCCGATCTCCATGCCAAGGCCTGGAGTGCCTGGCCGATTCCCCTGCCGAGGCGTGGAGTGCCCAGCCGATTCCCCTGCCGACGCGTGGAGTGCCTGGCCGATTCCCCTGCCGAGGCGTGGAGTGCCCTACCAGCTGGTAACCCTCCAATACGTGAAGTGCCTGGCCGATCTCCATGCCAAGGCCTGGAGTGCCTGGCCGATTCCCCTGCCGAGGCGTGGAGTGCCCAGCCGATTCCTCTGCCGACGCGTGGATGCCGGTCGATGCCGCAGCCGAGGTGGGAGTGACAATCCGTATTTCCTGCAAGCCGATACCCCTGCCGAGATGTGAAGAGCCTGGCCGATCCCCTGCTAGCTGATAACCCGCCAATACGTGCCTTGCCGATCTCCCTGCCAAGGCCTGGAGTGCCCAGCCGATTCCCCTGACGAGGCGTGGAGTGCCCAGCCGATTTCCCTGCCGACGCGTGGAGTGCCCAGCCGATTTCCCTGCCGACGCGTGGAGTGCCTGGCCGATCCCGTGCCGACGCGTGGAGTGCCTGGCCGATCCCCTGCCAGCTGGTAACCCTCCAATACGTGAAGTGCCTGGCCGATCTCCATGCCAAGGCCTGGAGTGCCTGGCCGATTCCCCTGCCGAGGCGTGGAGTGCCCAGCCGATTCCCCTGCCGACGCGTGGAGTGCCTGGCCGATTCCCCTGCCGAGGCGTGGAGTGCCCTACCAGCTGGTAACCCTCCAATACGTGAAGTGCCTGGCCGATCTCCATGCCAAGGCCTGGAGTGCCTGGCCGATTCCCCTGCCGAGGCGTGGAGTGCCCAGCCGATTCCTCTGCCGACGCGTGGATGCCGGTCGATGCCGCAGCCGAGGTGGGAGTGACAATCCGTATTTCCTGCAAGCCGATACCCCTGCCGAGATGTGAAGAGCCTGGCCGATCCCCTGCTAGCTGATAGCCCGCCAATACGTGAAGTGCCTAGCCCATCTCCCTGCCATAGCCTGGAATGCCAATACGATACCCCTGCCGAGGCGTGGAGTGCCCAGCGGATTCCCCTGCCGACGCGTGGAGAGCCTGGCCGATCTCCATGCCAAGGCCTGGAGGGGTCGGCCGATTCCCCTGCGAGGCGTGGAGTGCCCAGCCATTTCCGCTGCCCACGCGTGGAGGGCCTGGCCGATCCCCTGCTAGCTGATAACCCGCCAATACGTGCCTGGCCGACCTCCCTGCCAAGGCCTGGAGTGGCCAGCCCATCACCCTGCCGAGAAGTGGAGTGCCCAGCCGATTCCGCTGCCGACGCGTGGAGTGCCTAGCCGATTCCCCTGCCAGCTGATAACCCGCCAATAAATGATATGCCGGCCGGATCTCCCTGCCAAGGCCTGGAGTGCCCGGCCGATCCCCCTGCCGAGGCGTGGAGTGCCCAGCCGATTCCCGTGCCGACGCGTGGAGTGCCTAGCCGATCCCCTGCCAGCTGGTAACCCTCCAATAAATTATATGCCGGCCCAATGTCCCTGCCAAGGCCTGGAGTGCCCGGCCGATCTCGCAGCCGAGGTGGGAGTGCCCATTCGTATTCCCTGCAAGCTGAAAATCCTGGCAAGACGTGAAGAGCCTGGCCGATCCCCTCCCAGTTGGTAACCCGCCAATACGTGAAGTGCCTGGCCGACCTCCCTGCCAAGGCCTGGAATGACCGGCCGATCCGCTTGCCGAGGCGTGGAGTGCCCAGCCGAATTCTCTGCCGACGCGTGGAGTGCCCAGCCGATTCCCCTGCCGACGCGTGGAGTGCCTAGCCGATTTACCTGCCAGCTGATAACCCGCCAATAAATTATATGCCGGCCCAATGTCCCTGCCAAGGCCTGGAGTGCCCGGCCGATCCCCTGCCGAGATGGGGAGTGCCCAGCCGATTCCCATGCCGACGCGTGGAGTGCCTGGCCGATCCCCTGCCAGCTGCTAACCCGCCAATACGTGAAGTGCCTGGCCGATTCCCCTGCCGAGGCGTGGAGTGCCCAGCCGATTTCGCTGCCTAGGCGTGGAGTGCCCAGCGGATTCTCCTGCCAACGCGTGGAGAGCCTGGCCGATCTGCATGCCAAGGCCTGGAGTGCTCGGCCGATTTCCCTGCAAGGCGTGGAGTGCCCAGCCAATTCCGCTGCCGACGCGTGGAGGGCCTGGCCGATCCCCTGCTAACTGATAACCCGCCAATACGTGCCTTGCCGATCTCCCTGCCAAGGCCTGGAGTGCCCAGCCGATTCCCCTGACGAGGCGTGGAGTGCCCAGCCGATTTCCCTGCCGACGCGTGGAGTGCCCAGCCGATTTCCCTGCCGACGCGTGGAGTGCCTGGCCGATCCCGTGCCGACGCGTGGAGTGCCTGGCCGATCCCCTGCCAGCTGGTAACCCGCCAATACGTGAAGTGCCTGGCCGATCTCCATGCCAAGGCCTGGAGTGCCCGGCCGATCCCCCTGCCGAGGCGTGGAGTGCCCAGCCGATTCCCCTGCCGACGCGTGGAGTGCCTGGCCGATCCCCTGCCAGCTGATAACCCGCCAAGGCCTTGAGTGCTCGGCCGATCCGCCTGCCAAGGCGTGGAGTGCCCAGCCGATTCCCCTGCCGACGCGTGGAGTGCCTGGCCGATCCCCTGCCAGCTGATAACCCGCCAATACGTGAAGTGCCTGGCCGATCTCCCTGCCAATACGTGAAGTGCCTGGCCGATCTCCCTTCCAATGCCTGGAGTGCCCTGCGAGGCGTGAAATGCCCAGTCGATTCCCCTGCCGACGCGTGGATGGCCTGGCCGATGCCCTGCTAGCTGGTAACCTGTCAATACGTAAAATGCCTGGCCGATCTCCCTTCCAAGGCCTGGAGTGCCCAGCCGATCCACCTGCCGACGCGGGGAGGGCCTGGCCGTTCCCCTGCTAGCTGATAACCCGCCAATACGTGCTTGGCCGATCTCAGCCGATCCCCCTGCCGAGACGTGGAGTGCCCAGCCGATTCCCCTGCCGACGCGTTGAGTGCCTAGCCGATTCCCCTGCCAGCTGTTAACCGGCCAATAAATGATATGCCTGGCCGATCTCCCTGCCAAGGCCTGGAGTGCCCGGCCGATCCCCTGCCGAGGTGGAAGTGCCAAGCAATATTCCCTGCAAGCTGATTTACTTGCCGAGACGTGAAGTACCTGTCCGATCTCCATCCCAAGGCCTGGAGTGCCCGGCCGATTCCCGAGTGTCAATCCGTCAATCAATGGCCGAGGTGGGAGTGTCAATCCGTACTCCCTGCAAGCTGAAACGCCTGCCAAGACGTGAAGAGCCTGGCCAATACCCTCCCAGTTGATAACCCGCCAATACGTGAAGTGCCTGACCCATCTCCAAGCCATATTTCCTGCAAGCTGATATCCCTGCCGAGACGTGAAGTGCCTGGCCGATCTCCATGCCAAGGCCTGGAGTGGAGTCGTGGAGTGCCCGGCTAATCCCCCTGCCGAGGTGGAAGTGCCAAGCAATATTCCCTGCAAGCTGATTTACTTGCCGAGACGTGAAGTACCTGTCCGATCTCCATCCCAAGGCCTGGAGTGCCCGGCCGATTCCCGAGTGTCAATCCGTCAATCAATGGCCGAGGTGGGAGTGTCAATCCGTACTCCCTGCAAGCTGAAACGCCTGCCAAGACGTGAAGAGCCTGGCCAATACCCTCCCAGTTGATAACCCGCCAATACGTGAAGTGCCTGACCCATCTCCCTGCCAAGGCCTGGAGTGCTCGGCCGATCCCTCTGTCGAGGCATGGAGTGCCCCGCCGATTCCCCTGTCGACGCGTGTAGTTCCTGGCCAGTCTGGCAGTTCCCCTGCCAGTTAATAACCTGTAAATAAGTGAAGTGCCTGGCCGATCTCCCTGCCAAGTCCTTAAGTTCCCGGCCGATCCCGAAGCTGAGGTGGGAGTGCCAAGCCGGATTCCCTGCATGCAGATACCCCTGCCGAAACGTGGAGTGCCTGACCGATCTCCATGCCAAGTCCTGGAGTGCTCGGCCAATCCCCCTGCCGACGCGTCGAGTGCCTAGCCGATTCTCCTACCAGCTGTTAACCGGCCAATAAATGATATGCCTGCCCGATCTCCCTGCCAATGCATGGAGTGCCCGGCCGACCCCCCTGACCAGGCGTGGAGTGACCGGCCGATCCGCCTGCCGAGGCGTGGAGTACCCAGCCGATTCCCCTGCTGACGCGCGGAAGACCTAGCCGCTTCCCCTGCCAGCTGATAACCCGCCAATAAATGATATGCCTGCCCGATCTCCCTGCCAATGCCTGGAGTGAAGTCGTGGAGTGACCAGCCGATTTCCCTGCCGACGCGTGGATGCCGGCCGATGCCGCAGCCGAGGCGGGAGTGCCAATCCGTATTCCCTGCAAGCTGATACCCCTGCCGAGACGTGAGGTGCCTGGCCGATCTCCATGCCAATGCCTGGAGTGGAGTCGGGGAGTGACCAGCCGATTCCCCTGCCGACGCGTGATTGCCGGCCGATGCCGCAGCCGAGGTGGGAGTTTAAATCCTATTTTAAAGTGCTGGCCGATCCCCTGCCAGCTGGTAACCCTCCAATACGTGAAGTGCCTGGCCGATCTCCAGGCCGATGCCAAGGCCTGGAGTGCCTGGCCGATTCCCCTGCCGAGGCGTGGAGTGCCCAGACGATTCCCCTGCCGACACGTGGAGTGCCTGGCCGATTCCCCTGCCAGCTGATAACCCACCAATAAATTATATGCCGGCCCAATGTCCCTGCCAAGGCCTGGAGTGCCCGGCCGATCTCGCAGCCGAGGTGGGAGTGCCCATTCGTGTTCCCTGCAAGCTGAAAATCCTGGCAAGACGTGAAGAGCCTGGCCGATCCCCTCCCAGTTGGTAACCCGCCAATACGTGAAGTGCCTGGCCGATCTCCCTGCCAAGGCCTGGAATGACCGGCCGATCCGCTTGCCGAGGCGTGGAGTGCCCAGCCGAATTCTCTGCCGATGCGTGGAGTGCCCAGCCGATTCCCCTGCCGACGCGTGGAGTGCCTAGCCGATTTCCCTGCCAGCTGATAACCCGCCTATAAATTATATGCCGGCCCAATGTCCCTGCCAAGGCCTGGCGTGCCCGGCCGATCTCGCAGCCGAGGTGGGAGTGCCCATTCGTATTCCCTGCAAGCTAAAACCCCTGCCGAGACGTGAAGAGCCTGGCCGATCCCCTCCCAGTTGATAACCCGCCAATACGAGAAGTGCCTGGCCGATCTCCCTGCCAAGGCCTGGAATGCCCGGCCGATCCGCTTGACGAGGCGTGGAGTGCCCAGTCGATTACCCTGCCGACGCGTGGAATGCCTAGCCGATTCCCCTGCCAGCTGATAACCCGCCAATAAATGATACGCCTGCCCAATCTCCCTGCCAATGCCTGGAGTGCCCAGCCGATCCCCCTGCCGAGGCGTGGAGTGCCCAGCCGATTCCCCTGCCGACGCGTGGAGTCCCTAGCCGATTCCCCTGTCAGCTGATAACCCGCCAATAAATGATATGCCGGCCCGATCTCCATGCCAAGGCCTGGAGTGCCTGGCCGATTCCCCTGCCGAGGCGTGGAGTGCCCAGCCGATTCCTCTGCCGACGCGTGGATGCCGGCCGATGCCGCAGCCGAGGTGGGAGTGACAATCCGTATTTCCTGCAAGCCGATACCCCTGCCGAGATGTGAAGAGCCTGGCCGATCCCCTGCTAGCTGATAGCCCGCCAATACGTGCCTGGCCGATCTCTGCCGAGATGGGGAGTGCCCAGCCGATTCCCATGCCGACGCGTGGAGTGCCTGGCCGATCCCCCTGCCAGCTGCTAACCCTCCAATACGTGAAGTGCCTGGCCGATTCCCCTGCCGAGGCGTGGAGTGCCCAGCCGATTTCGCTGCCTAGGCGTGGAGTGCCCAGCGGATTCTCCTGCCAACGCGTGGAGAGCCTGGCCGATCTGCATGCCAAGGCCTGGAGTGCTCGGCCGATTTCCCTGCAAGGCGTGGAGTGCCCAGCCGATTCCGCTGCCGACGCGTGGAGGGCCTGGCCGATCCCCTGCTAACTGATAACCCGCCAATACGTGCCTTGCCGATCTCCCTGCCAAGGCCTGGAGTGCCCAGCCGATTCCCCTGACGAGGCGTGGAGTGCCCAGCCGATTTCACTGCCGACGCGTGGAGTGCCTGGCCGATCCCCTGCCAGCTGGTAACCCTCCAATACGTGAAGTGCCTGGCCGATCTCCATGCCAAGGCCTGGAGTGCCTGGCCGATTCCCCTGCCGAGGCGTGGAGTGCCCAGCCGATTCCCCTGCCGACGCGTGGAGTGCCTGGCCGATTCCCCTGCCAGCTGATAACCCGCTAATAAATTATATGCCGGCCCGATTTCCCTTCCAAGGCCTGGAGTGCTCGGCCGATCCGCCTGCCGAGGCGTGGAGTGCCCAGCCGATTCCCCGGCCGACGCGTGGAGTGCCTGGCCGATCCCCCGCCAGCTGATAACCCGCCAATACGTAAGTGCCTGGCCGATCTCCCTGCCAATACGTGAAGTGCCTGGCCGATCTCCCTTCCAATGCCTGGAGTGCCCTGCGAGGCGTGAAATGCCCAGTCGATTCCCCTGCCGACGCGTGGATGGCCTGGCCGATGCCCTGCTAGCTGGTAACCTGTCAATACGTAAAATGCCTGGCCGATCTCCCTTCCAAGGCCTGGAGTGCTCAGCCGATCCACCTGCCGACGCGGGGAGGGCCTGGCCGTTCCCCTGCTAGCTGATAGCCCGCCAATACGTGCTTGGCCGATCTCAGCCGATCCCCCTGCCGAGACGTGGAGTGCCCAGCCGATTCCCCTGCCGACGCGTTGAGTGCCTAGCCGATTCCCCTGCCAGCTGTTAACCGGCCAATAAATGATATGCCTGGCCGATCTCCCTGCCAAGGCCTGGAGTGCCCGGCCGATCCCCCTGCCGAGGTGGAAGTGCCAAGCAATATTCCCTGCAAGCTGATTTACTTGCCGAGACGTGAAGTACCTGTCCGATCTCCATCCCAAGG
The DNA here is from genome assembly GCA_018153235.1 of Drosophila malerkotliana malerkotliana. Lineage (NCBI taxonomy): Eukaryota > Metazoa > Arthropoda > Insecta > Diptera > Drosophilidae > Drosophila > Drosophila malerkotliana. The sequence goes on from JAECXV010000132.1 coordinate 671,172, forward strand.
CCTGGAGTGCCCGGCCGATTCCCGAGTGTCAATCCGTCAATCAATGGCCGAGGTGGGAGTGTCAATCCGTACTCCCTGCAAGCTGAAACGCCTGCCAAGACGTGAAGAGCCTGGCCAATACCCTCCCAGTTGATAACCCGCCAATACGTGAAGTGCCTGACCCATCTCCAAGCCATATTTCCTGCAAGCTGATATCCCTGCCGAGACGTGAAGTGCCTGGCCGATCTCCATGCCAAGGCCTGGAGTGGAGTCGTGGAGTGCCCAGCCGATTCCCCTGCCGACGCGTGGATGCCGGCGGATGCCGCAGCCGAGGTGGGAGTGCCAATCCGTATTCCCTGCAAGCTGAAACCTCTGCCGAGACATGCAGAGCATGGCCGATCATCTGCCAGTTAATAACCAGCCAAAACGTGAAGTGCCTGGCCGATCTCCTTGCCAAGGCCTGGAGTGCCCGGCTAATCCCCCTGCCGAGGTGGAAGTGCCAAGCAATATTCCCTGCAAGCTGATTTACTTGCCGAGACGTGAAGTACCTGTCCGATCTCCATCCCAAGGCCTGGAGTGCCCGGCCGATTCCCGAGTGTCAATCCGTCAATCAATGGCCGAGGTGGGAGTGTCAATCCGTACTCCCTGCAAGCTGAAACGCCTGCCAAGACGTGAAGAGCCTGGCCAATACCCTCCCAGTTGATAACCCGCCAATACGTGAAGTGCCTGGCCCATCTCCATGCCAAGGCCTTGAGTGCTCCGCCGATCCCCCTGTCGAGGCTTGGAGTGCCCCGCCGATTCCCCTGCCGTCGCGTGGAGTGCCTGGCCAGTCTGCCAGTTAATAACCCGTAAATAAGTGAAGTGCCTGGCCGATCTCCCTGCCAAGTCCTTGAGTGCCCGGCCGATCCCGAAGCCGAGGTGGGAGTGCCAAGCCGGATTCCCTGCATGCAGATACCCCTGCCGAAACGTGGAGTGCCTGGACCGATCTCCATGCCAAGTCCTGGAGTGCTCGGCCAATCCCCCTGCCGACGCGTCGAGTGCCTAGCCGATTCTCCTACCAGCTGTTAACCGGCCAATAAATGATATGCCTGCCCGATCTCCCTGCCAATGCATGGAGTGCCCGGCCGACCCCCTGACCAGGCGTGGAGTGACCGGCCGATCCGCCTGCCGAGGCGTGGAGTACCCAGCCGATTCCCCTGCTGACGCGCGGGAAGACCTAGCCGCTTCCCCTGCCAGCTGATAACCCGCCAATAAATGATATGCCTGCCCGATCTCCCTGCCAATGCCTGGAGTGAAGTCGTGGAGTGACCAGCCGATTTCCCTGCCGACGCGTGGATGCCGGCCGATGCCGCAGCCGAGGCGGGAGTGCCAATCCGTATTCCCTGCAAGCTGATACCCCTGCCGAGACGTGAGGTGCCTGGCCGATCTCCATGCCAATGCCTGGAGTGGAGTCGGGGAGTGACCAGCCGATTCCCCTGCCGACGCGTGATTGCCGGCCGATGCCGCAGCCGAGGTGGGAGTTTAAATCCTATTTTCCTGCAAGCTTAAACCTCTGCCGAGACGTGAAGAGCCTGGCCGATCCCCTGCCAGTTAATAACCCGCCAGTATGTGAAGTGCCTGGCCGATTTCCCTGCCAAGGCCTGGAGTGCCCGGCCGAATCCCCTTCGAGGCGTGGAATGCCCAGTCGATTTCCCTGCCAACGCGTGGATGGCCTGGCCGATCGCCTGCCATCTGTTTACCCTCCAATACGTGAAGTGCCTGGCCGATCTCCCTGCCAAGGCCTGGAGTGCCCGGCCGAATCCCCTGCCGACGCGTGGAGTGTCAGCCGATTCCCCTGCCGACGCGCGGAGTGCCTGGCCCATCATCTGCCAGCTGATAACCGGCCAATTACTGATATGCCTGCCCGATCTCCCTGCCAAGACGTGGAAGGCCCGGACGATCCCGCAGCCGGGGTGGGAGTGCCTATCCATATTCCCCTACAAGCTGAAACCCCTGCCGAGTAGTGAAGAGCCTGGCCGATTCCCTCCCAGTTGATAACCCGCCAATACGTGAAGTGACTGGCCGATCTCCCTGCCAATGCCTGGAGTGGAGTCGTGGAGTGACCAGCCGATTTCCTTGCCGACGCGTAGATGCCGGCCGATGCCGCAGCCGAGGTGGGAGTGCCAATCCGTATTCCCTGCAAGCTGAAACCTCTGCCGAGACATGAAGAGCCTGTCCGATCCCCTGGCAGTTGATAACCCGCCAATACGTGAAATGCCTGGCCGATCTCCCTGCCAAGGCCTGGAGTGCCCGGCCGAATCCCCTGCGAGGCGTGGAGTGTCCAGTCGATTCCCCTGCCAACGCTCGGAATGCCTGGCCCAACCCCTGCCAGCGGATAACCGGCCAATAACTGATATGCCTTCCCGATCTCCCTGCCAAAACCTGGAGTGCCCGGCCGATCCCGCAGCCGAGGTGGGAGTGCCCATCCGTATTCCCTACAAGCTGAAACCCCTGCCGAGTAGTGAAGAGCCTGGCCGATCCCCTCCCAGTTGATAAACCGCCAATACGTGAAGTGCCTGGGCGATCTCCCTGCCAAGGCCTGGAATGCCCGGCCGATCCGCTTGCCGAGGCGTGGAGTGCCCAGACGATTCCCCCTGCCGACGCGTGGAGTGCCTGGCCGATTCTTCTGCCAGCTGATAACCCGCCAATAAATGATATGCCTGCCCGATCTCCCTCCCAATACCTGGAGTGCCCGGCCGGTCCCCCTGCCGAGGCGTGGAGGACCCAGCTGATTTCCCTGCCGACACGTGGAGGGCCTGGCAGCGTTCCCAGCCAGCTTGTAACCCGCCAATAAATGATATGCCTGCCCGATCTCCCTGCCAAGACCTGGAGGGCCCACCAAATCACTCAGACGATGTAGGAGTGCCAACGCGTATTCCCTGCAAGCTCAAACCCCTGCCGTGACGTGAAGAGCTTCGCCGATCCCCTCCAAGTTGATAATCCACCAATAAGTGAAGTGCTTCACCGATCTCCCTGCCAATGCCTGGAGTGCCCGACCGATCCCGAAGCTGAGGTGGGAGTGCCAAGCCGGATTCCCTGCATGCAGATACCCCTGCCGAAACGTGGAGTGCCTGACCGATCTCCATGCCAAGTCCTGGAGTGCTCGGCCAATCCCCCTGCCGACGCGTCGAGTGCCTAGCCGATTCTCCTACCAGCTGTTAACCGGCCAATAAATGATATGCCTGCCCGATCTCCCTGCCAATACATGGAGTGCCCGGCCGACCCCCCTGACCAGGCGTGGAGTGACCGGCCGATCCGCCTGCCGAGGCGTGGAGTACCCAGCCGATTCCCCTGCTGACGCGCGGAAGACCTAGCCGCTTCCCCTGCCAGCTGATAACCCGCCAATAAATGATATGCCTGCCCGATCTCCCTGCCAATGCCTGGAGTGAAGTCGTGGAGTGACCAGCCGATTTCCCCCTGCCGACGCGTGGATGCCGGCCGATGCCGCAGCCGAGGCGGGAGTGCCAATCCGTATTCCCTGCAAGCTGATACCCCTGCCGAGACGTGAGGTGCCTGGCCGATCTCCATGCCAATGCCTGGAGTGGAGTCGGGGAGTGACCAGCCGATTCCCCTGCCGACGCGTGATTGCCGGCCGATGCCGCAGCCGAGGTGGGAGTTTAAATCCTATTTTCCTGCAAGCTTAAACCTCTGCCGAGACGTGAAGAGCCTGGCCGATCCCCTGCCAGTTAATAACCCGCCAGTATGTGAAGTGCCTGGCCGATTTCCCTGCCAAGGCCTGGAGTGCCCGGCCGAATCCCCTTCGAGGCGTGGAATGCCCAGTCGATTTCCCTGCCAACGCGTGGATGGCCTGGCCGATCCCCTGCCATCTGTTTACCCTCCAATACGTGAAGTGCCTGGCCGATCTCCCTGCCAAGGCCTGGAGTGCCCGGCCGAATCCCCTGCCGACGCGTGGAGTGTCAGCCGATTCCCCTGCCGACGCGCGGAGTGCCTGGCCCATCATCTGCCAGCTGATAACCGGCCAATTACTGATATGCCTGCCCGATCTCCCTGCCAAGACGTGGAAGGCCCGGACGATCCCGCAGCCGGGGTGGGAGTGCCTATCCATATTCCCTACAAGCTGAAACCCCTGCCGAGTAGTGAAGAGCCTGGCCGATTCCCTCCCAGTTGATAACCCGCCAATACGTGAAGTGACTGGCCGATCTCCCTGCCAATGCCTGGAGTGGAGTCGTGGAGTGACCAGCCGATTTCCTTGCCGACGCGTAGATGCCGGCCGATGCCGCAGCCGAGGTGGGAGTGCCAATCCGTATTCCCTGCAAGCTGAAACCTCTGCCGAGACATGAAGAGCCTGTCCGATCCCCTGGCAGTTGATAACCCGCCAATACGTGAAATGCCTGGCCGATCTCCTTGCCAAGGCCTGGAGTGCCCGGCCGAATCCCCTGCGAGGCGTGGAGTGTCCAGTCGATTCCCCTGCCAACGCTCGGAATGCCTGGCCCAACCCCTGCCAGCGGATAACCGGCCAATAACTGATATGCCTTCCCGATCTCCCTGCCAAAACCTGGAGTGGCCGGCCGATCCCGCAGCCGAGGTGGGAGTGCCCATCCGTATTCCCTACAAGCTGAAACCCCTGCCGAGTAGTGAAGAGCCTGGCCGATCCCCTCCCAGTTGATAAACCGCCAATACGTGAAGTGCCTGGGCGATCTCCCTGCCAAGGCCTGGAATGCCCGGCCGATCCGCTTGCCGAGGCGTGGAGTGCCCAGACGATTCCCCTGCCGACGCGTGGAGTGCCTGGCCGATTCTTCTGCCAGCTGATAACCCGCCAATAAATGATATGCCTGCCCGATCTCCCTCCCAATACCTGGAGTGCCCGGCCGGTCCCCCTGCCGAGGCGTGGAGGACCCAGCTGATTTTCCTGCCGACACGTGGAGGGCCTGGCAGCGTTCCCTGCCAGCTTGTAACCCGCCAATAAATGATATGCCTGCCCGATCTCCCTGCCAAGACCTGGAGGGCCCACCAAATCACGCAGACGATGTAGGAGTGCCAACGCGTATTCCCTGCAAGCTCAAACCCCTGCCGTGACGTGAAGAGCTTCGCCGATCCCCTCCAAGTTGATAATCCACCAATAAGTGAAGTACTTCACCGATCTCCCTGCCAATGCCTGGAGTGCCCGACCGATCCGCCTGCCGAGGCGTGGAGTACCCAGCCGAATCCCCTGCCGACGCGTGGAGGGCCTAGCCGCTCCCCCTGCCAGCTGATAACCCGCCAATAACTGATATGCATGCCCGATCTCCCTGCCAATGCCTGGAGTGCCCGGCCGATCCCCCTGCCGAGGCGTGGAGTGCCCAGCCGATTCCCGTGCCGACACGTGGGTGCCTGTCCGATCATCTGCCAGCTGGTAACCCTCCAATACGTTAAGTGCTTAACCGATCTCCCTACGAATGCCTGGAGGGCGCGACCGACCCCCCTGACGAGGCCTGGAGTGCCCAGCCGATCCCGCAGCCGAGGTGAGAGTGCCCATCCGTATTCCCTGCAAGCTGAAACCCCTGCCGAGACGTGAAGAGCCTGGCCGATCCTTTCCCAGTTGAAAACCCGCCAATACGTGAAGTGCCTGCCAAGGTCTGGAATGCCCGGCCGACCCATCTGCCGAGACGTGGAGTGCCTAGCCGCTAAGACCGCTAAGAAATGATATGCATGCCCGATCTCCCTCCCAATACCTGGAGTGCCCGGCCGATCCCCCTGCCGAGGCGTGGAGGACCCAGCCGATTCCCCTGCCGTCGCGTGGAGGGTCTAGCTGCTTCCCCTGCCAGCTGATAACCCGCCAATAAATGAAATGCATGCCCGATCTCCCTCCGAATGCCTGGAGTGCCCGGCCGATCCCCCTGCCGAGGCGTGGAGTGCCCAGCCGATTCCCGTGCCGACGCGAGGTTGCCTATCCGATCATCTGCCAGCTGGTAACCCTCCAATACGTTAAGTGCTTAACCGATCTCCCTGCCAATGCCTGGAGTGTACGGCCGATTCGCCTCCCGAGACGTGGAGTGCCTAGCCGATTCCCCTGCTAGCTGATAACCCGCTTATAAATGATATGCATGCCCGATCTCCCTCTCAATACCTGGAGTGCCCGGCCGATCCCCCTGCCGAGGCGTGGAGGACCCAGCCGATTCCCCTGCCGTCGCGTGGAGGGTCTAGCTGCTTCCCCTGCCAGCTGATAACCCGCCAATAATGAAATGCATGCCCGATCTCCCTCCCAATGCCTGGAGTGCCCGGCCGATCTCCCTGCCGAGGCGTGGAGGGCCCAGCTGATTCCCCTGCCGACACGTGGAGGGCCTGGCAGCTTTCCCTGCCAGCTGGTAACCCTCCAATAAATGATGTGCCTGCCCGATCTCCCTGCCAAGACCTAGAGTGCCCGGCCGATCCCGCAGCCGAGGTGGGAGTGCCAAGCCGCATTTCCTGCAAGCTGATACCCTTGCCGAGACGTGAAGAGCCTGGCCGATCCCATTCTAGTTGATAACCCGCCAATACGTGAAGTGCCTGGCTGATCTCCCAGCCAAGGCCTGGAGTGCCCGGCCGATCCGCTTGCCGAGACGTGGAGTGCCCAGCCGATTCCCCTGCCGCCGCGTGGAGTGCCTGGCCGATTCTTCTGCCAGCTGATAACCCGCCAATAAATGATATGCCTGCCCGATCTCCCTCCCAATGCGAAGTGCCCGGCCGATCCCCCTGCCGAGGCGTGGAGGGACCAGCTGATTCCCCTGCCGACACGTGGAGGGCCAGGCAGCTTTTCCTGCCAGCTGGTAACCCGCCAATAAATGATGTGCCTGGCCGATCTTCCTGCCAAGACCTGGAGTGCCCGGCCGATCCCGCAGCCAAGGTGGGAGTGCCAAGCCGCATTTCCTGCAAGCTGATACCCCTGCCGAGACGTGAAGAGCTTGGCCGATCCCCTCCCAGTTGATAATCCACCAATACGTGAAGTGCTTAACCGATCTCCCTGCCAATGCCTGGAGTGCCCGGCCGATCTGCCTACCGAGGCGTGGAGTACCCAGCCGATTCCCCTGCCGACGCGCGGAGGGCCTAGCCGCTTCCCCTGCCAGCTGATAACCCGCCAATAAATGATATGCATGCCCGATCTCCCTGCCAATGCCTGGAGTGCCCGGCCGATCCCCCTGCGGAGGCGTGGAGTGCCCGATCCTTTCCCAGTTGATAACCCGCCAATACGTGAAGTGCCTGGCCGATCTCCTTGCCAAGGTCTGGAATGCCCGGCCGACCCATCTGCCGAGACGTGGAGTGCCTAGCCGATTCCCCTACCGACGCGTGGAGTGCCTGGCCGATTCTTCTGCCAGCTGATAACCCGCCAATAAATGATATGCATGCCCGATCTCCCTGCCGAGGCGTGGAGGACCCAGCCGATTCCCCTGCCGTCGCGTGGAGGGTCTAGCTGCTTCCCCTGCCAGCTGATAACCCGCTAATAAATGAAATGCATGCCCGATCTCCCTCCGAATGCCTGGCCGATCCCCCTGCCGAGGCGTGGAGTGCCCAGCCGATTCCCGTGCCGACGCGAGGTTGCCTATCCGATCATCTGCCAGCTGGTAACCCTCCAATACGTTAAGTGCTTAACCGATCTCCCTGCCAATGCCTGGAGTGCACGGCCGATTCGCCTCCCGAGACGTGGAGTGCCTAGCCGATTCCCCTGCTAGCTGATAACCCGCTTATAAATGATATGCATGCCCGATCTCCCTCTCAATACCTGGAGTGCCCGGCCGATCCCCCTGCCGAGGCGTGGAGGACCCAGCCGATTCCCCTGCCGTCGCGTGGAGGGTCTAGCTGCTTCCCCTGCCAGCTGATAACCCGCCAATAATGAAATGCATGCCCGATCTCCCTCCCAATGCCTGGAGTGCCCGGCCGATCTCCCTGCCGAGGCGTGGAGGGCCCAGCTGATTCCCCTGCCGACACGTGGAGGGCCTGGCAGCTTTCCCTTCCAGCTGGTAACCCTCCAATAAATGATGTGCCTGCCCGATCTCCCTGCCAAGACCTAGAGTGCCCGGCCTATCCCGCAGCCGAGGTGGGAGTGCCAAGCCGCATTTCCTGCAAGCTGATACCCTTGCCGAGACGTGAAGAGCCTGGCCGATCCCATTCTAGTTGATAACCCGCCAATATGTGAAGTGCCTGGCCGATCTCCCAGCCAAGGCCTGGAGTGCCCGGCCGATCCGCTTGCCGAGGCGTGGAGTGCCCAGCTGATTCCCCTGCCGCCGCGTGGAGTGCCTGGCCGATTCTTCTGCCAGCTGATAACCCGCCAATAAATGATATGCCTGCCCGATCTCCCTCCCAATGCGGAGTGCCCGGCCGATCCCCCTGCCGAGGCGTGGAGGGACCAGCTGATTCCCCTGCCGACACGTAGAGGGCCAGGCAGCTTTTCCTGCCAGCTGGTAACCCGCCAATAAATGATGTGCCTGGCCGATCTTCCTGCCAAGACCTGGAGTGCCCGGCCGATCCCGCAGCCAAGGTGGGAGTGCCAAGCCGCATTTCCTGCAAGCTGATACCCCTACCGAGACGTGAAGAGCTTGGCCGATCCCCTCCCCAGTTGATAATCCACCAATACGTGAAGTGCTTAACCGATCTCCCTGCCAATGCCTGGAGTGCCCGGCCGATCTGCCTGCCGAGGCGTGGAGTACCCAGCCGATTCCCCTGCCGACGCGCGGAGGGCCTAGCCGCTTCCCCTGCCAGCTGATAACCCGCCAATAAATGATATGCATGCCCGATCTCCCTGCCAATGCCTGGAGTGCCCGGCCGATCCCCCTGCGGAGGCGTGGAGTGCCCGATCCTTTCCCAGTTGATAACCCGCCAATACGTGAAGTGCCTGGCCGATCTCCTTGCCAAGGTCTGGAATGCCCGGCCGACCCATCTGCCGAGACGTGGAGTGCCTAGCTGATTCCCCTGCCGACGCGTGGAGTGCCTGGCCGATTCTTCTGCCAGCTGATAACCCGCCAATAAATGATATGCATGCCCGATCTCCCTGCCAATGCCTGGAGTGCCCGGCCGATCCCCCTGCGGAGGCGTGGAGTGCCCGATCCTTTCCCAGTTGATAACCCGCCAATACGTGAAGTGCCTGGCCGATCTCCCAGCCAAGGCCTGGAGTGCCCGGCCGATCCGCTTGCCGAGGCGTGGAGTGCCCAGCCGATTCCCCTGCCGACGCGTGGAGTGCCTGGCCGATTCTTCTGCCAGCTGATAACCTGCCAATAAATGATATGCTTGCCCGATCTCCCTCCCAATGCGGAGTGCCCGGCCGATCCCCCTGCCGAGGCGTGGAGGGACCAGCTGATTCCCCTGCCGACACGTGGAGGGCCAGGCAGCTTTTCCTGCCAGCTGGTAACCCGCCAATAAATGATGTGCCTGGCCGATCTTCCTGCCAAGACCTGGAGTGCCCGGCCGATCCCGCAGCCAAGGTGGGAGTGCCAAGCCGCATTTCCTGCAAGCTGATACCCCTGCCGAGACGTGAAGAGCTTGGCCGATCCCCTCCCAGTTGATAATCCACCAATACGTGAAGTGCTTAACCGATCTCCCTGCCAATGCCTGGAGTGCCCGGCCGATCTGCCTGCCGAGGCGTGGAGTACCCAGCCGATTCCCCTGCCGACGCGCGGAGTGCCTGGCCCATCATCTGCCAGCTGATAACCGGCCAATTACTGATATGCCTGCCCGATCTCCCTGCCAAGACGTGGAAGGCCCGTACGATCCCGCAGCCGGGGTGGAAGTGCCTATCCATATTCCCTACAAGCTGAAACCCCTGCCGAGTAGTGAAGAGCCTGGCCGATTCCCTCCCAGTTGATAACCCGCCAATACGTGAAGTGACTGGCCGATCTCCCTGCCAATGCCTGGAGTGGAGTCGTGGAGTGACCAGCCGATTTCCTTGCCGACGCGTAGATGCCGGCCGATGCCGCAGCCGAGGTGGGAGTGCCAATCCGTATTCCCTGCAAGCTGAAACCTCTGCCGAGACATGAAGAGCCTGTCCGATCCCCTGGCAGTTGATAACCCGCCAATACGTGAAATGCCTGGCCGATCTCCCTGCCAAGGCCTGGAGTGCCCGGCCGAATCCCCTGCGAGGCGTGGAGTGTTCAGTCAATTCCCCTGCCAACGCTCGGAATGCCTGGCCCATCCCCTGCCAGCGGATAAACGTCCAATAACTGATATGCCTTCCCGATCTCCCTGCCAAAACCTGGAGTGCCCGGCCGATCCCGCAGCCGAGGTGGGAGTGCCCATCCGTATTCCCTACAAGCTGAAACCCCTGCCGAGTAGTGAAGAGCCTGGCCGATCCCCTCCCAGTTGATAAACCGCCAATACGTGAAGTGCCTGGCCGATATCCCTGCCAAGGCCTGGAATGCCCGGCCGATCCGCTTGCCGAGGCGTGGAGTGCCCAGACGATTCCCCTGCCGACGCGTGGAGTGCCTGGCCGATTCTTCTGCCAGCTGATAACCCGCCAATAAATGATATGCCTGCCCGATCTCCCTCCCAATACCTGGAGTGCCCGGCCGGTACCCCTGCCGAGGCGTGGAGGACCCAGCTGATTTCCCTGCCGACACGTGGAGGGCCTGGCAGCGTTCCCTGCCAGCTTGTAACCCGCCAATAAATGATATGCCTGCCCGATCTCCCTGCCAAGACCTGGAGGGCCCACCCGATCACGCAGACGATGTAGGAGTGCCAACGCGTATTCCCTGCAAGCTCAAACCCCTGCCGTGACGTGAAGAGCTTCGCCGATCCCCTCCCAGTTGATAATCCACCAATAAGTGAAGTGCTTCACCGATCTCCCTGCCAATGCCTGGAGTGCCCGACCGATCCGCCTGCCGAGGCGTGGAGTACCCAGCCGATTACCCTGCCGACGCGTGGAGGGCCTAGCCGCTCCCCCTGCCAGCTGATAACCCGCCAATAACTGATATGCATGCCCGATCTCCCTGCCAATGCCTGGAGTGCCCGGCCGATCCCCCTGCCGAGGCGTGGAGGACCCAGCCGATTCCCGTGCCGACACGTGGGTGCCTGTCCGATCATCTGCCAGCTGGTAACCCTCCAATACGTTAAGTGCTTAACCGATCTCCCTACGAATGCCTGGAGGGCGCGACCGACCCCCCTGACGAGGCCTGGAGTGCCCAGCCGATCCCGCAGCCGAGGTGAGAGTGCCCATCCGTATTCCCTGCAAGCTGAAACCCCTGCCGAGACGTGAAGAGCCTGGCCGATCTCCCTGCCAAGGTCTGGAATGCCCGGCCGACCCATCTGCCGAGACGTGGAGTGCCTAGCCGCTAAGACCGCTAAGAAATGATATGCATGCCCGATCTCCCTCCCAATACCTGGAGTGCCCGGCCGATCCCCCTGCCGAGGCGTGGAGGACCCAGCCGATTCCCCTGCCGTCGCGTGGAGGGTCTAGCTGCTTCCCCTGCCAGCTGATAACCCGCCAATAAATTAAATGCATGCCCGATCTCCCTCCGAATGCCTGGAGTGCCCGGCCGATCCTCCTGCCGAGGCGTGGAGTGCCCAGCCGATTCCCGTGCCGACGCGAGGTTGCCTATCCGATCATCTGCCAGCTGGTAACCCTCCAATACGTTAAGTGCTTAACCGATCTCCCTGCCAATGCCTGGAGTGCACGGCCGATTCGCCTCCCGAGTCGTGGATTGCCTAGCCGATTCCCCTGCTAGCTGATAACCCGCTTATAAATGATATGCATGCCCGATCTCCCTCTCAATACCTGGAGTGCCCGGCCGATCCCCCTGCCGAGGCGTGGAGGACCCAGCCGATTCCCCTGCCGTCGCGTGGAGGGTCTAGCTGCTTCCCCTGCCAGCTGATAACCCGCCAATAAATTAAATGCATGCCCGATCTCCCTCCGAATGCCTGGAGTGCCCGGCCGATCCTCCTGCCGAGGCGTGGAGTGCCCAGCCGATTCCCGTGCCGACGCGAGGTTGCCTATCCGATCATCTGCCAGCTGGTAACCCTCCAATACGTTAAGTGCTTAACCGATCTCCCTGCCAATGCCTGGAGTGCACGGCCGATTCGCCTCCCGAGTCGTGGATTGCCTAGCCGATTCCCCTGCTAGCTGATAACCCGCTTATAAATGATATGCATGCCCGATCTCCCTCTCAATACCTGGAGTGCCCGGCCGATCCCCCTGCCGAGGCGTGGAGGACCCAGCCGATTCCCCTGCCGTCGCGTGGAGGGTCTAGCTGCTTCCCCTGCCAGCTGATAACCCGCCAATAATGAAATGCATGCCCGATCTCCCTCCCAATGCCTGGAGTGCCCGGCCGATCCCCCTGCCGAGGCGTGGAGGGCCCAGCTGATTCCCCTGCCGACACGTGGAGGGCCTGGCAGCTTTCCCTGCCAGCTGGTAACCCGCCAATAAATGATGTGTCTGCCCGATCTCCCTGCCAAGACCTGGAGTGCCCGGCCGATCCCCCTGCGGAGGCGTGGAGTGCCCGATCCTTTCCCAGTTGATAACCCGCCAATACGTGAAGTGCCTGGCCGATCTCCTTGCCAAGGTCTGGAATGCCCGGCCGACCCATCTGCCGAGACGTGGAGTGCCTAGCCGATTCCCCTGCTAGCTGATAACCCGCTAATAAATGATATGCATGCCCGATCTCCCTCCCAATACCTGGAGTGCCTGGCCGATCCCCCTGCCTAGGCGTGGAGGACCCAGCCGATTCCCCTGCCGTCGCGTGAAGGGTCTAGCTGCTTCCCCTGCCAGCTGATAACCCGCCAATAAATGAAATGCATGCCCGATCTCCCTGCCAATGCCTGGAGTGCCCGGCCGATCCCCCTGCGGAGGCGTGGAGTGCCCGATCCTTTCCCAGTTGATAACCCGCCAATACGTGAAGTGCCTGGCCGATCTCCTTGCCAAGGTCTGGAATGCCCGGCCGACCCATCTGCCGAGACGTGGAGTGCCTAGCCGATTCCCCTGCTAGCTGATAACCCGCTAATAAATGATATGCATGCCCGATCTCCCTCCCAATACCTGGAGTGCCTGGCCGATCCCCCTGCCTAGGCGTGGAGGACCCAGCTGATTCCCCTGCCGACACGTGGAGGGCCTGGCCGATTCTTCTGCCAGCTGATAACCCGCCAATAAATGATATGCATGCCCGATCTCCCTGCCAATGCCTGGAGTGCCCGGCCGATCCCCCTGCGGAGGCGTGGAGTGCCCGATCCTTTCCCAGTTGATAACCCGCCAATACGTGAAGTGCCTGGCCGATCTCCTTGCCAAGGTCTGGAATGCCCGGCCGACCCATCTGCCGAGACGTGGAGTGCCTAGCCGATTCCCCTGCTAGCTGATAACCCGCTAATAAATGATATGCATGCCCGATCTCCCTCCCAATACCTGGAGTGCCTGGCCGATCCCCCTGCCTAGGCGTGGAGGACCCAGCCGATTCCCCTGCCGTCGCGTGAAGGGTCTAGCTGCTTCCCCTGCCAGCTGATAACCCGCCAATAAATGAAATGCATGCCCGATCTTCCTCCAAATGCCTGGAGTGCCCGGCCGATCCCCCTGCCGAGGCGTGGAGGGCCCAGCTGATTCCCCTGCCGACACGTGGAGGGCCTGGCAGCTTTCCCTGCCAGCTGGTAACCCGCCAATAAATGATGTGTCTGCCCGATCTCCCTGCCAAGACCTGGAGTGCCCGGCCGATCCCGCAGCCGAGGTGGGAGTGCCAAGCCGCATTTCCTGCAAGCTGATACCCCTGCCGAGACGTGAAGAGCTTGGCCGATCCCCTCCCAGTTGATAATCCACCAATACGTGAAGTGCTTAACCGATCTCCCTGCCAATGCCTGGAGTGCCCGGCCGATCCGCCTGCCGAGGCGTGGAGTACCCAGCCGATTCCCCTGCCGACGCGCGGAGGGCCTAGCCGCTTCCCCTGCCAGCTGATAACCCGCCAATAAATGATATGCATGCCCGATCTCCCTGCCAATGCCTGGAGTGCCCGGCCGATCCCCCTGCCGACACGTGGAGGGCCTGGCAGCTTTTTCTGCCAGCTGGTAACCCGCCAATAAATGATGTGCCTGACCGATCTTCCTGCCAAGACCTGGAGTGCCCGGCCGATCCCGCAGCCAAGGTGGGAGTGCCAAGCCGCATTTCCTGCAAGCTGATACCCCTGCCGAGACGTGAAGAGCTTGGCCGATCCCCTCCCAGTTGATAATCCACCAATACGTGAAGTGCTTAACCGATCTCCCTGCCAATACCTGGAGTGCCCGGCCGATCCGCCTGCCGAGGCGTGGAGTACCCAGCCGATTCCCCTGCCGACCCGCGGAGGGCCTAGCAGCTTCCCCTGCCAGCTGATAACCCGCCAGTAAATGATTTGCATGCCCGATCTCCCTGCCAATGCCTGGAGTGCCCGGCCAATCCCACTGCGGAGGCGTGGAGTGCCCAGTCGATCCCCCTGCCAACGCGTGGATGTGCCTGGCCGATCCCCTGCCTGCTGGTAACCCTCCAATACGTGAAGTGCCTTGCCGATCTCCTTGCCAAGGCCTTGAGTGCCCGGCCGATCCCCCTGCCGAGACGTGAAGAGCCTGGCCGATCCTTTCCCAGTTGATAACCCGCCAATACGTGAAGTGCCTGGCCGATCTCCCTGCCAAGGTTTTGAATGCCCGGCCGACCCATCTGCCGAGACGTGGAGTGCCTAGCCGATTCCCCTGCTAGCTGATAACCCGCTAATAAATGATATGCATGCCCGATCTCCCTCCCAATACCTGGAGTGCCCGGCCGATCCCCCTGCCGAGGCGTGGAGGACCCAGCCGATTCCCCTGCCGTCGCGTGAAGGGTCTAGCTGCTTCCCCTGCCAGCTGATATCCCGCCAATAAATGAAATGCATGCCCGATCTTCCTCCCAATGCCTGGAGTGCCCGGCCGATCCCCCTGCCGAGGCGTGGAGGGCCCAGCTGATTCCCCTGCCGACACGTGGAGGGCCTGGCAGCTTTCCCTGCCAGCTGGTAACCCGCCAATAAATGATGTGCCTGCCCGATCTCCCTGCCAAGACCTGGAGTGCCCGGCCGATCCCGCAGCCGGAGTGGGAGTGCCAAGCCGCATTTCCTGCAAGCTGATACCCCTGCCGAGACGTGAAGAGCTTGGCCGATCCCTCCCAGTTGATAATCCACCAATACGTGAAGTGCTTAACCGATCTCCCTGCCAATGCCTGGAGTGCCCGGCCGATCCGCCTGCCGAGGCGTGGAGTACATAGCCGATTCCCCTGCCGTCGCGTGAAGGGTCTAGCTGCTTCCCCTGCCAGCTGATAACCCGCCAATAAATGAAATGCATGCCCGATCTTCCTCCCAATGCCTGGAGTGCCCGGCCGATCCCCCTGCCGACACGTGGAGGGCCTGGCAGCTTTTTCTGCCAGCTGGTAACCCGCCAATAAATGATGTGCCTGACCGATCTTCCTGCCAAGACCTGGAGTGCCCGGCCGATCCCGCAGCCAAGGTGGGAGTGCCAAGCCGCATTTCCTGCAAGCTGATACCCCTGCCGAGACGTGAAGAGCTTGGCCGATCCCCTCCCAGTTGATAATCCACCAATACGTGAAGTGCTTAACCGATCTCCCTGCCAATACCTGGAGTGCCCGGCCGACCCATCTGCCGAGACGTGGAGTGCCTAGCCGATTCCCCTGCTATCTGATAACCCGCTAATAATTGATATGCTGGCCCGATCTCCCTGCCAAAGCTGGGAGTGCCCGGCCGACCCCCCTGACGAGGACTGGAGTGCCCAGTCGATTCCCTACCAACGCGTGGAGGGCCTAGCCGATTCCCCTGCCAGCTGATAATCCGCCAATAAATGTTATGCTGGCCCGATCTCCCTGCCAAGGCCTGGAGTGCCCGGCCGACCCCCCTGACCAGGCGTGGATTGCCCAGCCGATTCCCCTACCGACGCGTGGAGGGCCTGGCCGATCCCCTGATAGCTGATAACCCGCCAATACGTGAAGTGCCTGGCCGATCTCCCTGCCAAGGCCTGGAGTGCCCAGCCGATCTCCCTGCCAAGGCCTGGAGTGCCTGGCCGATCCGCTTGCCGAGGCGTGGAGTGCCCAGCCGATTCCCCTGCCGACGCGTGGAGTGCCTGGCAGCTTTTCCTGCCAGCTGATAACCCGCCAATAAATGATATGCATGCCCGATCTCCCTGCCAATGCCTGGAGTGCCCGGCCAATCCCCTGCGGAGGCGTGGAGTGCCCAGTCGATCCCCCTGCCAACGCGTGGATGTGCCTGGCCGATCCCTGCCTGCTGGTAACCCTCCAATACGTGAAGTGCCTAGCCGATCTCCTTGCCAAGGCCTTGAGTGCCCGGCCGATCCCCCTGCCGAGACGTGAAGAGCCTGGCCGATCTTTTCCCAGTTGATAACCCGCCAATACGTGAAGTGCCTGGCCGATCTCCCTGCCAAGGTTTTGAATGCCCGGCCGACCCATCTGCCGAGACGTGGAGTGCCTAGCCGATTCCCCTGCTAGCTGATAACCCGCTAATAAATGATATGCATGCCCGATCTCCCTCCCAATACCTGGAGTGCCCGGCCGATCCCCCTGCCGAGGCGTGGAGGACCCAGCCGATTCCCCTGCCGTCGCGTGAAGGGTCTAGCTGCTTCCCCTGCCAGCTGATAACCCGCCAATAAATGAAATGCATGCCCGATCTTCCTCCCAATGCCTGGAGTGCCCGGCCGATCCCCCTGCCGAGGCGAGGAGGGCCCAGCTGATTCCCCTGCCGACACGTGGAGGGCCTGGCAGCTTTCCCTGCCAGCTGGTAACCCGCCAATAAATGATGTGCCTGCCCGATCTCCCTGCCAAGACCTGGAGTGCCCGGCCGATCCCGCAGCCGAGGTGGGAATGCCAAGCCGCATTTCCTGCAAGCTGATACCCCTGCCGAGACGTGAAGAGCTTGGCCGATCCCCTCCCAGTTGATAATCCACCAATACGTGAAGTGCTTAACCGATCTCCCTGCCAATGCCTGGAGTGCCCGGCCGATCCGCCTGCCGAGGCGTGGAGGACCCAGCCGATTCCCCTGCCGTCGCGTGAAGGGTCTAGCTGCTTCCCCTGCCAGCTGATAACCCGCCAATAAATGAAATGCATGCCCGATCTTCCTCCCAATGCCTGGAGTGCCCGGCCGATCCCCCTGCCAACGCGTGGATGTGCCTGGCCGATCCCCTGCCTGCTGGTAACCTTCCAATACGTGAAGTGCCTAGCCGATCTCCTTGCCAAGGCCTTGAGTGCCCGGCCGATCCCCCTGCCGAGACGTGAAGAGCCTGGCCGATCCTTTCCCAGTTGATAACCCGCCAATACGTGAAGTGCCTGGCCGATCTCCCTGCCAAGGTTTTGAATGCCCGGCCGACCCATCTGCCGAGACGTGGAGTGCCTAGCCGATTCCCCTGCTAGCTGATAACCCGCTAATAAATGATATGCATGCCCGATCTCCCTCCCAATACCTGGAGTGCCCGGCCGATCCCCCTGCCGAGGCGTGGAGGACCCAGCCGATTCCCCTGCCGTCGCGTGAAGGGTCTAGCTGCTTCCCCTGCCAGCTGATAACCCGCCAATAAATGAAATGCATGCCCGATCTTCCTCCCAATGCCTGGAGTGCCCGGCCGATCCCCCTGCCGACACGTGGAGGGCCTGGCAGCTTTTTCTGCCAGATGGTAACCCGCCAATAAATGATGTGCCTGACCGATCTTCCTGCCAAGACCTGGAGTGCCCGGCCGATCCCGCATCCGAGGTGGGAGTGCCATGCCGCATTTCCTGCAAGCTGATACCCCTGCCGAGACGTGAAGAGCTTGGCCGATCCCCTCCCAGTTGATAATCCACCAATACGTGAAGTGCTTAACCGATCTCCCTGCCAATGCCTGGAGTGCCCGGCCGATCCGCCTGCCGAGGCGTGGAGTACCCAGCCGATTCCCCTGCCGACGCGTGGAGGGCCTAGCCGCTTCCCCTGCCAGCTGATAACCCGCCAATAAATGATATGCATGCCCGATCTCCCTGCCACTGCCTGGAGTGCCCGGCCAATCCCCCTGCGGAGGCGTGGAGTGCCCAGTCGATTCCCCTGCCAACGCGTGGATGTCCTGGCCGATCCCCTGCCTGCTGGTAACCCTCCAATACGTGAAGTGCCTAGCCGATCTCCTTGCCAAGGCCTTGAGTGCCCGGCCGATCCCGCAACCGAGGTGGGAGTGCCATTCCGTATTTCCTGCAAGATGTAACGTGACGTGACGTGAAGAGCCTGGCCGATCCCCTGCCAGTTAATAACCCGCCAATACGTGAAGTGCCTGGCCGATCTCCCTGCCCAGGCCTGGAGTGCCCGGCCGAATCCCCTGCGAGGCGTGGAGTGCGCAGTCGATTCCCCTGCCAACGCGTGGATGGCCTGGCCGATCCCCTGCCAGCTGGTAACCCTCCAATACGTGAAGTGCCTTGCCGATCTCCTTGCCAAGGCCTTGAGTGCCTGGCCGATCCCGCAGCCGAGGTGGGAGTGCCCATCCGTATTCCCTACAAGCTGAAACCCCTGCCGAGACGTGAAGAGCCTGGCCGATCCTTTCCCAGTTGATAACCCGCCAATACGTGAAGCGCCTGGCCGATCTCCCTGCCAAGGTCTGGAATGCCCGGCCGACCCATCTGCCGAGACGTGGAGTGCCCAGCCGATTCCCCTGCTATCTGATAGCCCGCTAATAAATGATATGCTGGCCCGATCTCCCTGCCAAGGCTGGGAGTGCCCGGCCGACCCCCCTGACGAGGACTGGAGTGCCCAGTCGATTCCCCTACCAACGCGTGGAGGGCCTAGCCGATTCCCCTGCCAGCTGATAATCCGCCAATAAATGTTATGCTGGCCCGATCTCCCTGCCAAGGCCTGGAGTGCCCGGCCGACCCCCCTGACCAGGCGTGGATTGCCCCGCCGATTCCCCTACCGACGCATGGAGGGCCTGGCCGATCCCCTGATAGCTGATAACCCGCCAATACGTGAAGTGCCTGGCCGATCTCCCTGCCAAGGCCTGGAGTGCCCAGCCGATCTCCCTGCCAAGGCCTGGAGTGCCCGGCCGATCCGCTTGCCGAGGCGTGGAGTGCCCAGTCGATTCCCCTGCCGACGCGTGGAGTGCCTGGCAGCTGATAACCCGCTAATAAATGATATGCTGGCCCGATCTCCCTGCCAAGGCTGGGAGTGCCCGGCCGACCCCCCTGACGAGGACTGGAGTGCCCAGTCGATTCCCCTACCAACGCGTGGAGGGCCTAGCCGATTCCCCTGCCAGCTGATAATCCGCCAATAAATGTTATGCTGGCCCGATCTCCCTGCCAAGGCCTGGAGTGCCCGGCCGACCCCCCTGACCAGGCGTGGATTGCCCCGCCGATTCCCCTACCGACGCATGGAGGGCCTGGCCGATCCCCTGATAGCTGATAACCCGCCAATACGTGAAGTGCCTGGCCGATCTCCCTGCCAAGGCCTGGAGTGCCCAGCCGATCTCCCTGCCAAGGCCTGGAGTGCCCGGCCGATCCGCTTGCCGAGGCGTGGAGTGCCCAGTCGATTCCCCTGCCGACGCGTGGAGTGCCTGGCAGCTGATAACCCGCTAATAAATGATATGCTGGCCCGATCTCCCTGCCAAGGCTGGGAGTGCCCGGCCGACCCCCCTGACGAGGACTGGAGTGCCCGGCCGATCTCCCTGCCGAGGCGTGGAGGGACCAGCTGATTCCCCTGCCGACACGTGGAGGGCCATGCAGCTTTTCCTGCCAGCTGATAACCCGCTAATAAATGATATGCTGGCCCGATCGTCCTGCCAAGGCCTGAAGTGCCCGGCCGACCCCCCTGACCAGGCGTGGATTGCCCAGCCGATTCCCCTGCCGACGCGTGGAGTGTCTAGCCGATTCCCTGCCAGCTGGTAACCCTCCAATACGTGAAGTGCCTAGCCGATCTCCTTGCCAAGGCCTTGAGTGCCGGCCGATCCCGCAGCCGAGGTGGGAGTGCCATTCCGTATTCCCTGCAAGCTGAAACCTCTGCCTGGCCGATCCCCTGCCAGTTAATAACCCGCCAATACGTGAAGTGCCTGGCCGATCTCCCTGCCAAGGCCTGGAGTGGCCGGCCGAATCCCCTGCGAGGCATGGAGTGCCCAGTCGATTCCCCTGCCAACGCGTGGATGGCCTGGCCGATCCCCTGCCAGCTGGTAACCCTCCAATAAGTGAAGTGCCAAGCCGATCTCCTTGCCAAGGCCTTGAGTGCCTGGCCGATCCCGCAGCCGAGGTGGGAGTGCCCATCCGTATTCCCTACAAGCTGAAACCCCTGCCGAGACGTGAAGAGCCTGGCCGATCCTTTCCCAGTTGATAACCCGCCAATACGTGAAGCGCCTGGCCGATCTCCCTGCCAAGGTCTGGAATGCCCGGCCGACCCATCTGCCGAGACGTGGAGTGCCCAGCCGATTCCCCTGCTATCTGATAGCCCGCTAATAAATGATATGCTGGCCCGATCTCCCTGCCAAGGCCTGGAGTGCCCGGCCAATCCCACTGCGGAGGCGTGGAGTGCCCAGTCGATTCCCCTGCCAACGCGTGGATGTGCCTGGCCGATCCCCTGCCTGCTGATAACCCTCCAATACGTGAAGTGCCTTGCCGATCTCCTTGCCAAGGCCTTGAGTGCCCGGCCGATCCCCCTGCCGAGACGTGAAGAGCCTGGCCGATCCTTTCCCAGTTGATAACCCGCCAATACGTGAAGTGCCTGGCCGATCTCCCTGCCAAGGTTTTGAATGCCCGGCCGACCCATCTGCCGAGACGTGGAGTGCCTAGCCGATTCCCCTGCTAGCTGATAACCCGCTAATAAATGATATGCATGCCCGATCTCCCTCCCAATACCTGGAGTGCCCGGCCGATCCCCCTGCCGAGGCGTGGAGGACCCAGCCGATTCCCCTGCCGTCGCGTGAAGGGCCTAGCTGCTTCCCCTGCCAGCTGATATCCCGCCAATAAATGAAATGCATGCCCGATCTTCCTCCCAATGCCTGGAGTGCCCGGCCGATCCCCCTGCCGAGGCGTGGAGGGCCCAGCTGATTCCCCTGCCGACACGTGGAGGGCCTGGCAGCTTTCCCTGCCAGCTGGTAACCCGCCAATAAATGATGTGCCTGCCCGATCTCCCTGCCAAGACCTGGAGTGCCCGGCCGATCCCGCAGCCGGAGTGGGAGTGCCAAGCCGCATTTCCTGCAAGCTGATACCCCTGCCGAGACGTGAAGAGCTTGGCCGATCCCCTCCCAGTTGATAATCCACCAATACGTGAAGTGCTTAACCGATCTCCCTGCCAATACCTGGAGTGCCCGGCCGATCCGCCTGCCGAGGCGTGGAGTACCCAGCCGATTCCCCTGCCGACCCGCGGAGGGCCTAGCAGCTTCCCCTGCCAGCTGATAACCCGCCAGTAAATGATTTGCATGCCCGATCTCCCTGCCAATGCCTGGAGTGCCCGGCCGATCCCACTGCGGAGGCGTGGAGTGCCCAGTCGATTCCCCTGCCGAGACGTGAAGAGCCTGGCCGATCCTTTCCCAGTTGATAACCCGCCAATACGTGAAGTGCCTGGCCGATCTCCCTGCCAAGGTTTTGAATGCCCGGCCGACCCATCTGCCGAGACGTGGAGTGCCTAGCCGATTCCCCTGCTAGCTGATAACCCGCTAATAAATGATATGCATGCCCGATCTCCCTCCCAATACCTGGAGTGCCCGGCCGATCCCCCTGCCGACACGTGGAGGGCCTGGCAGCTTTTTCTGCCAGCTGGTAACCCGCCAATAAATGATGTGCCTGACCGATCTTCGTGCCAAGACCTGGAGTGCCCGGCCGATCCCGCATCCGAGGTGGGAGTGCCAAGCCGCATTTCCTGCAAGCTGATACCCCTGCCGAGACGTGAAGAGCTTGGCCGATCCCCTCCCAGTTGATAATCCACCAATACGTGAAGTGCCTGGCCGATCTCCCTGCCAAGGTTTGGAATGCCCGGCCGACCCATCTGCCGAGACGTGGAGTGCCTAGCCGATTCCCCTGCTATCTGATAACCCGCTAATAATTGATATGCTGGCCCGATCTCCCTGCCAAGGCTGGGAGTGCCCGGCCGACCCCCCTGACGAGGACTGGAGTGCCCAGTCGATTCCCCTACCAACGCGTGGAGGGCCTAGCCGATTCCCCTGCCAGCTGATAATCCGCCAATAAATGTTATGCTGGCCCGATCTCCCTGCCAAGGCCTGGAGTGCCCGGCCGACCCCCCTGACCAGGCGTGGATTGCTCAGCCGATTCCCCTACCGACGCGTGGAGGGCCTGGCCGATCCCCTGATAGCTGATAACCCGCCAATACGTGAAGTGCCTGGCCGATCTCCCTGCCAAGACCTGGAGTGCCCAGCCGATCTCCCTGCCAAGGCCTGGAGTGCCTGGCCGATCCGCTTGCCGAGGCGTGGAGTGCCCAGCCGATTCCCCTGCCGACGCGTGGAGTGCCTGGCAGCTTTTCCTGCCAGCTGATAACCCGCCAATAAATGATATGCATGCCCGATCTCCCTGCCAATGCCTGGAGTGCCCGGCCAATCCCCCTGCGGAGGCGTGGAGTGCCCAGTCGATCCCCCTGCCAACGCGTGGATGTGCCTGGCCGATCCCCTGCCTGCTGGTAACCCTCCAATACGTGAAGTGCCTAGCCGATCTCCTTGCCAAGGCCTTGAGTGCCCGGCCGATCCCCCTGCCGAGACGTGAAGAGCCTGGCCGATTCCCCTGCTAGCTGATAACCCGCTAATAAATGATATGCATGCCCGATCTCCCTCCCAATACCTGGAGTGCCGGGCCGATCCCCCTGCCGAGGCGTGGAGGACCCAGCCGATTCCCCTGCCGTCGCGTGAAGGGTCTAGCTGCTTCCCCTGCCAGCTGATAACCCGCCAATAAATGAAATGCATGCCCGATCTTCCTCCCAATGCCTGGAGTGCCCGGCCGATCCCCCTGCCGAGGCGAGGAGGGCCCAGCTGATTCCCCTGCCGACACGTGGAGGGCCTGGCAGCTTTCCCTGCCAGCTGGTAACCCGCCAATAAATGATGTGCCTGCCCGATCTCCCTGCCAAGACCTGGAGTGCCCGGCCGATCCCGCAGCCGAGGTGGGAATGCCAAGCCGCATTTCCTGCAAGCTGATACCCCTGCCGAGACGTGAAGAGCTTGGCCGATCCCTCCCAGTTGATAATCCACCAATACGTGAAGTGCTTAACCGATCTCCCTGCCAATGCCTGGAGTGCCCGGCCGATCCGCCTGCCGAGGCGTGGAGTACCCAGCCGATTCCCCTGCCGACGCGCGAAGGGCCTAGCCGCTTCCCCTGTCAGCTGATAACCCGCCAATAAATGATATGCATGCCCGATCTCCCTGCCAATGCCTGGAGTGCCCGGCCAATCCCCCTGCGGAGGCGTGGAGTGCCCAGTCGATTCCCCTGCCAACGCGTGGATGTGCCTGGCCGATCCCCTGCCTGCTGGTAACCTTCCAATACGTGAAGTGCCTAGCCGATCTCCTTGCCAAGGCCTTGAGTGCCCGGCCGATCCCCCTGCCGAGACGTGAAGAGCCTGGCCGATCCTTTCCCAGTTGATAACCCGCCAATACGTGAAGTGCCTGGCCGATCTCCCTGCCAAGGTTTAGAATGCCCGGCCGACCCATCTGCCGAGACGTGGAGTGCCTAGCCGATTCCCCTGCTAGCTGATAACCCGCTTATAAATGATATGCATGCCCGATCTCCCTCCCAATACCTGAAGTGCCCGGCCGATCCCCCTGCCGAGGCGTGGAGGACCCAGCCGATTCCCCTGCCGTCGCGTGAAGGGTCTAGCTGCTTCCCCTGCCAGCTGATAACCCGCCAATAAATGAAATGCATGCCCGATCTTCCTCCCAATGCCTGGAGTGCCCGGCCGATCCCCCTGCCGACACGTGGAGGGCCTGGCAGCTTTTTCTGCCAGCTGGTAACCCGCCAATAAATGATGTGCCTGACCGATCTTCCTGCCAAGACCTGGAGTGCCCGGCCGATCCCGCATCCGAGGTGGGAGTGCCATGCCGCATTTCCTGCAAGCTGATACCCCTGCCGAGACGTGAAGAGCTTGGCCGATCCCCTCCCAGTTGATAATCCACCAATACGTGAAGTGCTTAACCGATCTCCCTGCCAATGCCTGGAGTGCCCGGCCGATCCGCCTGCCGAGGCGTGGAGTACCCAGCCGATTCCCCTGCCAGCTGATAACCCGCTAATAAATGATATGCTGGCCCGATCGTCCTGCCAAGGCCTGAAGTGCCCGGCCGACCCCCCTGACCAGGCGTGGATTGCCCAGCCGATTCCCCTGCCGACGCGTGGAGTGTCTAGCCGATTCCCTGCCAGCTGGTAACCCTCCAATACGTGAAGTGCCTAGCCGATCTCCTTGCCAAGGCCTTGAGTGCCGGCCGATCCCGCAGCCGAGGTGGGAGTGCCATTCCGTATTCCCTGCAAGCTGAAACCTCTGCCTGGCCGATCCCCTGCCAGTTAATAACCCGCCAATACGTGAAGTGCCTGGCCGATCTCCCTGCCAAGGCCTGGAGTGGCCGGCCGAATCCCCTGCGAGGCATGGAGTGCCCAGTCGATTCCCCTGCCAACGCGTGGATGGCCTGGCCGATCCCCTGCCAGCTGGTAACCCTCCAATAAGTGAAGTGCCAAGCCGATCTCCTTGCCAAGGCCTTGAGTGCCTGGCCGATCCCGCAGCCGAGGTGGGAGTGCCCATCCGTATTCCCTACAAGCTGAAACCCCTGCCGAGACGTGAAGAGCCTGGCCGATCCTTTCCCAGTTGATAACCCGCCAATACGTGAAGCGCCTGGCCGATCTCCCTGCCAAGGTCTGGAATGCCCGGCCGACCCATCTGCCGAGACGTGGAGTGCCCAGCCGATTCCCCTGCTATCTGATAGCCCGCTAATAAATGATATGCTGGCCCGATCTCCCTGCCAAGGCCTGGAGTGCCCGGCCGAACCCCCTGACCAGGCGTGGATTGCCCAGCTGATTCCCCTGCCAGCTGATAACCCGCCAATACGTGCTTGGCCGATCTCCCTGCCAATGCCTGGAGTGCCCAGCCGATCCCCCTGCCGAGGCGTGGAGTGCCCTGCCGATTCCCCTGCCAACGCCTAGCCGATCTCCCTGCCAAGGCCTGGAGTGCCCGGCCGACCACCCTGACCAGGCGTGGATTGCCCAGCCGATTCCCCTACCGACGCGTGGAGGGCCTGGCCGATCCCCTGATAGCTGATAACCCGCCAATACGTGCCAAGGCCTGAAGTGCCCGGCCGACCCCCCTGACCAGGCGTGGATTGCCCAGCCGATTCCCCTGCCGACGCGTGGAGTGTCTAGCCGATTCCCTGCCAGCTGGTAACCCTCCAATACGTGAAGTGCCTAGCCGATCTCCTTGCCAAGGCCTTGAGTGCCGGCCGATCCCGCAGCCGAGGTGGGAGTGCCATTCCGTATTCCCTGCAAGCTGAAACCTCTGCCTGGCCGATCCCCTGCCAGTTAATAACCCGCCAATACGTGAAGTGCCTGGCCGATCTCCCTGCCAAGGCCTGGAGTGGCCGGCCGAATCCCCTGCGAGGCATGGAGTGCCCAGTCGATTCCCCTGCCAACGCGTGGATGGCCTGGCCGATCCCCTGCCAGCTGGTAACCCTCCAATAAGTGAAGTGCCAAGCCGATCTCCTTGCCAAGGCCTTGAGTGCCTGGCCGATCCCGCAGCCGAGGTGGGAGTGCCCATCCGTATTCCCTACAAGCTGAAACCCCTGCCGAGACGTGAAGAGCCTGGCCGATCCTTTCCCAGTTGATAACCCGCCAATACGTGAAGCGCCTGGCCGATCTCCCTGCCAAGGTCTGGAATGCCGACCCATCTGCCGAGACGTGGAGTGCCCAGCCGATTCCCCTGCTATCTGATAGCCCGCTAATAAATGATATGCTGGCCCGATCTCCCTGCCAAGGCCTGGAGTGCCCGGCCGAACCCCCTGACCAGGCGTGGATTGCCCAGCCGATTCCCCTGCCAGCTGATAACCCGCCAATACGTGCCTGGCCGATCTCCCTGCCAATGCCTGGAGTGCCCAGCCGATCCCCCTGCCGAGGCGTGGAGTGCCCTGCCGATTCCCCTGCCAACGCGTGGATGGCCTGGCCGATCCCCTGCCAGCTGGTAACCCTCCAATACGTGAAGTGCCTAGCCGATCTCCCTGCCAAGGCCTGGAGTGCCCGGCCGACCACCCTGACCAGGCGTGGATTGCCCAGCCGATTCCCCTACCGACGCGTGGAGGGCCTGGCCGATCCCCTGATAGCTGATAACCCGCCAATACGTGCCTGGCCGATCTCCCTGCCAATGCCTGGAGTGCCCAGCCGATCTCCCTGCCAAGGCCTGGAGTGCCCAGCCGATTCCCCTGCCGACGCGTGGAGTGCCTGGCCGATTCTTTCAATAAATGATATGCCTGCCCGATCTCCCTCCCAATGCCTGGAGTGCCCGGCCGATCCCCCTGCCGAGGCGTGGAGGGACCAGCTGATTCCCCTGCCGACACGTGGAGGGCCAGGCAGCTTTTCCTGCCAGCTGATAGCCCGCTAATAAATGATATGCTGGCCCGATCGTCCTGCCAAGGCCTGGAGTGCCCGGCCGATCCCGCAACCGAGGTGGGTGTGCTATTCCGTATTTCCTGCAAGCTGTAACGTGACGTGACGTGAAGAGCCTGGCCGAGGCGTGGCCGCTTGCCGAGGCGTGGAGTGCCCAGCCGATTCCCCTGCCGACGCGTGGAGTGCCTGGCCGATTCTTCTGCCAGCTGATAACTCGCCAATAAATGATATGCCTGCCCGATCTCCCTCCCAATGCCTGGAGTGCCCGGCCGATCCCCCTGCCGAGGCGTGGAGGGACCAGCTGATTCCCCTGCCGACACGTGGAGGGCCAGGCAGCTTTTCCTGCCAGCTGATAGCCCGCTAATAAATGATATGCTGGCCCGATCGTCCTGCCAAGGCCTGGAGTGCCCGGCCGACCCCCCTGACCAGGCGTGGATTGCCCAGCCGATTCCCCTGCCGACGCGTGGAGTGTCTAGCCGATTCCCTGCCAGCTGGTAACCCTCCAATACGTGAAGTGCCTAGCCGATCTCCTTGCCAAGGCCTTGAGTGCCGGCCGATCCCGCAGCCGAGGTGGGAGTGCCATTCCGTATTCCCTGCAAGCTGAAACCTCTGCCTGGCCGATCCCCTGCCAGTTAATAACCCACCAATACGTGAAGTGCCTGGCCGATCTCCCTGCCAAGGCCTGGAGTGGCCGGCCGAATCCCCTGCGAGGCGTGGAGTGCCCAGTCGATTCCCCTGCCAACGCGTGGATGGCCTGGCCGATCCCCTGAAAGCTGGTAACCCTCCAATAAGTGAAGTGCCAAGCCGATCTTCTTGCCAAGGCCATGAGTGCCCGGCCGATCCCGCAGCCGAGGTGGGAGTGCCCATCCGTATTCCCTACAAGCTGAAACCCCTGCCGAGACGTGAAGAGCCTGGCCGATTCCCTCCCAGTTGATAACCCGCCAATACGTGAAGTGCCTGGCCGATTCGCCTGCCGACGCGTGGAGTGCCTAGCCGATTCCCCTGCCAGCTGATAACCCGCCAATAAATGATATGCCTGACCGATCTCCCTACCAATGCCTGGAGGGCGCGGCCGACCCCCCTGACGAGGCCTGGAGTGCCCAACCGATCCCGCAGCCGAGGTGAGAGTGCCCATCCGTATTCCCTGCAAGCTGAAACCCCTGCTGAGACGTGAAGAGCCTGGCCGATCCTTTCCCAGTTGATAACCCGCCAATACGTGAAGCGCCTGGCCGATTTCCCTGCCAAGGTCTGGAATGCCCGGCCGACCCATCTGCCGAGAATAAAGTGCCTAGCCGATTCCCCTGCTATCTGATAACCCGCTAATAAATGATATGCTGGCCCGATCTCCCTGCCAAGGCCTGGAGTGCCCGGCCGACCCCCCTGACCAGGCGTGGATTGTCCAGCCGATTCCCCTGCCGACGCGTGGAGTGCCTAGCCGATTCCCCTGCCAGCTGATAACCCGCCAATAAATGATATGCCGGCCCGATCTCTCTGCCAATGCCTGGAGGGCCTGGCCGATCCTCTGATAGCTGATAACCCGCCAATACGTGCCTGGCCGATCTCCCTGCCAATGCCAGGAGTGCCCAGCCGATCCCCCTGCCGAGGCGTGGAGTGCCCTGCCGATTCCCCTGCCAACGCGTGAATGGCCTGGCCGATCCCCTGCCAGCTGGTAACCCTCCAATACGTGAAGTGCCTAGCCGATCTCCTTGCCAAGGCCTTGAGTGCCTGGCCGATCTCGCAGCCGAGGTGAGAGTGCCCATCCATATTCCCTGCAAGCTGAAACCCCTGCCGAGACGTGAAGATCCTGGCCGATCCCATTCTAGTTGATAACCCGCCAATACGTGAAGTGCCTGGCCGATCTCCCTGCCAATGCCTGGAGTGCCCGGCCCATCCCACTGCGGAGGCGTGGAGTGCCCAGTCGATTCCCCTGCCAACGCGTGGATGTCCTGGCCGATCCCCTGCCAGCTGGTAACCCTCCAATACGTGAAGTGCCTAGCCGATCTCCTTGACAAGGCCTTGAGTGCCCGGCCGATCCCGCAACCGAGGTGGGAGTGCCATTCCGCATTTCCTGCAAGCTGTAACGTGACGTGACGTGAAGAGCCTGGCCGATCCCCTGGCCGAGTGCGCAGTCGATTCCCCTGCCAATGTGTGGATGGCCTTGCCGATCCCCTGCCAGCTGGTAACCCTCCAATACGTGAAATGCCTAGCCGATCTCCTTGCCAAGGCCTTGAGTGCCTGGCCGATCCAGCAGCCGAGGTGGGAGTGCCCATCCGTATTACCTACAAGCTGAAACCTCTGCCTGGCCGATCCCCTGCCAGTTAATAACCCGCCAATACGTGAAGTGCCTGGCCGATCTCCCTGCCAAGGCCTGGAGTGGCCGGCCGACCCATCTGCCGAGACGTGGAGTGCCTAGCCGATTCCCCTGCTATCTGATAACCCGCTAATAAATGATATGCTGGCCCGATCTCCCTGACAAGGCCGGGAGTGCCCGGCCGACCCCCCTGACGAGGCCTGGAGTGCCCAGTCGATTCCCCTACCAACGCGTGGAGGGCCTAGCAGCTTCTCCTGCCAGCTGATAACCCGCCAATAAATGATATGCATGCCCGATCTCCCTGCCAATGCCTGGAGTGCCCGGCCCATCCCACTGCGGAGGCGTGGAGTGCCCAGTCGATTCCCCTGCCAACGCGTGGATGTCCTGGCCGATCCCCTGCCTGCTGGTAACCCTCCAATACGTGAAGTGCCTAGCCGATCTCCTTGCCAAGGCCTTGAGTGCCCGGCCGATCCCGCAACCGAGGTGGGAGTGCCATTCCGCATTTCCTGCAAGCTGTAACGTGACGTGACGTGAAGAGCCTGGCCGATCCCCTGGCCGAGTGCGCAGTCGATTCCCCTGCCAACGCGTGGATGGCCTGGCCGATCCCCTGCCAGCTGGTAACCCTCCAATACGTGAAGTGCCTAGCCGATCTCCTTGCCAAGGCCTTGAGTGCCTGGCCGATCCCGCAGCCGAGGTGGGAGTGCCCATCCGTATTACCTACAAGCTGAAACCTCTGCCTGGCCGATCCCCTGCCAGTTAATAACCCGCCAATACGTGAAGTGCCTGGCCGATCTCCCTGCCAAGGCCTGGAGTGGCCGGCCGACCCATCTGCCGAGACGTGGAGTGCCTAGCCGATTCCCCTGCTATCTGATAACCCGCTAATAAATGATATGCTGGCCCGATCTCCCTGCCAAGGCCGGGAGTGCCCGGCCGACCCCCCTGACGAGGCGTGGATTGCCCAGCCGATTCCCCTACCGACGCGTGGAGGGCCTAGCCGATCCCCTGATAGCTGATAACCCGCCAATACGTGCCTGGCCGATCTCCCTGCCAATGCCTGGAGTGCCCAGCCGATCTCCCTGCCAAGGCCTGGAGTGCCCGGCCGATCCGCTTGCCGAGGCGTGGAGTGCCCAGCCGATTCCCCTGCCGACGCGTGGAGTGCCTGGCCGATTCTTCTGCCAGCTGATAACTCGCCAATAAATGATATGCCTGCCCGATCTCCCTCCCAATGCCTGGAGTGCCCGGCCGATCCCCCTGCCGAGGCGTGGAGGGACCAGCTGATTCCCCTGCCGACACGTGGAGGGCCAGGCAGCTTTTTCTGCCAGCTGATAACCCGCTAATAAATGATGTGCTGGCCCGATCGTCCTGCCAAGGCCTGGAGTGCCCGGCCGATCCCGCAACCGAGGTGGGAGTGCCATTCCATATTTCCTGCAAGCTGTAACGTGACGTGACGTGAAGAGCCTGGCCGAGGCGTGGCCGCTTGCCGAGGCGTGGAGTGCCCAGCCGATTCCCCTGCCGACGCTTGGAGTGCCTGGCCGATTCTTCTGCCAGCTGATAACTCGCCAATAAATGATATGCCTTCCCGATCTCCCTCCCAATGCCTGGAGTGCCCGGCCGATCCCCCTGCCGAGGCGTGGAGGGACCAGCTGATTCCCCTGCCGACACGTGGAGGGCCAGGCAGCTTTTCCTGCCAGCTGATAACCCGCTAATAAATGATATGCGTAGAGTGCCTGGCCGATTTTTCTGCCAGCTGATAACTCGCCAATAAATGATATGCCTGCCCGATCTCCCTCCCAATGCCTGGAGTGCCCGGCCGATCTTCTGCCGAGGCGTGGAGGGACCAGCTGATTCCCCTGCCGACACGTGGAGGGCCAGGCAGCTTTTCCTGCCAGCTGATAACCCGCTAATAAATGATATGCTGGCCCGATCGCCCTGCAAAGGCCTGGAGTGCCCGGCCGACCCCCCTGACCAGGCGTGGATTGCCCAGCCGATTCCCCTGCCGACGCGTGGAGTGTCTAACCGATTCCCTGCCAGCTGGTAACCCTCCAATACGTGAAGTGCCTAGCCGATCTCCTTGCCAAGGCCATGAGTGCCGGCCGATCCCGCAGCCGAGGTGGGAGTGCCATTCCGTTTTCCCTGCAAGCTGAAACCTCTGCCTGGCCGATCCCCTGCTAGTTAATAACCCGCCAATACGTGAAGTGCCTGGCCGATCTCCCTGCCAAGGCCTGGAGTGGCCGGCCGAATCCCCTGCGAGGCGTGGAGTGCCCAGTCGATTCCCCTGCCAACGCGTGGATGGCCTGGCCGATCCCCTGCCAGCTGGTAACCCTCCAATAAGTGAAGTGCCAAGCAGATCTCCTTGCCAAGGCCTTGAGTGCCTGGCCGATCCCGCAGCCGAGGTGGGACTGCCCATTCGTATTCCCTACAAGCTGAAACCCCTGCCGAGACGTGAAGAGCCTGGCCGATTCCCTCCCAGTTGATAACCCGCCAATACGTGAAGTGCCTGGCCGATCTCCCTGCCAATGCCTGGAGTGGAGTCGTCGAGTGCCCTGCCGATTCGCCTGCCGACGCGTGGAGTGCCTAGCCGATTCCCCTGCCAGCTGATATCCCGCCAATAAATGATATGCCTGACCGATCTCCCTACCAATGCCTGGAGGGCGCGGCCGACCCCCCTGACGAGGCCTGGAGTGCCCAGCCGATCCCGCAGCCGAGGTAAGAGTGCCCATCCGTATTCCCTGCAAGCTGAAACCCCTGCCGAGACGTGAAGAGCCTGGCCGATCCTTTCCCAGTTGATAACCCGCCAATACGTGAAGCGCCTGGCCGATCTCCCTGCCAAGGTCTGGAATGCCCGGCCGACCCATCTGCCGAGACGTGGAGTGCCTAGCCGATTCCCCTGCTATCTGATAACCCGCTAATAAATGATATGCTGGCCCGATCTCCCTGCCAATGCCTGGAGTGCCCGGCCGACCCCCCTGACCAGGCGTGAATTGCCCAGCCGATTCCCCTGCCGACGCGTGGAGTGCCTAGTCGATTCCCCTGCTAGCTGATAAACCGCCAATAAATGATATGCCTGCCCGATATCCCTGCCAATGCCTGGAGTGCCCGGCCGACCCCCTTGACAAGGTCTAAAGTGCCTGGCCGATTCCCCTGCGGACGTGGAGTGCCCAGCCGATTCCCCAACCGACGCGTGGAGGGCCCGCTGATAACCCGCCAATACGTGCCTAGCCGATCTCCCTGCCAAGGCCTTGAGTGCCCGGCCGATCCCCCTGCCGAGGCGTGGAGTGCCCAGCTTATTCCCCTGCCAGCTGATGACCCGCCAATAAATGATATGCCGTCCCGATCTCCCTGCCGAGGCCTGGAGTGCCCATCCGATCCCGCTGCCGAGGCGTGGAGTGCCCAGCCGATTCCCCTGCCGACGCGTGGAGTGCCTAGCTGATAACCCGCCAATAAATGATATGCTGGCCCGATCTCCCTGCCAAGGCCTGGAGTGCCCGCCCGAACCCCCTGTCGAGACGTGGAGTGCCCAGCCGATTCCCCTGCCGACGCGTTGAGTGCCTAGCCGATTCCCCTGACAGCTGATAACCCGCCAATAAATTATATGCCTGACCGATCTCCCTGCCAAGGCCTGGAGTGCCCGGCCGATCCCGCAGCCGAGGTGGGAGTGCCCATCCGTATTCCCTGCAAGCTGAAGGTGATAACCCGCCAATACGTGAAGTGCTTGGCCGATCTCCCTGCCAAGGTCTGGAACGCCCGGCCAACCCACTTGCCGAGACATGGAGTGCCCAGCCGATTCCCCTCCCGACGCGTTGAGTGCCTAGCCGATTCCCCTGCCAGCTGATAACCCGCCAATAAATGATATGCCGGCTTGATCTCCCAGCCAAGGCCTGGAGTGCCCGGCCGACCCCCCTGACCATGCGTGGAGTGCCCAGCCGATTCCCCTGCCGACGCGTTGAGTGCCTAGCCGATTTCCCTGCCAGCTGATAGCCCGCCAATACGTGCTTGCCCGATCTCCCTGCCAAGGCCTGGAGTGCCCATCCGATCCCCCTGCCGAGGCGTGGAGTGCCCAGCCGATTCCCCTGCCGACGCGTGGAGTGCCTAGCTGATAACCCGCCAATAAATGCTATGACGGCCCAATCTCCCTGCCAAGGCCTGGAGTGCCCGGCCGACCCCCTGACCAGGCGTGGAGTGCCTAGCCGATTCCCCTGCCGACGCGTTGAGTGCCTAGCCGATTCCCCTGCCAGCTGATAAACCGCCAATAAATGATATGCCTGCCCGATATCCCTTCCAATGCCTGGAGTGCCCGGCCGATTCCCTTGCGGACGTGGAGTGCCCAGCCGATTCCCCAACCGACGCGTGGAGGGCCTGGCCGATCCCCTGCTAGCTGATAACCCGCCAATACGTGCCTGGCCGATCTCCCTGCCAAGGCCTTGAGTGCCCGGCCGATCCCCCTGCCGAGGCGTGGAGTGCCCAGCTTATTCCCCTACCAGCTGATCACCCGCCAATAAATGATATGCCGGACCGATCTCCCAGCCAAGGCCTGGAGTGCCCGGCCGACCCCACTGCCGAGACGTGGAGTGCCCAGCCGATTCCCCTGCCGACGCGTTGAGTGCCTAGCCGATTCATCTGCCAGCTGACAACCCGCCAATACGTGCTTGCCCGATCTCCCTGCCAAGGCCTGGAGTGTTCATCCGATCCCGCTGCCGAGGCGTGGAGTGCCCAGCCGATTCCCCTGCCGACGTGTGGAGTGCCTAGCTGATAACCAGCCAATAAATGATATGCCGGCCCGATCTCCCTGCCAAGGCCGGGAGTGCCCGGCCGACCCCCCTGACCAGGCGTGGAGTGCCCAGCCGATTCCCCTGCAGACGTGGAGTGCCCAGCCGATTCCCCAACCGAAGCGTGGAGGGCCTGGCCGATCCCTTGCTAGCTGATAACCCGCCAATACGTGCCTGGCCGATCTCCCTGCCAAGGCCTTGAGTGCCCGGCCGATCCCCCTGCCGAGGCGTGGAGTGCCCAGCTTATTCCCCTGCCAGCTGATAACCCGCCAATAAATGATATGCCGGCCCGATCTCCCAGCCAAGGCCTGGAGTGCCCGGCCGACCCCCCTGTCGAGGCGTGGAGTGCCCAGCCGATTCCCCTGCCGACGCGTTGAGTGCCTAGCCGATTCCCCTGACAGCTGATAACCCGCCAATAAATTATATGCCTGACCGATCTCCCTGCCAATGCCTGGAGAGCCCGGCCGACCCCCTTGACGAGGCCTGGAGTCCCCGGCCGACCCCCCTGTCGAGACGTGGAGTGCCCAGCCGATTCCCCTGCCGACGCGTTGAGTGCCCAGCCGATTCCCCTGACAGCTGATAACCCGCCAATAAATTATATGCCTGACCGATCTCCCTGCCAATGCCTGGAGAGCCCGGCCGACCCCCTTGACGAGGCCTGGAGTGTCCGGCCGATTCCCCTGCGAGGCGAGGAGTGCCCAGCCGATTCCCCTACCGACGCGTGGAGGGCCTGGCCGATCCCCTGCTAGCTGATAACCCGCCAACACGTGAGGTGCCAGGCCGATCTCCCTGCCAAGGCCTGAAGTGCCCAGCCGATTCCCTGCCGATGCGTGGAGTGCCAAGCCGATTCCCCTGCCGACCCGTGGAGGGCCTGGCCGATCCCCTGCTAGCTGATAACCCGTCAATACGTGCCTAGCCGATTTCCCTGCAAAGGCCTGGAGTGCCCAGCCGATCCCGCTTCCGAGGCGTGGAGTGCCCAGCAGATTTCCCTGCAGACGCGTGGAGTGCCTAGCTGATTCCCCTGCCAGCTGATAACCCGCCAATAAATGATATGCCTCCCTGCGTATCCTCCCTGATATGATCTCCCTGCCAATGCCTGGAGTGCCCGGCCGACCCCCCTGACGAGGCCTAAAGTGCCCGGCCGATTCCCCTGCGAGACGTGGAGTGCCCAGCCGATTCCCCAACCGACGCGTGGAGGGCCTGGCCGATCCCCTGCTAGCCCGCCATTACGTGCCTGGCCGATCTCCCTGCCAAGGCCTGGAGTGCCCGGCCGATCCCGCAGCCGAGGTGGGAGTGCCCATCCGTATTCCCTGCAAGCTGAAGGTGATAACCCGCCAATACGTGAAGTGCCTGGCCGATCTCCCTGCCAAGGTCTGGAACGCCCGGCCAACCCACTTGCCGAGACATGGAGTGCCCAGCCGGTTCCTCTCCCGACGCGTTGAGTGCCTAGCCGATTTCCCTGCCAGCTGATAACCCGCCAATACGTGCTTGCCCGATCTCCCTGCCAAGGCCTAGAGTGCCCATCCGATCCCCCTGCCGTGGCGTGGAATGCCCAGCCGATTCCCCTGCCGACGCGTGGAGTGCCTAGCTGATAACCCGCCAATAAATGATATGCCGGCCCGATCTGCCTGCCGAGGCGTGGAGTGCCCAGCTTATTCCCCTGCCAGCTGATAACCCGCCAATAAATGATATGCCGGCCCGATCTCCCAGCCAAGGCCTGGAGTGCCCGGCCGACCCCCCTGCCGAGACGTGGAGTGCCCAGCCGATTCCCCTGCCGACGCGTTTAGTGCCTAGTCGATTCCCCTGTCAGCTGATAACCCGCCAATAAATGATATGCCTGCCCGATATCCCTGCCAATGCCTGGAGTGCCCGGCCGACCCCCTTGACGAGGTCTTAAGTGCCCGGCCGATTCCCCTGCGGCATGGAGTGCCCAGCCGATTCCCCAACCGACGCGTGGAGTGCCTGGCCGATCCCTTGCTAGCTGATAACCCGCCAATACGTGCCTGGCCGATCTCCCTGCCAAGGCCTTGAGTGCCCGGCCGATCCCCCTGCCGAGGCGTGGAGTGCCCAGCTTATTCCCCTGCCAGCTGATAACCCGCCAATAAATGATATGCCGGCCCGATCTCCCAGCCAAGGCCTGGAGTGCCCGGCCGACCCCCCTGTCGAGACGTGGAGTGCCCAGCTTATTCCCCTGCCAGCTGATAACCCGCCAATAAATGATATGCCGGCCCGATCTCCCAGCCAAGGCCTGGAGTGCCCGGCAGACCCCCCCGTCGAGACGTGGAGTGCCCAGCCGATTCCCCTGCCGACGCGTTGAGTGCCTAGCCGATTCCCCTGACAGCTGATAACCCGCCAATAAATTATATGCCTGACCGATCTCCCTGCCAATGCCTGGAGAGCCCGGCCGACCCCCTTGACGAGGCCTGGAGTGCCCGGCCGACCCCCCTGTCGAGACGTGGAGGCCCAGCCGATTCCCCTGCCGACGCGTTGAGTGCCTAGCCGATTCCCCTGACAGCTGATAACCCGCCAATAAATTATATGCCTGACCGATCTCCCTGCCAATGCCTGGAGAGCCCGGCCGACCCCCTTGACGAGGCCTGGAGTGTCCGGCCGATTCCCCTGCGAGGCGAGGAGTGCCCAGCCGATTCCCCTACCGACGCGTGAAGGGCCTGGCCGATCCCCTGCTAGCTGATAACCCGCCAACACGTGAGGTGCCAGGCCGATCTCCCTGCCAAGGCCTGAAGTGCCCAGCCGATTCCCTGCCGACGCGTGGAGTGCCCAGCCGATTCCCCTGCCGACCCGTGGAGGGCCTGGCCGATCCCCTGCTAGCTGATAACCCGTCAATACGTGCCTGGCCCATTTCCCTGCAAAGGCCTGGAGTGCCCAGCCGATCCCGCTGCCGAGGCGTGGAGTGCCCAGCCGATTCCTCTGCCGACGCGTGGATGGCCTGGCCGATCCCCTGCTAGCTGATAACCCGTCAATACGTGCCTGGCCGATCTCCCTGCCACGGCCTGGAGTGCTCAGCCGATCCCGCTTCCGAGGCGTGGAGTGCCCAGCAGATTTCCCTGCAGACGCGTGGAGTGCCTAGCTGATTCCCCTGCCAGCTGATAACCCGCCAATAAATGATATGCCTCCCTGCATATCTGCCCTGATATGATCTCCCTGCCAATGCCTGGAGTGCCCAGCCGACCCCCCTGACGAGGCCTGGAGTGCCCGGCCGATTCCCCTGCGTGGCGTGGAGTGCCCAGCCGATTCCCCTACCGACGCGTGGAGGGCCTGCCCGATCCCCTGCTAGCTGATAACTCGCCAATACGTGCCTGGCCGATCTCCCTGCGAAGGCCTGGAGTGCCCAGCCGATTCCCCTGCCGACGCGTGGAGTGCCTAGCCGATTCCCCTGTCAGCTGATAACCCGCTAATAAATGATACGCCGGCCCGATCTCCCTGCCAATGCCTGGAGTGTCCGGCCGACCCCCCTGACCAGGCGTGGAGTGCCCATCCGATTCCCCTGCCGACGCGTGGACTGGCTAGCCAATTCCCCTGCCAGCTGATAGTCCGCCAATAAATGATATGCCGGCCCGATCTCCCTGCCGAGAAGTGGAGTGCCCAGCAGATTCCCCTGCCGACGCGTGGAGTGCCTAGCCGATTCCCCCGCCAATAAATGATATGCCTGACCGATCTCCCTGCCAATGCCTGGAGTGCCCAACCGACCCCCCTGACGAAGCGTAGAGTGCCCAGCCGATTTCGCTGCCGACGCGTGGAGTGCCCAGCCGATTCCCCTGCCGACGCGTGGAGTGCCTAGCTGATTCCCCTGCCAGCTGATAACCCGCCAATAAATGATATGCCTCCCTGCATATCCGCCCTGGTATGATCTCCCTGCCAATGCCTGGAGTGCCCGGCCGACCCCCCTGACGAGGCCTGGAGTGCCCGGCCGATTCCCCTGCGTGGCGTGGAGTGCCCAGCCGATTCCCCTACCGACGCGTGGAGGGCCTGGCCGATCCCCTGCTAGCTGATAACCCGCCAACACGTGAGGTGCCAGGCCGATCTCCCTGCCAAGGCCTGAAGTGCCCAGCCGACTCCCTGCCGACGCGTGGAGTGCCCAGCCGATTCCCCTGCCGACCCGTGGAGGGCCTGGCCGATCCCCTGCTAGCTGATAACCCGTCAATACGTGCCTGGCCGATTTCCCTGCAAAGGCCTGGAGTGCCCAGCCGATCCCGCTGCCGAGGCGTGGAGTGCCCAGCCGATTCCCCTGCCGACGCGTGGATGGCCTGGCCGATCCCCTTCTAGCTGATAACCCGTCAATACGTGCCTGGCCGATCTCCCTGCCACGGCCTGGAGTGCCCAGCCGATCCCGTTTCCGAGGCGGGGAGTGCCCAGCAGATTTCCCTGCAGACGCGTGGAGTGTCAATAAATGATATGCCTCCCTGCATATCCTCCCTGATATGATCTCCCTGCCAATGCCTGGAGTGCCCGGCCGACCCCCCTGACGAGGCCTGGAGTGCCCGGCCGATTCCCCTGCGTGGCGTGGAGTGCCCAGCCGATTTCGCTGCCGACGCGTGGAGTGCCCAGCCGACTCCCCTGCCGACGCGTTAAGTGCCTAGCCGATTCCCCTGACAGCTGATAACCCGCCAATAAATTATATGCCTGACCGATCTCCCTGCCAATGCCTGGAGAGCCCGGCCGACCCCCTTGGCGTGGCCTGGAGTGTCCGGCCGATTCCCCTACCGACGCGTGGAGGGCCTGGCCGATCCCCTGCTAGCTGATAACCCGCCAACACGTGAGGTGCCAGGCCGATCTCCCTGCCAAGGCCTGAAATGCCCAGCCGACTCCCTACCGACGCGTGGAGTGCCCAGCCGATTCCCCTGCCGACCCGTGGAGGGCCTGGCCGATCCCCTGCTAGCTGATAACCCGTCAATACGTGCCTGGCCGATTTCCCTGCAAAGGCCTGGAGTGCCCAGCCGATCCCGCTGCCGAGGCGTGGAGTGCCCAGCCGATTCCCCTGCCGACGCGTGGATGGCCTGGCCGATCCCCTGCTAGCTGATAACCCGTCAATACGTGCCTGGCCGATCTCCCTGCCACGGCCTGGAGTGCCCAGCCGATCCCGCTTCCGAGGCGGGGAGTGCCCAGGAGATTTCCCTGCAGACGCGTGGAGTGCCTAGCTGATTCCCCTGCCAGCTGATAACCCGCCAATAAATGATATGCCTCCCTGCATATCCTCCCTGATATGATCTCCCTGCCAATGCCTGGAGTGCCCGGCCGACCCCCCTGACGAGGCCTGGAGTGCCCGGCCAATTCCCCTGCGTGGCGTGGAGTGCCCAGCCGATTCCCCTACCGAC
This sequence comes from Drosophila malerkotliana malerkotliana, assembly GCA_018153235.1. Classification (NCBI taxonomy): domain Eukaryota; kingdom Metazoa; phylum Arthropoda; class Insecta; order Diptera; family Drosophilidae; genus Drosophila; species Drosophila malerkotliana. Next base: position 710,061 of record JAECXV010000132.1, read on the forward strand.
GCGTCGAGGGCCTGGCCGATCCCCTGCTAGCTGATAGCCCGCCAATACGTGCCTGGCCGATCTCCCTGCGAAGGCCTGGAGTGCCCAGCCGATCTCCTGCCGAGGCGTGGAGTGCCCAGCCGATTCCCCTGCCGACGCGTGGAGTGCCTAGCCGATTCCCCTGTCAGCTGATAACCCGGTAATATATAATACGCCGGCCCGATCTCCCTGCCAATGCCTGGAGTGCCCGGCCGACCCCCCTGACCAGGCGAGGAGTGCCCATCCGATTCCCCTGCCGACGCGTGGAGTGCCTAGCCGATTCCCCTGCCAGCTGATAGCCCGCCAATAAATGATATGCCGGCCCGATCTCCCTGCCAAGGCCTGGAGTGCCCGGCCGACCCCCCTGACCAGGCGAGGATTGCCCAGCCGATTCCCCTACCGACGCGTGGAGGGCCTGGCCGATCCCCTGATAGCTGATAACCCGCCAATACGTGCCTGGCCGATCTCCCTGCCAAGGCCTGGAGTGCCCGGCCGACCCCCCTGACCAGGCGTGGAGTGCCCATCCGATTCCCCTGCCGACGCGTGGAGTGCCTAGCCGATTCCCCTGCCAGCTGATAGCCCGCCAATAAATGATATGCCGGCCCGATCTCCCTGCCAAGGCCTGGAGTGTCCGGCCGATTCCCCTGCGAGGCGAGGAGTGCCCAGCCGATTCCCCTACCGACGCGTGGAGGGCCTGGCCGATCCCCTGCTAATTGATAACCCGCCAATACGTGCCTGGCCGATCTCCCTGCCAAGGCCTGGAGTGCCCGGCCGATCCCCCTGCCGAGGCGTGGAGTGCCCAGCTTATTCCCCTGCCAGCTGATAACCCGCCAATAAATGATATGCCGGCCCGATCTCCCAGCCAAGGCCTAGAGTGCCCGGCCGACCCTCCTGCCGAGACGTGGAGTGCCCAGCCGATTCCCCTGCCGACGCGTGGAGGGCCTGGCCGATCCCCTGCTAGCTGTTAACCCGCCAATACCTGAAGTGCCTGGCCGATCTCCCTGCCAAGGCTTGAAGTGCCCAGCCGATCCTTCTGCCGAGGCGTGGAGTGCTCAGCCGATTTCCTGCCGACGCGTGGAGTGCCTAGCCGATTCCCCCGCCAGCTGATAACCCGCCAATTAATGATATGCCTGACCAATCTTCCTGCCAATGCCTGGAGTGCCCAACCGACCCCCCTGACGAGGCGTAGAGTGCCCAGCCGATTTCGCTACCGACGCGTGGAGTGCCCAGCCGATTCCCCTGCCAGCTGATAACCCGCCAATAAATGATATGCCGGACCGATCTCCCTGCCAAGGCTTGGAGTGCCCGGACGACCCTCCTGCCGAGGCTTAGAGTGCCCAGCCGATTCCCCTGCCGACGCGTTGAGTGCCTAGCCGATTCCCCTCCCAGCTGATAACCCGTCAATAAATAAAATGCCTGACCGTTCTCCCTGCCAATGCCTGGAGTGCCCGGCCGACCCCCCTGACGAGGCCTGGAGTGCCCGGCCGATTCCCCTGCGAGGCGTGGAGTGCCCAGCCGATTCCCCTAACGAAGCGTGGAAGGCCTGGCCGATCCTCTGCTAGCTGATAATCCGCTAATACGTGCCTTGACGATCTCCCTGCCAAGGCCTGGAGTGCCTGGCCGACCCCCCTGAACAGGCGTGGAGAGCCCAGTCGATTCCCTGCCGACGCGTGAAGTGCCTAGCTGATTCCCTGATAGCTGATAACCCGCTAATAAATGATATGCCGGCCCGATGTCCCTGCCAAGGCCGGGAGTGCCCGGCCGATCCCGAAGCCGAGGTGGGATTGCCAATTCGTATTCTCTGCAAACTGATACCCTTGCCGACACGTGACGAGCCTGGCCGATCCCCTGCTGGCTGATATACCGCCAATACGTGAAGTGTCTGGTCGATCTCCCTGCCATGGCCTGGAATGCCGGCCGATCCGCTTGCCGAGGCGTGGAGTGCCCAGCCGATTCCCATGCCGTAGCGTGGACTGCCTGGCCGATTCCCTTGCCAGCTGATAACCCGCCAATAAATGATATGCCTGGCCGATCTCCATGCCACGGCCTGGAGTGCCTGGCCGATTCCCCTGCCGAGGCGTTGAGTGCCTATCTGATTCCCCTGGCGATACGTGGAGTGCCTAGTCGATTCCCCTCCCAGCCGATAATCCGCCAATAAATGATATGCGTGCCCGATCTCCCTGCCAATGCCTGGAGGGTTCAGCCGATCCTCCTGCCGAGGCGTGGAGTGCCCAGCCGATTCCCGAGCCGACGCGTGGAGTGCCTAGCCGATCCCCTGCCAGCTGGTAACCCTCCAATACGTGAAGTGCCTGGCCGATTCCCCTGCCGAGGAGTGGAGTGCCCAGCCGATTCCTCTGCCGACGCGTGGATGCTGGCCGATGCCGCAGACGAGGTAGGAGTGCCAACCCGTATTCCCTGCAAGCTTAAACCCCAGCCGAGACGTGAAGAGCCTGGCCGATCCCCTGCCAGTTGATAATCCGCCAATACGTGAAGTGCCTGGCCGATCTCCCTGCCAATGCCTGGAGTGCCCGGCCGATCCCCCTGCCGAGGCCGGGAGTGCCCAGCAGATTCCCCTGCCGTCGCGTGGAGCCAAAGCCTAGAGTGCCTGGCCGATTCCCCCCCCGAGGCGTGGAGTACCAAGACGATTCCCCTGCCGACGCGTGGAGTGACTAGCCGATTCCCCTCCCAGCCAATAATCCGCCAATAAATGATATGCGTGCCCGATCTCAATGCCAGTTCCTGGAGGCCGATCCCCTGCCAGCTGGTAACCCTCCAATACGTGAAGTGCCTGGCCGATCTCCCTGCCAATGCCTGGAGTGCCCGGCCGATCCCCCTGCCGAGGCCGGGAGTGCCCAGCAGATTCCCCTGCCGTCGCGTGGAGTGACTAGCCGATTCCCCTCCCAGCCAATAATCCGCCAATAAATGATATGCCTGCCCGATCTCTCTGCCAATGCCTGGAGTGCCCGGCCGATCCCCCTGACGAGGCGTATAGTGCCCAGCCGATTTCCCTGCCGACGCGTGGAGTGCCTGGCCGATTCCCCTGCCAGCTGATAACCCGCCCATAAATGATATGCCTGCCCGATCTCCCTGCCATAGCCTGGAGTGCCCGGCCGACCCCCCTGACGAGGCGTGGAGTGCCCAGCCGATTTCCCTGCCAACGCGTGGAGTGCCTGGCCGATCCCCTGCCAGCTGGTAACCCTCCAATACGTGAAGTGCCTGGCCGATATCCCTGCCAAAGCCTAGAGTGCCTGGCCGATTCCCCCCCCGAGGCGTGGAGTACCAAGACGATTCCCCTGCCGACGCGTGGAGTGACTAGCCGATTCCCCTCCCAGCCAATAATCCGCCAATAAATGATATGCGTGCCCGATCTCAATGCCAGTTCCTGGAGGCCGATCCCCTGCCAGCTGGTAACCCTCCAATACGTGAAGTGCCTGGCCGATATCCCTGCCAAAGCCTAGAGTGCCTGGCCGATTCCCCCCCCGAGGCGTGGAGTACCAAGACGATTCCCCTGCCGACGCGTGGAGTGACTAGCCGATTCCCCTCCCAGCCAATAATCCGCCAATAAATGATATGCGTGCCCGATCTCAAAGCCAGTGCCTGGAGGGTTCAGCCGATCCTCCTGCCGAGGCATGGAGTGCCCAGCCGATTCCCGAGCCGTTTCGTGGAGTGCCTAGCCGATCCCCTGCCAGCTGGTAACCCTCCAATACGTGAAGTGCCTGGCCGATTCCCCTGCCGAGGAGTGGAGTGCCCAGCCGATTTCCCTGCCAACGCGTGGAGTGCCTGGCCGATCCCCTGCCAGCTGTAACCCTCCAATACGTGAAGTGCCTGGCCGATCTCCATGCCACGGCCTGGAGTGCCTGGCCGATTCCCCTGACGAGGCGTGGAGTGCCCAGCCGATTCCTCTGCCGACGCGTGGATGCCGTGCGATGCCGCAGCCGAGGTGGGAGTGCCATGCCGTATTCCCTGCAAGCTGATGCCCCTGCCGAGACGTAAAGAGCCTGGGCGATCCCATGCTAGTTGATTACCCGCCAATAAATGATATGCCGGCCCGATCTCCCTGCCAAGACCTGTAGTGCCCGGCCGACCCCCCTGACGAGGCGTGGAGTGCCCAGCCGATCCCCTGCCGAGACGTGGAGTGCCTAGTCGATTCCCCTCCCAGCCGATAATCCGCCAATAAATGATATGCGTGCCCGATCTCCCTGCCAATGCCTGGAGGGTTCAGCCGATCCTCCTGCCGAGGCGTGGAGTGCCCAGCCGATTCCCGAGCCGACGCGTGGAGTGCCTAGCCGATCCCCTGCCAGCTGGTAACCCTCCAATACGTGAAGTGCCTGGCCGATTCCCCTGCCGAGGAGTGGAGTGCCCAGCCGATTCCTCTGCCGACGCGTGGATGCTGGCCGATGCCGCAGACGAGGTAGGAGTGCCAACCCGTATTCCCTGCAATCTTAAACCCCAGCCGAGACGTGAAGAGCCTGGCCGATCCCCTGCCAGTTGATAATCCGCCAATACGTGAAGGGCCTGGCCGATCTCCCTGCCAATGCCTGGAGTGCCCGGCCGATCCCCCTGCCGAGGCCGGGAGTGCCCAGCAGATTCCCCTGCCGTCGCGTGGAGTGCCTGGCCGATTCCCCTGCCAGCTGATAACCCGCCCATAAATGATATGCCTGCCCGATCTCTCTGCCAATGCCTGGAGTGCCCGGCCGATCCCCCTGACGAGGCGTATAGTGCCCAGCCGATTTCCCTGCCGACGCGTGGAGTGCCTGGCCGATTCCCCTGCCAGCTGATAACCCGCCCATAAATGATATGCCTGCCCGATCTCCCTGCCATAGCCTGGAGTGCCCGGCCGACCCCCCTGACGAGGCGTGGAGTGCCCAGCCGATTCCCCTGCCGACGCGTAGAGGGCCTGGCCGATCCGCTGCTAGCTGATAACCCGCCAATAAATGATATGCCCGCCCGATCTCCCTGCCAAGGCCTGGAGTTCCCGGCCGACCGCCCTGACGAGGCGTGGAGTGCCCAGCCGATTTCCTTGCCGACGCGTGGAGTGCCTGGCCGAACCTTTGCCGAGGAGTGGAGTGCCCAGCCGATTCCCCAACCGACGCGTGGAAGGCCTGGCCGATCCCCTGCCAGCTGATAACCCGCCCATAAATGATATGCCTGCCCGATCTCTCTGCCAATGCCTGGAGTGCCCGGCCGATCCCCCTGACGAGGCGTGGAGTGCCCAGCCGATTTCCCTGCCGACGCGTGGAGTGCCTGGCCGATGCCCTGCTAGCTGATAACCCACCAATACGTGCCTGGCCGATCTCCCTGCCATAGCCTGGAGTGCCCGGCCGACCCCCCTGACGAGGCGTGGAGTGCCCAGCCGATTCCCCTGCCGACGCATAGAGGGCCTGGCCGATCCGCTGCTAGCTGATAACCCGCCAATAAATGATATGCCAGCCCGATCTCCCTGCCAAGGCCTGGAGTTCCCGGCCGACCGCCCTGACGAGGCGTGGAGTGCCCATCCGATTTCCTTGCCGACGCGTGGAGTGCCTGGCCGAACCCCTGACGAGACGTGGAGTGCCCAGCCGATTTCCCTGCCAACGCGTGGAGTGCCTGGCCGATCCCCTGCCAGCTAGTAACCCTCCAATACGTGAAGTGCCTGTCCGATATGCCTGCCAAAGCCTAGAGTGCCTGGCCGATTCCCCCGCCGAGGCGTGGAGTACCAAGACGATTCCCCTGCCGACGCGTTGAGTGACTAGCCGATTCCCCTCCCAGCCGATAATCCGCCAATAAATGATATGCGTGCCCGATCTCAATGCCAGTGCCTGGAGGGTTCAGCCGATCCTCCTGCCGAGGCATGGAGTGCCCAGCCGATTCCCGAGCCGACGCGTGGAGTGCCTAGCCGATCCCCTGCCAGCTGGTAACCCTCCAATACGTGAAGTGCCTGGCCGATTCCCCTGCCGAGGAGTGGAGTGCCCAGCCGATTTCCCTGCCAACGCGTGGAGTGCCTGGCCGATCCCCTGCCAGCTGTAACCCTCCAATACGTGAAGTGCCTGGCCGATCTCCATGCCACGGCCTGGAGTGCCTGGCCGATTCCTCTGCCGACGCGTGGATGCCGTGCGATGCCGCAGCCGAGGTGGGAGTGCCAAGCCGTATTCCCTGCAAGCTGATGCCCCTGCCGAGACGTAAAGAGCCTGGCCGATCCCATGCTAGTTGATAACCCGCCAATAAATGATATGCCGGCCCGATCTCCCTGCCAAGACCTGGAGTGCCCGGCCGACCCCCCTGACGAGGCGAGGAGTGCGCAGCCGATCCCCTGCCGAGACGTGGAGTGCCTAGTCGATTCCCCTCCCAGCCGATAAACCGCCAATAAATGATATGCGTGCCCGATCTCCCTGCCAATGCCTGGAGGGTTCAGCCGATCCTCCTGCCGAGGCGTGGAGTGCCCAGCCGATTCCCGAGCCGACGCGTGGAGTGCCTAGCCGATCCCCTGCCAGCTGGTAACCCTCCAATACGTGAAGTGCCTGGCCGATTCCCCTGCCGAGGAGTGGAGTGCCCAGCCGATTCCTCTGCCGACGCGTGGATGCTGGCCGATGCCGCAGACGAGGTAGGAGTGCGAACCCGTATTCCCTGCAAGCTTAAACCCCAGCCGAGACGTGAAGAGCCTGGCCGATCCCCTGCCAGTTGATAATCCGCCAATACGTGAAGTGCCTGGCCGATCTCCCTGCCAATGCCTGGAGTGCCCGGCCGATCCCCCTGCCGAGGCCGGGAGTGCCCAGCAGATTCCCCTGCCGTCGCGTGGAGTGCCTGGCCGATTCCCCTGCCAGCTGATAACCCGCCCATAAATGATATGCCTGCCCGATCTCTCTGCCAATGCCTGGAGTGCCCGGCCGATCCCCCTGACGAGGCGTGGAGTGCCCAGCCGATTTCCCTGCCGACGCGTGGAGTGCCTGGCCGATGCCCTGCTAGCTGATAACCCGCCAATAAATGATATGCCTGCCTGATCTCCCTGCCAATGCCTGGAGTGCCCGGCCGATCCCCCTGCCGAGGCGTGGATTGCCTAGCTGATTCCCCTGGCGATACGTGGAGGGCCTGGCAGCTTTCCCTGCCAGCTTGTAACCCGCCAATAAATGCTATGCCTGCCCGATCTCCCTGCCAAAGCCTGGAGTGCCCGGCCGACCCCCCTGACGAGGCCTGGAGTGCCCGGCCAATACCCCTGCGAGGCGTGGAGTGCCCAGCTGATTCCCCTACCGACGCGTGGAGGGCCTGGCCGATCCCCTGCTAGCTGTTAACCAGCCAATAAATGATATGCCTGCCCGATCTCCCTGCCAAGACCTGGAGTTCCCGGCCGATCCCGCAGCCGAGATGGGAGTGCCCATCCGTATTCCCTGCAAGCTGAAACCCCTGCCGAGACGTGAAGAGCCTGGCCGATCCCCTCCCAGTTGATAAACCGCCTATACGTGAAGTGTCTGGCCGATCTCCCTGCCAAGGCCTATAATGTCGGCCGATCCCCTTGCCGAGGCGTGGAGTGCCCAGCCGATTCCCCTGCCGACGCGTGGACTGCCTGGCCGATTCCCCTGCCAGCTGATAACCCGCCAATAAATGATATGCCTGCCCGATCTCCCTGTCAATGCCTGGAGTGCCCGGCCGATCCCCCTGCCGAGGCGTGGAGTGCCCAGCTGATTCCCCTGCCGACACGTGGAGAGCCTGGCAGCTTTCCCTGCCAATTTGTAACCCGCCAATAAATGCTATGCCTGCCCGATCTCCCTGCCAATGCCTGGAGTTCCCGGACGACCCCCCTGACGTGGCCTGGAGTGCCCGGCCAATACCCCTGCGAGGCGTGGAGTGCCCAGCCGATTCCCCTACCTGCCTACTCTGCTAGCTGATAACCGGCCAATAAATGATATGCCTGCCCGATCTCCCTGCCAAGACCTGGAGTGCCCGGCCGATCCCCCTGCCGAGTCGTGGAGGGCCTGGCCGATCCCCTGCCAGCTGATAACCGGCCAATAAATTATATGACTGCCCGATCTCTATGCCAAGACCTGGATTGCCCGGCCGATTCCGCAGCCGAGGTGGGAGTGCCTATTCGTATTCCCTGCAAGCTGAAACCCCTGCCGAGACGTTAAGAGCCTGGCCGATCCCCTCCCAGTTGATAAACCGCCAATACGTGAAGTGCCTGGTCGATCTCCCTGCCATGGCCTGGAATGCCGGCCAATCCGCTTGCCGAGGCGTGGAGTGCCCAGCCGATTCCCATGCCGAAGCGTGGACTGCCTGGCCGATTCCCTTGCCAGCTGATAACCCGCCAATAAATGATATGCCTGCCCGATCTCCCTGCCAATGCCTGGAGTGCCCAGCCGATCCCCCTGCCGAGGCGTTGAGTGCCTATCTGATTCCCCTGCTATCTGATAACCCGCCAATACGTGCCTGGCCGATCTCCCTGCCAAGGCCTGGAGTGCCCAGACGACCCCCCAGACGAGGCGTAGAGTGCCCAGCCGATCCCCCTGCCGAGACGTGGAGTGCCTAGCCGATTCCCCTGCCAGCTGATAACCCGCCAATAAATGATATGCCTGCCTGATCTCCCTGCCAATGCCTGGAGTGCCCGGCCGATCCCCCTGCCGAGGCGTGGAGTGCCTAGCTGATTCCCCTGCTATCTGATAACCCGCCAATACGTGCCTGGCCGATCTCCCTGCCAAGGCCTGGAGTGCCCAGCCGACCCCCCAGACGAGACGTGGAGTGCCCAGCCGATCCCCCTGCCGAGACGTGGAGTGCCTAGACGATTCCCCAGCCAGCTGATAACCCGCCAATAAATGTTATGCCTGCTTCATCTCCCTGCCAATGCCTGGAGTGCCCGGCCGATCCCCCTGCCGAGGCGTGGAGAGCCTAGCTTATTCCCCTGCTATCTGATAACCCGCCAATACGTGCCTGGCCGATCTCCCTGCCAAGGCCTGGCGTGCCCAGACGACCCCCCAGACGAGACGTGGAGTGCCCAGCCGATCCCCCTGCCGAGACGTGGAGTGCCTAGCCGATTCCCCAGCCAGCTGATAACCCGCCAATAAATGTTATGCCTGCTTCATCTCCCTGCCAATGCCTGGAGTGCCCGGCCGATCCCCCTGCCGAGGCGTGGAGTGCCTAGCTTATTCCCCTGCTATCTGATAACCCGCCAATACGTGCCTGGCCGATCTCCCTGCCAAGGCCTGGCGTGCCCAGACGACCCCCCAGACGAGGCGTGGAGTGCCCAGCCGATCCCCCTGCCGAGACGTGGAGTGCCTAGCCGATTCCCCTGCCAGCTGATAACCCGCCAATAAATGATATGCCTGCCTGATCTCCCTGCCAATGCCTGGAGTGCCCGGCCGATCCATCTGTTGAGGTGTGGAGTGCCTAGCTGATTCCCCTGCTATCTGATAACCCGCCAATACGTGCCTGGCCGATCTCCCTGGCAATGCCTTAAGTGCCCAGCCGATCCTCCTGCCGAGGCGTTGAGTGCCTAGCCGATTCCCCTGCTATCTGATAACCCGCCAATACGTGCCTGTCCGATCTCCCTGCCAATGCCTGGAGTGCCCGGCCGATCCCCCTGCCGAGGCTGGGAGTGCCCAGCAGATTCCCCTGCCGTCGCGTGGAGTGCCTGGCCGATTCCCCTGCCAGCTGATAACCCGCCCATAAATGATATGCCTGCCCGATCTCTCTGCCAATGCCTGGAGTGCCCGGCCGATCCCCCTGACGAGGCGTGGAGTGCCCAGCCGATTTCCCTGCCGACGCGTGGAGTGCCTGGCCGATGCCCTGCTTGCTGATAACCCGCCAATACGTGCCTGGCCGATCTCCCTGCCATAGCCTGGAGTGCCCGGCCGACCCCCCTGACGAGGCGTGGAGTGCCCAGCCGATTCCCCTGCCGACGCATAGAGGGCCTGGCCGATCCGCTGCTAGCTGATAACCCGCCAATAAATGATATGCCCGCCCGATCTCCTTGCCAAGGCCTGGAGCTCCCGGCCGACCGCCCTGACGAGGCGTGGAGTGCCCAGCCGATTTCCTTGCCGACGCGTGGAGTGCCTGGCCGAACCCCTGCCGAGGAGTGGAGTGCCCAGCCGATTCCCCTACCGACGCGTGGAAGGCCTGGCCGATCCCCTGCCAGCTGATAACCGGCCAATAAATTATATGCCTGCCCGATCTCCATGCCAAGACCTGGAGTGCCCGGCCGATTCCGCAGCCGAGGTGGGAGTGCCTAACCGTATTCCCTGCAAGCTGAAACCCCTGCCGAGCCGTGAAGAGCCTGGCCGATCCCCTCCCAGTTGATAAACCGCCAATACGTGAAGTGCCCAGCCGATCCCCCTGCCGAGACGTGGAGTGCCTAGCCGATTCCCCTGCCAGCTGATAACCCGCCAATAAATGATATGCCTGCCTGATCTCCCTGCCAATGCCTGGAGTGCCCGGCCGATCCCCCTGCCGAGGCGTGGATTGCCTAGCTGATTCCCCTGGCGACACGTGGAGGGCCTGGCAGCTTTCCCTGCCAGCTTGTAACCCGCCAATAAATGATATGCCTGCCCGATCTCCCTGCCAAGACCTGGAGTTCCCGGCCGATCCCGCAGCCGAGATGGGAGTGCCCATCCGTATTCCCTGCAAGCTGAAACCCCTGCCGAGACGTGAAGAGCCTGGCCGATCCCCTCCCAGTTGATAAACCGCCTATACGTGAAGTGCCTGGCCGATCTCCCTTCCAAGGCCTATAATGTCGGCCGATCCCCTTGCCGAGGCGTGGAGTGCCCAGCCGATTCCCCTGCCGACGCGTGGACTGCCTGGCCGATTCCCCTGCCAGCTGATAACCCGCCAATAAATGATATGCCTGCCCGATCTCCCTGTCAATGCCTAGAGTGCCCGGCCGATCCCCCTGCCGAGGCGTGGAGTGCCCAGCTGATTCCCCTGCCGACACGTGGAGAGCCTGGCAGCTTTCCCTGCCAGCTTGTAACCCGCCAATAAATGCTATGCCTGCCCGATCTCCCTGCCAATGCCTGGAGTTCCCGGACGACCCCCCTGACGTGGCCTGGAGTGCCCGGCCAATACCCCTGCGAGGCGTGGAGTGCCCAGCCGATTCCCCTACCTGCCTACTCTGCTAGCTGATAACCGGCCAATAAATGATATGCCTGCCCGATCTCCCTGCCAAGACCTGGAGTGCCCGGCCGATCCCCCTGCCGAGTCGTGGAGGGCCTGGCCGATCCCCTGCCAGCTGATAACCGGCCAATAAATTATATGACTGCCCGATCTCTATGCCAAGACCTGGATTGCCCGGCCGATTCCGCAGCCGAGGTGGGAGTGCCTATTCGTATTCCCTGCAAGCTGAAACCCCTGCCGAGACGTTAAGAGCCTGGCCGATCCCCTCCCAGTTGATAAAACGCCAATACGTGAAGTGCCTGGTCGATCTCCCTGCCATGGCCTGGAATGCCGGCCGATCCGCTTGCCGAGGCGTGGAGTGCCCAGCCGATTCCCATGCCGAAGCGTGGACTGCCTGGCCGATTCCCTTGCCAGCTGATAACCCGCCAATAAATGATATGCCTGCCCGATCTCCCTGCCAATGCCTGGCGTGCCCGGACGATCCCCCTGCCGAGGCGTTGAGTGCCTATCTGATTGCCCTGCTATCTGATAACCCGCCAATACGTGCCTGGCCGATCTCCCTGCCAAGCCCTGGAGTGCCCAGACGACCCCCCAGACGAGGCGTGGAGTGCCCAGCCGATCCCCCTGCCGAGACGTGGAGTGCCTAGCCGATTCCCCTGCCAGCTGATAACCCGCCAATAAATGATATGCCTGCCTGATCTCCCTGCCAATGCCTGGAGTGCCCGGCCGATCCCCCTGCCGAGGCGTGGAGTGCCTAGCCGATTCCCCTGCTATCTGATAACCCGCCAATACGTGCCTGGCCGATCTCCCTGCCAAGGCCTGGAGTGCCCAGCCGACCCCCCAGACGAGACGTGGAGTGCCCAGCCGATCCCCCTGCCGAGACGTGGAGTGCCTAGACGATTCCCCAGCCAGCTGATAACCCGCCAATAAATGTTACGCCTGCTTCATCTCCCTGCCAATGCCTGGAGTGCCCGGCCGATCCCCCTGCCGAGGCGTGGAGTGCCTAGCTTATTCCCCTGCTATCTGATAACCCGCCAATACGTGCCTGGCCGATCTCCCTGCCAAGGCCTGGCGTGCCCAGACGACCCCCCAGACGAGGCGTGGAGTGCCCAGCCGATCCCCCTGCCGAGACGTGGAGTGCCTAGCCGATTCCCCTGCCAGCTGATAACCCGCCAATAAATGATATGCCTGCCTGATCTCCCTGCCAATGCCTGGAGTGCCCGGCCGATCCCCCTGTTGAGGCGTGGAGTGCCTAGCTGATTCCCCTGCTATCTGATAACCCGCCAATACGTGCCTGGCCGATCTCCCTGGCAATGCCTTAAGTGCCCAGCCGATCCTCCTGCCGAGGCGTTGAGTGCCTAGCCGATTCCCCTGCTATCTGATAACCCGCCAATACGTGCCTGACCGATCTCCCTGCCAAGGCCTGGAGTGCCCAGCCAACCCCCCCCCACGAGGCGTGGAGTGCCCAGCCGATCCCCCTGATGAGACGTGGAGTGCCTAGCCGATTCCCCTGCCAGCTGATAACCCGCCAATAAATGATATGCCTGCCTGATCTCCCTGCCAATGCCTGGAGTGCCCGGTCGATCCCCCTGCCGAGGCGTGGAGTGCCTAGCTGATTCCCCTGGCGACACGTTGAGGGCCTGGCAGCTTTTCCTGCCAGCTTGTAACCCGCCAATAAATGCTATGCCTGCCCGATCGCCCTGCCAATGCCTGGAGTGCCCGGCCGACCCCCCTGAGGAGGCCTGGAGTGCCCGGCCAATACCTCTGCGAGGCGTGGAGTGCCCAGACGACCCCCCAGACGAGGCGTGAAGTGCCCAGCCGACCCCCCAGACGAGGCGTGGAGTCCCCGACCGATACCCCTGCCGAGGCGTGGAGTGCCTAGCCGATTCCCCTGCTATCTGATAACCCGCAAATACGTGCCTGGCCGATCTCCCTGCCAAGGCCTGAAGTGCCCAGCCGACCCCCCAGACGAGGCGTAGAGTGCCCAGCCGATCCCCCTGCCGAGACGTGGAGTGCCTAGCCGATTCCCCTGCCAGCTGATAACCCGCCAATAAATGATATGCCTGCCTGATCTCCCTGCCAATGACTGGAGTGCCCGGCCGATCCCCCTGCCGAGGCGTGGAGTGCTCAGCTGATTCCCCTGCTATCTGATAACCCGCCAATACGTGCTTGGCCGATCTCCCTGCCAAGGCCTGGAGTGCCCAGCCGACCCCCCAGACGAGACGTGGAGTGCCCAGCCGATCCACCTGGCGAGGCGTGGAGTGCCTGGCTGAATCCCCTGCCAGCTGATAACCCGCCAATAAATGTTATGCCTGCTTCATCTCCCTGCCAAAGCCTGGAGTGCCCGGCCGATCCCCTGCCGAGGCGTGGAGTGTCCAGCCGATTCGCCTGCCATCTGATAACCCGCCAATAAATTATGTGCCTGCCCAATCTCCTTGCCAAGGCCTGGAGTGCCCAGACGACCCCCAGACGAGGCGTGGAGTGCCCAGCCGATCCCCCTGCCGAGACGTGGGAGTGCCTAGCCGATTCCCCTGCCAGCTGATAACCCGCCAATAAATGTTATGCCTGCTTCATCTCCCCTGCCAATGCCTGGAGTCCCCGGCCGATCCCCCTGCCGAGGTGTGGAGTGCCTAGCTTATTCCCCTGCTATCTGATAACCCGCCAATACGTGCCTGGCCGATCTCCCTGGCAATGCCTTAAGTGCCCAGCCGATCCTCCTGCCGAGGCGTAGAGTGCCTAGCCGATTCCCCTGCTATCTGATAACCCGCCAATACGTGCCTTACCGATCTCCCTGCCAAGGCCTGGAGTGCCCAGCCAACCCCCCCCACGAGGCGTGGAGTGCCCAGCCGATCCCCCTGCCGAGACTTGGAGTGCCTAGTCGATTCCCCTGCCAGCTGATAACCCGCCAATAAATGATATGCCTGCCTGATCTCCCTGCCAATGCCTGGAGTGCCCGGCCGATCCCCCTGCCGAGGCGTGGAGTGCCTAGCTGATTCCCCTGGCGACACGTGGAGGGCCTGGCAGCTTTCCCTGCCAGCTTGTAACCCGCCAATAAATGCTATGCCTGCCCGATCGCCCTGCCAATGCCTGGAGTGCCCGGCCGACCCCCCTGAGGAGGCCTGGAGTGCCCGGCCAATACCTCTGCGAGGCGTGGAGTGCCCAGACGACCCCCCAGACGAGGCGTGAAGTGCCCAGCCGACCCCCCAGACGAGGCGTGGAGTCCCCGACCGATACCCCTGCCGAGGCGTGGAGTGCCTAGCCGATTCCCCTGCTATCTGATAACCCGCAAATACGTGCCTGGCCGATCTCCCTGCCAAGGCCTGAAGTGCCCAGCCGACCCCCCAGACGAGGCGTAGAGTGCCCAGCCGATCCCCCTGCCGAGACGTGGAGTGCCTAGCCGATTCCCCTGCCAGCTGATAACCCGCCAATAAATGATATGCCTGCCTGATCTCCCTGCCAATGACTGGAGTGCCCGGCCGATCCCCCTGCCGAGGCGTGGAGTGCCTAGCTGATTCCCCTGCTATCTGATAACCCGCCAATACGTGCCTGGCCGATCTCCCTGCCAAGGCCTGGAGCGCCCAGCCGACCCCCCAGACGAGACGTGGAGTGCCCAGCCGATCCCCCTGCCGAGACGTGGAGTGCCTAGACGATTCCCCAGCCAGCTGATAACCCGCCAATAAATGTTATGCCTGCTTCATCTCCCTGCCAATGCCTGGAGTGCCCGGCCGATCCCCCTGCCGAGGCGTGGAGTGCCTAGCTTATTCCCCTGCTATCTGATAACCCGCCAATACGTGCCTGGCCGATCTCCTTGCCAAGGCCTGGAGTGCCCAGACGACCCCCCAGACGAGGCGTGGAGTGCCCAGCCGATCCCCCTGCCGAGACGTGGAGTGCCTAGCCGATTCCCCTGCCAGCTGATAACCCGCCAATAAATGTTATGCCTGCTTCATCTCCCTGCCAATGCCTGGAGTCCCCGGCCGATCCCCCTGCCGAGGTGTGGAGTGCCTAGCTTATTCCCCTGCTATCTGATAACCCGCCAATACGTGCCTGGCCGATCTCCCTGGCAATGCCTTAAGTGCCCAGCCGATCCTCCTGCCGAGGCGTAGAGTGCCTAGCCGATTCCCCTGCTATCTGATAACCCGCCAATACGTGCCTTACCGATCTCCCTGCCAAGGCCTGGAGTGCCCAGCCAACCCCCCCCACGAGGCGTGGAGTGCCCAGCCGATCCCCCTGCCGAGACTTGGAGTGCCTAGTCGATTCCCCTGCCAGCTGATAACCCGCCAATAAATGATATGCCTGCCTGATCTCCCTGCCAATGCCTGGAGTGCCCGGCCGATCCCCCTGCCGAGGCGTGGAGTGCCTAGCTGATTCCCCTGGCGACACGTGGAGGGCCTGGCAGCTTTCCCTGCCAGCTTGTAACCCGCCAATAAATGCTATGCCTGCCCGATCGCCCTGCCAATGCCTGGAGTGCCCGGCCGATCTCCCTGCCAAGGCCTATAATGTCGGCCGATCCGCTTGCCGAGGCGTGGAGTGCCCAGCCGATTCCCCTGCCGACGCGTGGACTGCCTGGCCGATTCCCCTGCCAGCTGATAACCCGCCAATAAATGATATACCTGCCCGATTTCCCTGCCAATGCCTGGAGTGCCCGGCCGATCCCACTGCCGAGGCGTGGAGTGCCCAGCTGATTCCCCTGCCGACACGTGAAGAGCCTGGCAGCTCTACCTGCCAGCTTGTAACCCGCCAATAAATGCTGGAGTTCCCGGACGACCCCCTGACGAAGCCTGGAGTGCCCGGCCAATACCCCTGCGAGGCGTGGAGTGCCCAGCCGATTCCCCTAACGACGCGTGGAGGGCGTGGCCGATCCCCTGCTAGCTGATAACCGGCCAATAAATGATATGCCTGCCCGATCTTCCTGCCAAGACCTGGAGTGCCCTGCAGCCGAGATGGGAGTGCCCATCCGTATTCCCTGCAAGCTGAAACCCCTGCCGAGACGTGAAGAGCCTGGCCGATCCCCTCCCAGTTGATAAACCGCCAATACGTGAAGTGACTGGCCGATATCCCTGCCATGGCCTGGAATGCCCGGCCGATCCGCTTGCCGAGTCGTGGAGTGCCCAGCCGATTCCCCTACCGACCCGTGGAGGGCCTGGCCGATCCCCTGCCAGCTGATAACCGGCCAATAAGTGATATGCCTGCCCGATCTCCCTGCCAAGACCTGGAGTGCCCGGCCGATCCCTCAGCCGAGGTGGGAGTGCCCATCCGTATTCCCTGCAAGCTGAAAACCCTGCCGAGACGTGAAGAGCCTGGCCGATCCCCTCCCAGTTGATAAACCGCCAATACGTGAAGTGCCTGGCCGATCTCCCTGCCAAGGCCTGGAATGCCGGCCGATCCGCTTGCCGAGGCGTGGAGTGCCCAGCCGATTCCCCTGCCGACGCGTGGACTGCCTGGCCGATTCCCATTCCAGCTGATAACCCGCCAATAAATTATATGCCTGCCCGATCTCCCTGCCAATGCCTGGAGTGCCCGGCCGATCCCCCTGCCGAGGCGTTGAGTGCCTAGCCGATTCCCCTGCTATCTGATAACCCGCCAATACGTGCCTGGGCGATCTCCCTGCCAAGGCCTAGAGTGCCCAGCCGACCCCCCAGAGGAGGCGTGGAGTGCCCAGCCGATCCCCCTGCCGAGACGTGGAGTGCCTAGCCGATTCTCCTGCCGACGCGTGGAGTGCCTAGCCGATTCTCCTGCTATCTGATAACCCGCCAATACGTGCCTGGGCGATCTCCCTGCCGAGGCGTGGAGTGCCCAGCTGATTCCCCTGCCGATACGTCGAGGGCCGGGCAGCTTTCCCTGCCACCCGCTAATAAATGCTATGCCTGCCCGATCTCCCTGCCAATGCTTGGAGTGCCCGGCCAATACCCCTGCGAGGCGTGGAGTTCCCAGACGATTGCGCTACCGACGCGTGGAGGGCCTGGCCGATCCCCTGCTAGCTAATAACCGGCCAATAAATGATATGCCTGCCCGATCTCCCTGCCAAGACCTGGAGTGCCCTGCAGCCGAGATGGGAGTGCCCATCCGTATTCCCTGCAAGCTGAAACCCCTGCCGAGACGTGAAGAGCCTGGCCGATCCCCTCCCAGTTGATAAACCGCCTAAACGTGAAGTGCCTGGCCGATCTCCCTGCCAAGGCCTGGAATGCCGGCCGATCCGCTTGTCGAGGCGTGGAGTGGCCGGCCGATCCGCTTGCCGAGGCGTGTAGCGCCCAGCCGATTCCCCTGCCGACGCGTGGATTGCCTGGCCGATCCCCTGCTAGCTGATAACCGGCCAATTAATGATATGCCTGTCCGATCTCCCTGCCAAGACCTGGAGTGCGCGGCCGATCCCGCAGCCGAGATGGGAGTGCCCGTATTCCCTGCAAGCTGAAACCCCTGCCGAGACGTGAAGAGCCTGGCCGATCCCCTCCCAGTTGATAAACCGCCTATACGTGAAGTGCCTGGCAGATCTCCCTGCCAAGGCCTAGAATGCCCGGCCGATCCGCTTGCCGAGGCCTGGAGTGCCCAGCCGATCCCCCTGCCGACGCGTGCAGTGCCTGGCCGATTCCCCTGCTAACTGATAACCCGCCAATAAATGATATGCCTGCCCGATATCCCTGCCAATGCCTGGAGTGCCCGGTCGATCCCCCTGCCGAGGCGTGGAGTGTCCAGCTGATTCCCTTGCCGACACGTAGAGGGCCTGGCAGCTTTCCCTGCCAGCTTGTAACCCGACAATAAATGATATGCCTGCCCGATCTCTCTGCCAATGCCTGGAGTGCCCGGCCGATCACGCAGCCGAGGAGGGAGTGCCCATCCGTATTCCCTGCAAGCTGAAACCCCTGTCGAGATAACGCGTCAATACGTGCCTGGCCGATCTTCCTGCCAAGGCCTGGAGTGCCCAGCCAATCCCCCTGCCGAGGCTTGGAGTGCCAAGCCGATTTCGCTGCCGACGCGTGGAGTGCCTGACCGATCCCGTGCTAGCTGATAACCCTCCAATACGTGCTTGGCCGTTCTCCCTGTCAAGGCCCGGAGTGCCCAGCCGACCTCCCTGTCGAGACGTGGAGTGCCCAGCCGATTCCCCTGCCGACGCGTGGAGTGCCTAGCTGATAACACGCCAATAAATGCTATGCCGGCCCGATCTCCCTGCCAAGGCCTGGAGTGCCCGGCCGATCCCGCAGCCGAGGTGGGAGTGCCCATCCGTATTCCCTGCAAGCTGAAACCCCTGCGGAGACGTGAAGAGCCTGGCCGATCCCCTTTCAGTTGATAACCCGCCAATACGTGAAGTGCATGGCCGATCTCCCTGCCAAGGTCTGGAATGGCCGGCCGACCCATCTGCCGAGACGTGGAGTGCCCAGCCGATTCTCCTGCCGACGCGTGGAGTGCCTGGCCGATACCCCAGCTATCTGATAACCCGCCAATACGTGCCAGGGCGATGTCCCTGCCAAGGCCTGGAGTGCCCAGCAGACCCCCCAGACGAGGCGTGGAGTGCCCAGCCGATCCCCCTGCCGAGACGTGGAGTGCCTAGACGATTCCCCTGCCAGCTAATAACCCGCCAATAAATGCTATGCCTGCCCGATCTCCCTGCCAATGCCTGAA
Organism: Drosophila malerkotliana malerkotliana; assembly: GCA_018153235.1. Classification (NCBI taxonomy): domain Eukaryota; kingdom Metazoa; phylum Arthropoda; class Insecta; order Diptera; family Drosophilidae; genus Drosophila; species Drosophila malerkotliana. The sequence continues at coordinate 728,763 of JAECXV010000132.1, forward strand.
GTGCCCGGCCGATCCCCCTGCCGAGGCGTGGAGTGCCCAGCTGATTCCCCTGCCGATACGTCGAGGGCCTGGCAGCTTTCCCTGCCACCCGCTAATAAATGCTATGCCTGCCCGATCTCCCTGCCAATGTTTGGAGTGCCCGGCCGACGCCCCTGACGAGGCCTGGAGTGCCCGGCCAATACCCCTGCGAGGCGTGGAGTTACCAGAAGATTGCGCTACCGACGCGTGGAGGGCCTGGCCGATCCCCTGCTAGCTGATAACCGGCCAACAAATGATATGCCTGTCCGATCTCCCTGCCAAGAACTGGAGTGCGCGGCCGATCCCGCAGCCGAGATGGGAGTGCCCGTATTCCCTGCAAGCTGAAACCCCTGCCGAGACGTGAAGAGCCTGGCCGATCCCCTCCCAGTTGATAAACCGGCTATACTTGAAGTGCCTGGCTGATCTCCCTGCCAATGCCTGGAGTGCACGGCCGACCCCCCTGACCAGGCGTGGAGTGCCCAGCCGATTCCCCTGCCGACGCGTGGAGTGCCTTGCCGATTTCCCTGCCAGCTGATAACCCGCCAATAAATGATATGCCGGCCCGATCTCCCTCCCAAGGCTTGGAGTGCCCGGCCGACCCCACTGCCGAGACGTGGAGTGCCCAGCCGATTCCCCTGCCGACAAGTTGAGTTCCTAGCCGATTCCCCTGCTAGCTGATAACCCGCCAATACGTGCCTGGCCGTTCTCCCTTCCAAGGGCTGGAGTGCCCAGCCGATCCCCCTGCCGAGACGTGGAGTGCCTAGCCGATTCCCCTGTCAGCTGATAACGCGCTAATAAATGATATGCCGGCTCGATCTCTTTGCCAAGGCCTGGAATACACGGCCGACCCCCTTGACCAGGCGTGGAGTGCCCAGCCGATTCCCCTGCCGACGCGTGGAGTGCCTAGCCGATTCCCCTGCCAGCTGATAACGCGCCAATAAATGATATGCCGGCCCGATCTCCCTGCCAAGGCCTGGAGTGCCCGGCCGATCCCGCAGCCGAGGTGGGAGTGCCCATCCGTATTCCCTGCAAGCTGAAACCCCTGCGGAGACGTGAAGAGCCTGGCCGATCCCCTTCCAGTTGATAACCCGCCAATACGTGAAGTGCCTGGCCGATCTCCCTGCCAAGGTCTGGAATGGCCGGCCGACCCATCTGCCGAGACGTGGAGTGCCCAGCCGATTCCCCTGCCGACGCGTGGAGTGCCTAGCCGATTCCCCTGCTAGCTGATAACCCGCTAATAAATGATATGCTGGCCCGATCTCCCTGCCAAGGCCTGGAGTGCCCGGCCGACCCCCCTGACCAGGCGTGGAGTGCCCAGCCTATTCCCCTGCCGACGCGTGGAGTGCCTGGCCGATTCCCCTGCCAGCTGATAACCCGCCAATAAATGATATGCCTGACCGATCTCACTGCCAATGCCTGGAGTGCCCGGCCGACCCCCCTGACGAGGCCTGGAGTGCACGGCCGATTCCTCTACCGACGCGTGGAGGGCCTGGCCGATTCCCTGCTAGCTGATAACCCGCCAATACGTGCCTGGCCGATCTCCCTGCCAAGGCCTAAAGTGTCCAGCCGATCCCCTGCCGAGGCGTGGAGTAACCCGCCAATAAATGATATGCCGGCCCGATCTCCCAGCCAAGGCCTGGAGTGCAAGGCCGACCCCCCTGACCAGGCGTGGAGTGCCCAGCCGATTCCGTGGAGTGCCTGGCCGATTCCCCTGCCAGCTGATAACCCGCCAATAAATGATATGCCGGCCCGATCTCCCTGCCAAGGCCTGGAGTGCCCGGCCGATCCCGCAGCCGAGGTGGGAGTGCCCATCCGTATTCCCTGCAAGCTGAAACCCCTGCGGAGACGTGAAGAGCCTGGCCGATCCCCTTCCAGTTGATAGCCCGCCAATACGTGAAGTGCCTGGCCGATCTCCCTGCCAAGGTCTGGAATGGCCGGCCGACCCATCTGCCGAGACGTGGAGTGCCCAGCCGATTCCCCTGCCGACGCGTGGAGTGCCTAGCCGATTCCCCTGCCAGCTGATAACGCGCCAATAAATGATATGCCGGCCCGATCTCCCTGCCAAGGCCTGGAGTGCGCGTCCGATCCTCCCTGCCGAGGTGTGGAGTGCCCAGCCTATTCCCCTGCCGACGCGTGGAGTGCCTGGCCGATTCCCCTGCCAGCTGATAACCCGCCAATAAATGATATGCCTGACCGATCTCACTGTCAATGCCTGGAGTGCCCGGCCGACCCCTCTGACGAGGCCTGGAGTGCACGGCCGATTCCCCTACCGACGCGTGGAGGGCCTGGCCGATCCCCTGCTAGCTGATAACCCGCGAATACGTGCCTAACCGATCTCCCTGCCAATGCCTGGAGTGCCCAGCCGATCCCCCTGCCGGGGCGTGGAGTGCCCAGCCGATTCCCCTGCCGACGCGTGGAGTGCATAGTTGATTCCCCTGTCAGCTGATAACCCGCCAATAACCCGACCCCCCATGACGAGGTCTGGAGTGCATGGCCTGGAGTGCCCGGCCGACCCCCCTGACGAGGCCTGGAGTGCACGGCCGATTCCCCTACCGACACGTGGAGGGCCTGGCCGATCCCCTGCTAGCTGATAACCCGCCAATACCTGCCGATGCGTGGAGTGCATAGCTGATTCCCCTGCCAGCTGATAACCCGCCAATAAATTATATGCCTGACCGATCTCCCTGCCAATGCCTGGAGTACCCGGCCGACCCCCCTGACGAGGCCTGGAGTGCACGGCCTGGAGTGCCCGGCCGACCCCCCTGACGAGGCCTGGAGTGCACGGCCGATTCCCCTACCGACGCGTGGAGGGCCTTGCCGATCCCCTTCCAGTTGATAACCCGCCAATACGTGAAGTGCCTGACCGATCTCCCTGTCAAGGTCTGGAATGGCCGGCCGACCCATCTGCCGAGACGTGGAGTGCCCAGCCGATCCCCCTGCCGAGACGTGGAGTGCCTAGCCGATTCCCCTGCCAGCTGATAACCCGCCAATAAATGCTATGCCTGCCCAATCTCCCTGATAACCCGCCAATAAATGATATGCCGGCCCGATCTCCCTGCCAAAGCTTAAAGTGTCCGGCCGACCCCCCTGCCGAGACGTGGAGTGCCCAGCCGATTCCCCTGCCGACGCGTTAAGTGCCTAGCCGATTTTCCTGCTAGCTGATAACCAGCCAATACGTGCCTGGCCGATCTCCCTGCCAAGGACTGGAGTGCCCAGCCGATCCCCCTGTCGAGGCTTGAAGTGCCCAGCCGATTCCTTGGCCGACACGTGGAGTGCCTAGCTGATTCCCCTGCCAGCTGATAACCCGCCAATAAATGATATGCCTGACCGATATCCCTGCCAATGCCTGGAAAGCCCGGCCGAGCCCCCTGCCGGGGCGTGGAGTGCCCAGCCGATTCCCCTGCCGACACGTGGAATGCCTAGCCGATTCCCCTGCTAGCTGCTAACCCGCTAATAAATGATATGCTGGCCCGATCTCCCTGCCAAGGCCTGGAGTGCCCGGCCGACTCCCCTGACCAGTCGTGGAGTGCCCAGCCGATTCCCCTGCCGACGCGTGGAGTGCCTAGCCGATTCCCCTGCCAGCTGATAACCCGCCAGTTAATGATATGCCGGCCCGATCTCCCTGCCAATGCCTGGAGTGCCCGGCCGACCCCCCTGCCGAGGAGGGAGTGCCCAGCCTATTCCCCGGCCGTCGCGTGGAGTGCTTGGCCGATTCCCCTGCCAGCTGATAAACCGCCAATAAATGATATGCCTGACCGATCTCACTGCCAATGCCTGGAGAGCCCGGCCAACTCCCCTGACGAGGCCTGGAGTGCACGGCCGATTCCCCTACCGACGCGTGGAGGGCCTGGCCGATCCCCTGCTAGCTGATAACCCGCCAATACGTGCCCAGCCGATCGCCCTGCCGGGGCGTGGAGTGCCTAGCCGATTCCCCTGCCGACGCGTGGAGTGCATAGTTGATTCCCCTGCCAGCTGATAACCCGCTAATAAATGATATGCTGGCCCGATCTCCCTGCCAAGGCCTGGAGTGCCCAGCCGATTCCCCTGCCGACGCGTGGAGTGCCTGGTCGATTCCCCTGCTAACTGATAACCCGCCAATAAATGATATGCCTGCCCGATATCCCTGCCAATGCCTGGAGTGCCCGGTCGATCCCCCTGCCGAGGCGTGGAGTGTCCAGCTGATTCCCTTGCCGACACGTAGAGGGCCTGGCAGCTTTCCCTGCCAGCTTGTAACCCGCCAATAAATGAAATGCCTGCCCGATCTCTCTGCCAATGCCTTGAGTGCCCGGCCGATCCCGCAGCCGAGGAGGGAGTGCCCAGCCGATTCCCCTGCCGATGCGTGGAGTGCCTGGTCGATTCCCCTGCTATCTAATAACCCGCCAATGAATGATATGCCTGCCCGATATCCCTGCCAATGCCTGGAGTGCCCGGTCGATCCCCCTGCCGAATCGTGGAGTGTCCAGCTGATTCCCTTGCCGACACGTAGAGGGCCTGGCAGCTTTCCCTGCTAGCTTGTAACCCGCCAATAAATGATATGCCTGCCCGGTCTCTCTGCCAATGCCTGCTAGCTGATAACCCGCCAATACGTGCCTGGCCGTTCTCCCTTCCAAGGCCTGGAGTGCCCAGCCGATCCCCCTGCCGAGACGTGGAGTGCCTAGCCGATTCCCCTGCCAGCTGATAACCCGCCAATAAATGATATGCCGGCCCGATCTCCCTGCCAAGGCCTGGAGTGCCCGGCCGATCCCGCAGCCGAGGTGGGATTGCCCATCCGTATTCCCCTGCAAGCTGAAACCCCTGCGGAGACGTGAAGAGCCTGGCCGATCCCCTTCCAGTTGATAACCCGCCAATACGTGAAGTGCCTGGCCGATCTCCCTGCCAAGGTCTGGAATGGCCGGCCGACCCATCTGCCGAGACGTGGAGTGCCCAGCCGATTCCCCTGCCGACGCGTGGAGTGCCTAGCCGATTCCCCTGCCAGCTGATAACGCGCCAATAAATGATATGCCGGCCCGATCTCCCTGCCAAGGCCTGGAGTGCGCGGCCGATCCTCCCTGCCGAGGTGTGGAGTGCCCAGCCTATTCCCCTGCCGACGCGTGGAGTGCCTGGCCGATTCCCCTGCCAGCTGATAACCCGCCAATAAATGATATGCCTGACCGATCTCACTGCCAATGCCTGGAGTGCCCGGCCGACCCCCTGACGAGGCCTGGAGTGCACGGCCGATTCCCCTACCGACGCGTGGAGGGCCTGGCCGATTCCCTGCTAGCTGATAACCCGCCAATACGTGCCTGGCCGATCTCCCTGCCAAGGCCTTAAGTGCCCAGCCGATCCCCTGCCGAGGCGTGGAGTAACCCGCCAATAAATGATATGCCGGCCCGATCTCCCAGCCAAGGCCTGGAGAGCCCGGCCGACCCCCCTGACCAATCGTGGAGTGCCCAGCCGATTCCCCTGCCGTCGCGTGGAATGCCTAGCCGATTCCCCTGCCAGCTGATAACCCGCCAATAAATGATATGCCGGCCCGATCTCCCTGCCAAAGCTTAAAGTGTCCGGCCGACCCCCCTGCCGAAACGTGGAGTGCCCAGCCGATTCCCCTACCGACGCGTGGAGGGCCTGGCCGATCCCCTTCTAGCTGATAACCAGCCAATACGTGCCTGGCCGATCTCCCTGCCAAGGCCTGGAGTGCCCAGCCGATCCCCCTGCCGAGGCTTGAATTGCCCAGCCGATTCCCCGGCCGACACGTGGAGTGCCTAGCTGATTCCCCTGCCAGCTGATAACCCGCTAATAAATGATATGCCTGACCGATCTCTGTACCAATGCCTGGAGTGCCCGAACGACCCCCCAGACGAGGCCTGGAGTGCCCGGCCGATTCCCCTGCGAGGTGTGGAGTGCCCAGCCGATTCTTCTTCCGACGCGTGGAGGGCCTGGCCAATCCCCTGCTAGCTGATAACCCGCCAATACGTGCCTGGCCGTTCTCCCTTCCAAGGCCTGGAGTGCCCAGCCGATCCCCTGCCGAGGCGTGGAGTGCCCAGCCGATTCCCCTGCCGACGCGTGGAGTGCCTAGCCGATTCCCCTGACAGCTGATAACGCGCTAATAAATGATATGCCGGACTGATCTCACTGCCAAGGCCTGGAGTGCCCGGCCGACCCCCCTGACGAGGCCTGGAGTGCACGGCCGATTCCCCTACCGACGCGTGGAGGGCCTGGCCGATCCCCTGCTAGCTGTTAACCCGCCAATACGTGCCTGGCCGATCTCCCTGCCAATGCCTGGAGTGCCCAGCCGATCCCCCTGCCGGGGCGTGGAGTGCCCAGCCGATTCCCCTGCCAGCTGATAACCCGCCAATAAATGATATGCCGGCCCGATCTCCCTGCCAAGGCCTGGAGTGCCCGGCCGATCCCCCTGCCGAGGTGTGGAGTGCCCAGCCTATTCCCCTGCCGACGCGTGGAGTGCCTGGCCGATTCCCCTGCCAGCTGATAACCCGCCAATAAATGATATGCCTGACCGATCTCACTGCCAATACCTGGAGTGCCCGGCCGACTCCCCTGACGAGGCCTGGAGTGCACGGCCGATTCCCCTACCGACGCGTGGAGGGCCTGGCCGATTCCCTGCTAGCTGATAACCCGCCAATACGTGCCTGGCCGATCTCCCTGCCAATGCCTGGAGTGCCCAGCCGATCCCCCTGCCGGGGCGTGGAGTGCCCAGCCGATTCCCCTGCCGACGCGTGGAGTGCATAGTTGATTCCCCTGCCAGCTGATAACCCGCCAATAACCCGACCCCCATGACGAGGCCTGGAGTGCACGGCCTGGAGTGCCCGGCCTACCCCCCTGACGAGGCCTGGAGTGCACGGCCGATTCCCCTACCGACACGTGGAGGGCCTGGCCGATCCCCTGCTAGCTGATAACCCGCCAATACCTGCCGACGCGTGGAGTGCATAGCTGATTCCCCTGCCAGCTGATAACCCGCCAATAAATTATATGCCTGACCGATCTCCCTGCCAATGCCTGGAGTGCCCGGCCGACCCCCCTGACGAGGCCTGGAGCGCACGGCCTGGTGTGCCCGGCCGACCCCCCTGACGAGGCCTTGAGTGCACGGCCGATTCCCCTACCGACGCGTGGAGGGCCTTGCCGATCCCATTCCAGTTGATAACCCGCCAATACGTGAAGTGCCTGACCGATCTCCCTGTCAAGGTCTGGAATGGCCGGCCGACCCATCTGCCGAGACGTGGAGTGCCCAGCCGATTCCCCTGCCGACGCGTGGAATGCCTAGACGATTTCCCTGCTAGCTGATAACCCGCTAATAAATGATATGCTGGCCCGATCTCCCTGCCAAGGCCTGGAGTGCCCGGCCGACCCCCCTGACCAGGCGTGGAGTGCCCAGCCGATTCCCCTGCCGACGCGTGGAGTGCCTAGCCGATTCCCCTGCCAGCTGATAACCCGCCAGTAAATGATATGCCGGCCCGATCTCCCTGCCAATGCCTGGAGTGCCCAGCCTATTCCCCTGCCGACGCGTGGAGTGCTTGGCCGATTCCCCTGCCAGCTGATAAACCGCCAATAAATGATATGCCTGACCGATCTCACTGCCAATGCCTGGAGAGCCCAGCCGACCCCCTGACGAGGCCTGGGTGCACGGCCGATTCCTTTTACCGACGCGTGGAGGGCCTGGCCGATCCCCTGCTAGCTGATAACCCGCCAAACAATGATATGCCGGCCCGATCTCTTCCGGAGCAGAGATCTCTTCCAAGTCCTGGCCAAGTCCTGGAGAGCCCGGCCGATCCGCAGCCGACGCATGGAGTGCCCCGCCGATTCCCCTGCCGACGCGTGGAAGTTGATAACCTTTGATAGTGAAGTTGATAACCCTTCCAGTTGATAACCCGCCAATACGTGAAGTGTCAATACGTGAAGTGCCTGGAGTGCCCAGCCGATTCCCCTGCCGACGCGTGGAGTGCCTAGCCGATTCCCCTGTCAGCTGATAACGCGCTAATAAATGATATGCCGGACCGATATCTCTGCCAAGGCCTGGAGTGCCCGGCCGACCCCCCTGACGAGGCCTGGAGTGCACGGCCGATTCCCCTACCGACGCGTGGAGGGCCTGGCCGATCCCCTGCTAGCTGATAACCCGCTAATACGTGCCTGGCCGATCTCCCTGCGAAGGCCTGGAGTGCCCAGCCGATCCCCTGCGGAGGCGTGGAGTGCCCAGCCGATTCCCCTGCCGACGCGTGGAGTGCTTGGCCGATTCCCCTGCCAGCTGATAAACCGCCAATAAATGATATGCCTGACCGATCTCACTGCCAATGCCTGGAGAGCCCAGCCGACCCCCCTGACGAGGCCTGGAGTGCACGGCCGATTCCTTTACCGACGCGTGGAGGGCCTGGCCGATCCCCTGCTAGCTGATAGCCCGCCAAACAATGATATGCCGGCCCGATCTCTTCCGGAGCAGAGATCTCTTCCAAGTCCTGGCCAAGTCCTGGAGAGCCCGGCCGATCCCGCAGCCGACGCATGGAGTGCCCCGCCGACGCGTGGAAGTTGATAACCTTTGATAGTGAAGTTGATAACCCTTCCAGTTGATAACCCGCCAATACGTGAAGTGTCAATACGTGAAGTGCCTGGAGTGCCCAGCCGATTCCCCTGCCGACGCGTGGAGTGCCTAGCCGATTCCCCTGTCAGCTGATAACGCGCTAATAAATGATATGCCGGACCGATATCTCTGCCAAGGCCTGGAGTGCCCGGCCGACCCCCCTGACGAGGCCTGGAGTGCACGGCCGATTCCCCTGCCGACGCGAGGAGTGCCTGGCCGATCCCCTGCCAGCTGATAACCCGCCAATAAATGATATGCCTCCCTGCATATCCTCCCTGATATGATCTCCCTGCCAATGCCTGGAGTGCCCGGCCGACCCCCCTGACGAGGCCTAGTGTGCCCGGCCGATTCCCTGCGTGGCGTGGAGTGCCCAGCCGATTCCCCTACCGACGCGTGGAGGGCCTGGCCGATCCCGTGCTAGCTGATAACCCGCCAATACATGCCTGGCCGATCTCCCTGCGAAGGCCTGGAGTGCCCAGCCGATCCCCTGCCGAGGCGTGGAGTGCCCAGCCGATTCCCCTGCCGACGCGTGGAGTGCCTGGCCGATTCCCCTGCCAGCTGATAACCCGCCAGTAAATGATATGCCGGCCCGATCTCCCTGCCAATGCCTGGAGTGCCCGGCCGACCCCCTTGACGAGGCCTGGAGTGCCCGGCCGATTCCCCTGCGAGGCGTGGAGTGCCCAGCCGATTCCCCTACCGACGCGTGGAGGGCCTGGCCGATCCCGTGCTAGCTGATAGCCCGCCAATACATGCCTGGCCGATCTCCCTGCGAAGGCCTGGAGTGCCCAGCCGATCCCCTGCCGAGGCGTGGAGTGCCCAGCCGATTCCCCTGCCGACGCGTGGAGTGCCTGGCCGATTCCCCTGCAAGCTGATAACCCGCCAATAAATGATATGCCTGACCGATCTCCCTGCCAATGCCTGGAGAGCCCAGCCGACCCCCCTGACGAGGCCTGGAGTGCACGGCCGATTCCTTTACCGACGCGTGGAGGGCCTGGCCGATCCCCTGCTAGCTGATAGCCCGCCAAACAATGATATGCCGGCCCGATCTCTTCCGGAGCAGAGATCTCTTCCAAGTCCTGGCCAAGTCCTGGAGAGCCCGGCCGATCCCGCAGCCGACGCATGGAGTGCCCCGCCGATTCCCCTGCCGACGCGTGGAAGTTGATAACCTTTGATAGTGAAGTTGATAACCCTTCCAGTTGATAACCCGCCAATACGTGAAGTGTCAATACGTGAAGTGCCTGGAGTGCCCAGCCGATTCCCCTGCCGACGCGTGGAGTGCCTAGCCGATTCCCCTGTCAGCTGATAACGCGCTAATAAATGATATGCCGGACCGATATCTCTGCCAAGGCCTGGAGTGCCCGGCCGACCCCCCTGACGAGGCCTGGAGTGCACGGCCGATTCCCCTGCCGACGCGAGGAGTGCCTGGCCGATCCCCTGCCAGCTGATAACCCGCCAATAAATGATATGCCTCCCTGCATATCCTCCCTGATATGATCTCCCTGCCAATTCCTGGAGTGCCCGGCCGACCCCCCTGACGAGGCCTAGTGTGCCCGGCCGATTCCCTGCGTGGCGTGGAGTGCCCAGCCGATTCCCCTACCGACGCGTGGAGGGCCTGGCCGATCCCGTGCTAGCTGATAACCCGCCAATACATGCCTGGCCGATCTCCCTGCGAAGGCCTGGAGTGCCCAGCCGATCCCCTGCCGAGGCGTGGAGTGCCCAGCCGATTCCCCTGCCGACGCGTGGAGTGCCTGGCCGATTCCTCTGCCAGCTGATAACCCGCCAGTAAATGATATGCCGGCCCGATCTCCCTGCCAATGCCTGGAGTGCCCGGCCGACCCCCTTGACGAGGCCTGGAGTGCCCGGCCGATTCCCCTGCGAGGCGTGGAGTGCCCAGCCGATTCCCCTACCGACGCGTGGAGGGCCTGGCCGATCCCGTGCTAGCTGATAGCCCGCCAATACATGCCTGGCCGATCTCCCTGCGAAGGCCTGGAGTGCCCAGCCGATCCCCTGCCGAGGCGTGGAGTGCCCAGCCGATTCCCCTGCCGACGCGTGGAGTGCCTGGCCGATTCCCCTGCAAGCTGATAACCCGCCAATAAATGATATGCCTGACCGATCTCACTGCCAATGCCTGGAGTGCCCGGCCGACCCCCTTGACGAGGCCTGGAGTGCCCGGCCGATTCCCCTGCGAGGCGTGGAGTGCCCAGCCGATTCCCCTGCCGACGCGTGGAGTGCCTAGCCGATTCCCCTGCCAGTTGTTAACCGGCCAGTACGTGAAGCGCCTGGGCGATCTCCCCGCCAAGGCCAAGAGTGCCCAGCCCATTCCCCAGCCGACGCGTGAAATGCCTAGCCGATTCCCCTGCTAGCTGACAACCCGCCAATACGTGATATGCCGGCCCGATCTCCCAGCCAAGGCCTGGAGTGCCCGGCCGAACCCCCTGCCGAGACGTGGAGTCCCCAGCCGATTCCCCTGCCGACGCGTTGAGTGCCTAGCCGATTCCCCTGCCAGCTGATAACCCGCCAATAAATTATATGCCTAACCGATCTCCCTGCCAAGGCCTGGAGTGCCCGGCCGACCCCCTTGACGAGGCGTGAAGTGCCCGGCCGATTCCCCTGCGAGGCATGGAGTGCCCATCCGATTCCCCTGCCAACGCGTGGATGGCCTGGCCGATCCCCTGCTAGCTGATAACCTGTCAATACGTGCCTGGCCGATCTCCCTGCCACGGCCTGGAGTGCCCAGCCGATCCCGCTGCCAAGGCGTGGAGTGCCTAGCCGATTTCCCTGCCGACGCGTGGAGTGCCTAGCTGATTCCCCTGCCAGCTGATAACCCGCCAATAAATGATATGCCTCCTTGCATATCCTCCCTTATATGATCTCCCTGCCAATGCCTGGAAAGCCCGGCCGACACCCCTGACGAGGCCTAGAGTGCCCGGCCGATTCCCTGCGTGGCGTGGAGTGCCCAGCCGATTCCCCTACCGACGCGTGGAGGGCCTGGCCGATCCCGTGCTAGCTGATAGCCCGCCAATACATGCCTGGCCGATCTCCCTGCGAAGGCCTGGAGTGCCCAGCCGATCCCCTGCCGAGGCGTGGAGTGCCCAGCCGATTCCCCTGCCGACGCGTGGAGTGCCTGGCCGATTCCCCTGCCAGCTGATAACCCGCCAATAAATGATATGCCTGACCGATCTCACTGCCAATGCCTGGAGTGCCCGGCCGACCCCCCTGACGAGGCCTGGAATGCACGGCCGATTCCCCTACCGACGCGTGGAGGGCCTGGCCGATCCCCTTCCAGTTGATAACCCGCCAATACGTGAAGTGCCTGGCCGATCTCCCTGCCAAGGTCTGGAATGGCCGGCTGACCCATCTGCCGAGACGTGGAGTGCCCACCGATTCCCCTGCCGACGCGTGGAGTGCCTAGCCGATTCTCCAGCTAGCTGATAACCCGCTAATAAATGATATGCTGGCCCGATCTCCCTGCCAAGGCCTGGAGTGCCCGGCCGACCCCCCTGACCAGGCGTGGAGTGCCCAGCCCATTTCCCTGCCGACGCGTGGAGTGCCTAGCCGATTCCCCTGGCAGCTGATAACCCGCCAGTAAATGATATGCCGGCCCGATCTCCCTGCCAATGCCTGGAGTGCCCGGCCGACGCCCTTGACGAGGCCTGGAGTGCCCGGCCGATTCCCCTGCGAGGCGTGGAGTGCCCAGCCGATCCCCTTCCAGTTGATAACCCGCCAATACGTGAAGTGCCTGGCCGATCTCCCTGCCAAGGTCTGGAATGGCCGGCCGACCCATCTGCCGAGACGTGGAGTGCCCACCGATTCCCCTGCCGACGCGTGGAGTGCCTAGCCGATTCTCCAGCTAGCTGATAACCCGCTAATAAATGATATGCTGGCCCGATCTCCCTGCCAAGGCCTGGAGTGCCCGGCCGACCCCCCTGACCAGGCGTGGAGTGCCCAGCCCATTTCCCTGCCGACGCGTGGAGTGCCTAGCCGATTCCCCTGCCAGCTGATAACCCGCCAGTATATGATATGCCGGCCCGATCTCCCTGCCAATGCCTGGAGTGCCCGGCCGACCCCCTTGACGAGGCCTGGAGTGCCCGGCCGATTCCCCTGCGAGGCGTGGAGTGCCCAGCCGATTCCCCTGCCGACGCGTGGAGTGCCTAGCCGATTCCCCTGCCAGTTGTTAACCGGCCAGTACGTGAAGCGCCTGGGCGATCTCCCCGCCAAGGCCAGGAGTGCCCAGCCCATTCCCCAGCCGACGCGTGAAATGCCTAGCCGATTCCCCTGCTAGCTGATAACCCGCCAATACGTGATATGCCGGCCCGATCTCCCAGCCAAGGCCTGGAGTGCCCGGCCGAACCCCCTGCCGAGACGTGGAGTGCCTGGCCGATTCCCCTGCCAGCTGATAACCCGCCAATAAATGATATGCCTGACCGATCTCACTGCCAATGCCTGGAGTGCCCGGCCGACCCCCCTGACAAGGCCTGGAGTGCACGGCCGATTCCCCTGCCGACGCGTGGAGTGCCTAGCCGATTCTCCAGCTAGCTGATAGCCCGCTTATAAATGATATGCTGGCCCGATCTCCCTGCCAAGGCCTGGAGTGCCCGGCCGACCCCCCTGCCGAGACGTGGAGTGCCCAGCCGATTCCCCTGCCGACGCGTGGAGTGCCTAGCCGATTCCCCTGCCAGCTGATAACCCGCCAGTAAATGATATGCCGGCCCGATCTCTCTGCCAATGCCTGGAGTGCCCGGCCGACCCCCTTGACGAGGCCTGGAGTGCCCGGCCGATTCCCCTGCGTGGCGTGGAGTGCCCAGCCGATTCCCCTACCGACGCATGGAGGGCCTGGCCGATCCCGTGCTAGCTGATAACCCGCCAATACATGCCTGGCCGATCTCCCTGCGAAGGCCTGGAGTGCCCAGCCGATCCCCTGCCGCGGCGTGGAGTGCCCAGCCGATTCCCCTGCCGACGCGTGGAGTTCCTGGCCGATTCCCCTGCCAGCTGATAACCCGCCAATAAATGATATGCCTGACCGATCTCACTGCCAATGCCTGGAGTGCCCGGCCGACCCCCCTGACGAGGCCTGGAGTGCACGGCCGATTCCCCTACCGACGCGTGGAGGGCCTGGCCGATCCCGTGCTAGCTGATAACCCGCCAATACATGCCTGGCCGATCTCCCTGCGAAGGCCTGGAGTGCCCAGCCGATCCCCTGCCGAGGCGTGGAGTGCCCAGCCGATTACCCTGCCGACGCGTGGAGTGCCTGGCCGATTCCCCTGCCAGCTGATAGCCCGCCAATAAATGATATTCCTGACCGATCTCACTGCCAATGCCTGGAGTGCCCGGCCGACCCCCCTGACGAGGCCTGGAGTGCACGGCCGATTCCCCTACCGACGCGTGGAGGGCCTGGCCGATCTCCCTGCCAAGGTCTGGAATGGCCGGCCGACCCATCTGCCGAGACGTGGAGTGCCCACCGATTCCCCTGCCGACGCGTGGAGTGCCTGGCCGATTCCCCTGCCAGCTGATAACCCGCCAATAAATGATATGCCTGACCGATCTCACTGCCAATGCCTGGAGTGCCCGGCCGACCCCCTGACGAGGCCTGGAGTGCACGGCCGATTCCCCTACCGACGCGTGGAGGGCCTGGCCGATCCCGTGCTAGCTGATAACCCGCCAATACATGCCTGGCCGATCTCCCTGCGAAGGCCTGGAGTGCCCAGCCGATCCCCTGCCGAGGCGTGGAGTGCCCAGCCGATTCCCCTGCCGACGCGTGGAGTGCCTGGCCGATTCCCCTGCCAGCTGATAACCCGCCAATAAATGATATGCCTGACCGATCTCACTGCCAATGCCTGGAGTGCCTAGCCGACTCCCCTGACGAGGCCTGGAGTGCACGGCCGATTCCCCTACCGACGCGTGGAGGGCCTGGCCGATCCCGTGCTAGCTGATAACCCGCCAATACATGCCTGGCCGATCTCCCTGCGAAGGCCTGGAGTGCCCAGCCGATCCCCTGCCGAGGCGTGGAGTGCCCAGCCGATTCCCCTGCCGACGCGTGGAGTGCCTGGCCGATTCCCCTGCCAGCTGATAACCCGCCAATAAATGATATGCCTGACCGATCTCACTGCCAATGCCTGGAGTGCCCGGCCGACCCCCCTGACGAGGCCTGGAGTGCACGGCCGATTCCCCTACCGACGCGTGGAGGGCCTGGCCGATCCCGTGCTAGCTGATAACCCGCCAATACATGCCTGGCCGATCTCCCTGCGAAGGCCTGGAGTGCCCAGCCGATCCCCTGCCGAGGCGTGGAGTGCCCAGCCGATTCCCCTGCCAGCTGATAACCCGCCAATAAATGATATGCCTGGCCGATCTCCCTACGAAGGCCTGGAGTGCCCGGCCGACCCCCCTGACGAGGCCTGGAGTGCACGGCCGATTCCCCTACCGACGCGTGGAGGGCCTGGCCGATCCCGTGCTAGCTGATAACCCGCCAATACATGCCTGGCCGATCTCCCTGCGAAGGCCTGGAGTGCCCAGCCGATCCCCTGCCGAGGCGTGGAGTGCCCAGCCGATTCCCCTGCCGACGCGTGGAGTGCCTGGCCGATTCCCCTGCCAGCTGATAACCCGCCAATAAATGATATGCCTGACCGATCTCACTGCCAATGCCTGGAGTGCCTAGCCGACTCCCCTGACGAGGCCTGGAGTGCACGGCCGATTCCCCTACCGACGCGTGGAGGGCCTGGCCGATCCCGTGCTAGCTGATAACCCGCCAATACATGCCTGGCCGATCTCCCTGCGAAGGCCTGGAGTGCCCAGCCGATCCCCTGCCGAGGCGTGAAGTGCCCAGCCGATTCCCCTGCCGACGCGTGGAGTGCCTGGCCGATTCCCCTGCCAGCTGATAACCCGCCAATAAATGATATGCCTGACCGATCTCACTGCCAATGCCTGGAGTGCCCGGCCGACCCCCCTGACGAGGCCTGGAGTGCACGGCCGATTCCCCTACCGACGCGTGAAGTGCCTGGCCGATCTCCCTGCCAAGGTCTGGAATGGCCGGCCGACCCATCTGCCGAGACGTGGAGTGCCCACCGATTCCCCTGCCGACGCGTGGAGTGCCTAGCCGATTCTCCAGCTAGCTGATAACCCGCTAATAAATGATATGCTGGCCCGATCTCCCTGCCAAGGCCTGGAGTGCCCGGCCGACCCCCCTGACCAGGCGTGGAGTGCCCAGCCCATTTCCCTGCCGACGCGTGGAGTGCCTAGCCGCTTCCCCTGCCAGCTGATAACCCGCCAGTAAATGATATGCCGGCCCGATCTCCCTGCCAATGCCTGGAGTGCCCGGCCGACCCCCTTGACGAGGCCTGGAGTGCCCGGCCGATTCCCCTGCGAGGCGTGGAGTGCCCAGCCGATTCCCCTACCGACGCGTGGAGGGCCTGGCCGATCCCGTGCTAGCTGATAACCCGCCAATACATGGCTGGCCGATCTCCCTGCGAAGGCCTGGAGTGCCCAGCCGATCCCCTGCCGAGACGTGGAGTGCCTGGCCGATTCCCCTGCCAGCTGATAACCCGCCAATAAATGATATGCCTGACCGATCTCACTGCCAATGCCTGGGGCGCCCGGCCGACCCCCCTGACGAGGCCTGGAGTGCACGGCCGATTCCCCTACCGACGCGTGGAGGGCCTGGCCGATCCCCTTCCAGTTGATAACCCGCCAATACGTGAAGTGCCTGGCCGATCTCCCTGCCAAGGTCTGGAATGGCCGGCAAGCCCGCCAAGGCCAGGAGTGCCCAGCCCATTCCCCAGCCGACGCGTGAAATGCCTAGCCGATTCCCCTGCTAGCTGATAACCCGCCAATACGTGATATGCCGGCCCGATCTCCCAGCCAAGGCCTGGAGTGCCCGGCCGAACCCTCTGCCGAGACGTGGAGTGCCCAGCCGATTCCCCTGCCGACGCGTTGAGTGCCTAGCCGATTCCCCTGCCAGCTGATAACCTGCCAATAAATTAAATGCCTGACCGATCTCCCTTCCAATGCCTGGAGTGCCCGGCCGACACCCCTGACGAGGCCTAAAGTGCCCGGCCGATTCCCCTGCGAGGCGTTATGTGCCCAGCCGATTCCCCTACCAACGCGTGGAGGGCCTGGCCGATCCCCTGCCAAGGTCTGGAGTGCCCAGCCAATCCCCCTGCCGAGGCGTGGAGTGCCCAGCTGATTCCCCTGCCGACACGTGGAGGGCCTGGCAGGGAAAGTGCCGACCCCCCTGCCAGCTGATTAGCCGCCAATAAATGATATGCCGGCCCGATCTCCCTGCCAAGGCCTGGAGTGCCCGGCCGACCCCCCTGACCAGGCGTGGAGTGCCCAGCCGATTCCCCTGCCGACGCGTGGAGTGCCTAGTCGATTCCCCTGGCAGCCGATAACCCGCCAATAATAGATATGCCGGCCCGATCTCCCAGCCAAGGGTGGAGTGCCCGGCTGACCCCCCTGCCAAGACGTGGAGTGCACAGCCGATTCCCCTGCCGACGCGTTGAGTGCCTAGCCGATTCCCCTGCCAGCTGATAACCCGCCAATAAATTATATGCCTGACCGATCTCCCTGCCAATGCCTGGAGTGCCCGGCCGACCCCCTTGACGAGGCGTGAAGTGCCGGCCGATTCCCCTGCGAGGCGTGGAGTGCCCATCCGATTCCCCTACCGACGCGTGGAGGGCCTGGCCGATCCCCTGCTAGCTGATAACCCGCCAATACATGCCTGGCCGATCTCCCTGCGAAGGCCTGGAGTGCCCAGCCGATCCCGCTGCCGAGGCGTGGATGGCCTGGCCGATCCCCTGCTAGCTGATAACCCGTCAATACGTGCCTGGCCGATCTCCTTGCCACGGCCTGGAGTGCCCAGCCAATCCCCCTGCCGACGCGTGGAGTGCCTAGCTGATTCCCCTGCCAGCTGATAACCCGCCAATAAATGATATGCCTCCCTGCATATCCTCCCTGATATGATCTCCCTGCCAATGCCTGGAAAGCCCGGCCGACACCCCTGACGAGGCCTAGAGTGCCCGGCCGATTCCCTGCGTGGCGTGGAGTGCCCAGCCGATTCCCCTACCGACGCGTGGAGGGCCTGGCCGATCCCCTGCTAGCCTATAACCCGCTAATACATGCCTGGCCGATCTCCCTGCGAAGGCCTGGAGTGCCCAGCCGATCCCCTGCCGAGGCATGGAGTGCCCAGCCGATTCCCCTGCCGACGCGTGGAGTGCCTGGCCGATTCCCCTGCCAGCTGATAACCCGCCAATAAATTATATGCCTAACCGATCTCCCTGCCAAGGCCTGGAGTGCCCAGCCAATCCCCCTGCCGAGGCGTGGAGTGCCCAGCTGATTCCCCTGCCAGCTGATAACCTGCCAATAAATTAAATGCCTGACCGATCTCCCTTCCAATGCCTGGAGTGCCCGGCCGATCCCGCAGCCGAGGTGGGAGTGCCAACCCGCATTTCGTGCAAGCTGATACCCCTGCCGAGACGTGAAGAGCCTGGCCGATCCCCTGCCAGTTGATAACGCGCCAATAGGCGTGGAGTACCCAGCCGATTCCCCTGCCGACGCGTGAAGTGCCTGGCCGATTCCCCTGCCAGCTGATAACCCGCCAATAAATGATATGCCTGACCGATCTCACTGCCAATGCCTGGAGTGCCCGGCCGACCCCACTGACGAGGCCTGGAGTGCACGGCCGATTCCTCTACCGACGCGTGGAGGGCCTGGCCGATTCCCCTGCCAGCTGATAACCCGCCAATAAATGATATGCCTGACCGATCTCACTGCCAATGCCTGGAGTGCCCGGCCGACACCCCTGACGAGGCCTAAAGTGCCCGGCCGATTCCTCTGCGAGGCGTTATGTGCCCAGCCGATTCCCCTACCAACGCGTGGAGGGCCTGGCCGATCCCCTGCCAAGGTCTGGAGTGCCCAGCTAATCCCCCTGCCGAGGCGTGGAGTGCCCAGCTGATTCCCCTGCCGACACGTGGAGGGCCTGGCAGGGAAAGTGCCGACCCCCCTGCCAGCTGATTACCCGCCAATACGTGAGGTGCCTGGCCGATCTCCCTGCCAAGGCCTGGAGTGCCCGGCCGACCCCCCTGACCAGGCGTGGAGTGCCCAGCCGATTCCCCTGCCGACGCGTAGAGTGCCTAGTCGATTCCCCTGGCAGCCGATAACCCGCCAATTATAGATATGCCGGCCCGATCTCCCAGCCAAGGGTGGAGTACCCGGCCTACCCCCCTGCCAAGACGTGGAGTGCCCAGCCGATTCCCCTGCCGACGCGTTGAGTGCCTAGCCGATTCCCCTGCCAGCTGATAACCCGCCAATAAATTATATGCCTGACCGATCTCCCTGCCAATGCCTGGAGTGCCCGTCCGACCCCCTTGACGAGGCGTGAAGTGCCCGGCCGATTCCCCTGCGAGGCGTGGAGTGCCCATCCGATTCCCCTACCGACGCGTGGAGGGCCTGGCCGATCCCCTGCTAGCTGATAACCCGCCAATACATGCCTGGCCGATCTCCCTACGAAGGCCTGGAGTGCCCAGCCGATCCCCTGCCGAGGCATGGAGTGCCCAGCCGATTCCCCTGCCGACGCGTGGAGTGCCTGGCCGATTCCCCTGCCAGCTGATAACCCGCCAATAAATGATATGCCTGACCGATCTCCCTGCCAAGACCTGGAGTGCCCGGCCGATCCCGCAGTCGAGGTGGGAGTGCCAACCCGCATTTCGTGCAAGCTGATACCCCTGCCGAGACGTGAAGAGCCTGGCCGATCCCCTGCCAGTTGATAACTCGCTAATACGTGCAGTGGCTGGCCAATCTCTCTGCCAAGGCCTGCAGTGCCCGGCCGATCCCCCTGACCAGGCGTGGAGTACCCAGCCGATTCCCCTGCCGACGCGTGGAGTGCCTAGCCGATTCCCCTGCCAGTTGTTAACCGGCCAGTACGTAAAGCGCCTGGGCGATCTCCCCGCCAAGGCCAGGAGTGCCCAGCCCATTCTCCAGCCGACGCGTGAAATGCCTAGCCGATTCCCCTGCCAGCTGATAACCCGCCAATAATTTAAATGCCTAACCGATCTCCCTGCCAATGCCTGGAGTGCCCGGCCGACCCCCTTGACGAGGCCTGGAGTGCCCGGCCGATTCCCCTGCGAGGCGTGGAGTGCCCAGCCGATTCCCGTACCGACGCGTGGAGGGCCTGGCCGATCCCCTGCTAGCTGATAACCCGCCAATACGTAATATGCCGGCCCGATCTCCCAGCCAAGGCCTGGAGTGCCCGGCCGAACCCCCTGCCGAGACGTGGAGTGCCCAGCCGATTCCCCTGCCGACGCGTTGAGTGCCTAGCCGATTCCCCTGCCAGCTGATAACCTGCCAATAAATTAAATGCCTGACCGATCTCCCTTCCAATGCCTGGAGTGCCCGGCCGATACCCCTGACGAGGCCTAAAGTGCCCGGCCGATTCCCCTGCGAGGCGTGATGTGCCCAGCCGATTCCCCTACCAACGCGTGGAGGGCCTGGCCGATCCCCTGCTAGCTGATAACCCGCCAATACGTGAGGTGCCTGGCCGATCTCCCTGCCAAGGTCTGGAGTGCCCAGCCAATCCCCCTGCCGAGGCGTGGAGTGCCCAGCTGATTCCCCTGCCGACACGTGGAGGGCCTGGCAGGGAAAGTGCCGACCCCCTGCCAGCTGATTACCCGCCAATAAATGATATGCCGGCCCGATCTCCCTGCCAAGGCCTGGAGTGCCCGGCCGACCCCCCTGACCAGGCGTGGAGTGCCCAGCCGATTCCCCTGCCGACGCGTGGAGTGCCTAGTCGATTCCCCTGGCAGCCGATAACCCGCCAATAATAGATATGCCGGCCCGATCTCCCAGCCAAGGCCTGGAGTGCCCGGCCGACCCCCCTGCCAAGACATGGAGTGCCCAGCCGATTCCCCTGCCGACGCGTTGAGTGCCTAGCCGATTCCCCTGCCAGCTGATAACCCGCCAATAAATTATATGCCTGACCTTTCTCCCTGCCAATGCCTGGAGTGCCCGGCCGACCCCCTTGACGAGGCCTGGAGTGCCCGGCCGATTCGCTGCGTGGCGTGGAGTGCCCAGCCGATTCCCCTACCGAAACGTGGAGGGCCTGGCCGATCCCCTGCTAGCTGATAACCCGCCAATACATGCCTGGCCGATCTCCCTGCTAAGGCCTGGAGTGCCCAGCCGATCCCCTGCCGAGGCGTGGAGTGCGCAGCCGATTCCCCTGCCGACGCGTGTAGTGTCTGTCCGATTCCCCTGCCAGCTGATAACCCGCCAATAAATGATATGCCTGACCGATCTCACTGCCAATGCCTGGAGTGCCCGGCCGACCCCACTGACGAGGCCTGGAGTGCACGGCCGATTCCTCTACCGACGCGTGGAGGGCCTGGCCGATCCCCTTCCAGTTGATAACCCGCCAATACGTGAAGTGCCTGGCCGATCTCCCTGCCAAGGTCTGGAATGGCCGGCCGACCCATCTGCCGAGACGTTGAGTGCCCACCGATTTCCCTGCCGACGCCTAGCCTAGCTGGAGTGCCTAGCCGATTCTCCTGCTAGCTGATAACCCGCTAATAAATGATATGCTGGCCCGATCTCCCTGCCAAGGCCTGGAGTGCCCGGCCGACCCCCCTGACCAGGCGTGGAGTGCCCAGCCGATTTCCCTGCCGACGCGTGGAGTGCCTAGCCGATTCCCCTGCCAGCTGATAACCCGCCAGTAAATGATATGCCTGGAGTGCCCGGCCGACCCCCCTGACGAGGCCTGGAGTGCACGGCCGATTCCCCTACCGACGCGTGGAGGGCCTGGCCGATTCCCTGCTAGATGATAACCCGCTAATAAATGATATGCCGGCCCGATCTCTTTGCCAAGGCCTGGAGTGCCCGGCCGACCCCCCTGCCAAGACCTGGAGTGCCCAGCCGTTTCCCCTGCCGACGCGTTGAGTGCCTAGCCGATTCCCCTGCCAGCTGATAACCCGCCAATGAATTATATGCCTGACCGATCTCCCTGCCAATGCCTGGAGTGCCCGGCCGACCCCCTTGACGAGGCCTGGAGTGCCCGGCCGATTCCCCTGCGAGGCGTGGAGTGCCCAGCCGATTCCCCTACCGACGCGTGGAGGGCCTGGCCGATCCCCTGCTAGCTGATAACCCGTCAATAGGTGCCTGGCCGATCTCCCGTCAAGGCCGGGAGTGCCCAGCCGATCCCGCTGCCGAGGCGTGGAGTGCCCAGCCGATTCCCTGCTGACGCGTGGATGGCCTGGCCGATCCCCTGCTAGCTGATAACCCGTCAATACGTGCCTGGCCAATCTCCCTGCCACGGCCTGGAGTGCCCAGCCGATCCCGCTGCCAAGGCGTGGAGTGCCCAGCCGATTTCCCTGCCGACGCGTGGAGTGCCTAGTTGATTCCCCTGCCTGCTGATAACCCGCCAATAAATGATATGCCTCCCTGCATATCCTCCCTGATATGATCTCCCTGCCAATGCCTGGAGTGCCCGGCCGACCCCCCTGACGAGGCCTGGAGTGCCCGGCCGATTCCCTGCGTGGCGTGGAGTGCCCAGCCGATTCCCCTACCGACGCGTGGAGGGCCTGGCCGATCCCCTGCTAGCTAATAACCCGCCAATACGTGAGGTGCCTGGCCGATCTCCCTGCCAAGGTCTGGAGTGCCCAGCCAATCCCCCTGCCGAGGCGTGGAGTGCCCAGCTGATTCCCCGTCCGACACGTGGAGGGCCTGGCAGGGAAAGTGCCGACCCCCCTGCCAGCTGATTACCCCCCAATAAATGATATGCCGGCCCGATCTCCCTGCCAAGGCCTGGAGTGCCCGGCCGACCCCCCT
Organism: Drosophila malerkotliana malerkotliana; assembly: GCA_018153235.1. Lineage (NCBI taxonomy): Eukaryota > Metazoa > Arthropoda > Insecta > Diptera > Drosophilidae > Drosophila > Drosophila malerkotliana. Next base: position 751,150 of record JAECXV010000132.1, read on the forward strand.
GACCAGGCGTAGAGTGCCCAGCCGATTCCCCTGCCGACGCGTGGAGTGCCTAGTCGATTCCCCTGGCAGCCGATAACCCGCCAATAATAGATATGCCGGCCCGATCTCCCAGCCAAAGCCTGGAGTGCCCGGCCGACCCCCCTGCCAAGACGTGGAGTGCCCAGCCGATTCCCCTGCCGACGCGTTGAGTACCTAGCCGATTCCCCTGCCAGCTGATAACCCGCCAATAAATTATATGCCTGACCGATCTCCCTGCCAATGCCTGGAGTGCCCGGCCGACCCCCTTGACGAGGCCTGGAGTGCCCGGCCGATTCCCCTGCGAGGCGTGGAGTGCCCAGCCGATTCCCCTACCAACGCGTGGAGGGCCTGGCCGATCCCCTGCTAGCTGATAACCCGTCAATACGTGCCTGGCCGATCTCCCGTCAAGGCCTGGAGTGCCCAGCCGATCCCGCTGCCGAGGCGTGGGAGTGCCCAGACGATATCCCCTGCCGACGCGTGTGGATGGCCTGGCCGATCCTGCTAGCTGATAACCCGTCAATACGTGCCTGGCCGATCTCCCTGCCACGGCCAGGAGTGCCCAGCCGATCCCGCTGCCAAGGCGTGGAGTGCCCAGCCGATTTCCCTGCCGACGCGTGGAGTGCCTAGCTGATTCCCCTGCCAGCTGATAACCCGCCAATAAATGATATGCCTGACCGATCTCACTGCCAATGCCTGGAGTGCCCGGCCGACCCCCCTGACGAGGCCTGGAGTGCACGGCCGATTCCCCTACCGACGCGTGGAGGGCCTGGCCGATCCCCTTCCAGTTGATAACCCGCAAATACGTGAAGTGCCTGACCGATCTCCCTGCCAAGGTCTGGAATGGCCGGCCGACCCATCTGCCGAGACGTGGAGTGCCCACCGATTCCCCTGCCGACGCGTGGAGTGCCTAGCCGATTCTCCTGCTAGCTGATTACCCGCTAATAAATGATATGCTGGCCCGATCTCCCTGCCAAGGCCTGGAGTGCCCGGCCGACCCCCCTGACCAGGCGTGGAGTGCCCAGCCGATTCCCCTACCGACGCGTGGAGGGCCTGGCCGATCCCCTGCTAGCTGATAACCCGTCAATACGTGCCTGGCCGATCTCCCGTCAAGGCCTGGAGTGCCCAGCCGATCCCGTTGCCGAGGCGTGGAGTGCCCAGCCGATATCCCTGCCGACGCGTGGATGGCCTGGCCGATCCCCTGCTAGCTGATAACCCGTCAATACGTGCCTGGCCGATCTCCCTGCCACGGCCTGGAGTGCCCAGACGATCCCGCTGCCAAGGCGTGGAGTGCCCAGCCGATTTCCCTGCCGACGCCTGGCCGATCCCCTGCTAGCTGATAACCCGCCAATACATGCCTGGCCGTTCTCCCTGCGAAGGCCTGGAGTGCCCAGCCGATCCCCTGCCGAGGCGTGGAGTGCCCAGCCAATTCCCCTGCCGACGAGTGGCGTGCCTTGCCGATTCCCCAGTCAGCTGATAACCCGCTAATAAATGATATGCCGGTCCGATCCCTTTGCAAAGGCCTGGAGTGCCCGGCCGATCCCGCAGCCGAGGTGGGAGTGCCCGCCAATAAATCATATGCCTGACCGATCTCCCTGCCAATGCCTGGAGTGCCCGGCCGACCCCCCTGCCGAGACGTGGAGTGCCCAGCCGATTCCCCTGCCGACGCGTTGAGTGCCTAGCCGATTCCCCTGCCAGCTGATAACCCGCTAATAAATTAAATGCCTGACCGATCTCCCTTCCCATGCCTGGAGTGCCCGGCCGACACCCCTGACGAGGCCTAAAGTGCCCGGCCGATTCTCCTGCGAGGCGTGGAGTGCCCAGCCGATTCCCCCTGCCGACGCGTGGAGTGCCTTGCCGATTCCCCTGCCAGCTGATAACTCGCCAATAAATGATATGCCGGCCCGATCTCCCAGCCAAGGCCTGGAGTGCCCGGCCGACCCCCTGCCGAGACGTGGAGTGCCCAGCCGATTCCCCTGCCGACGCGTTGAGTGCCTAGCCGATTCCCCTGCCAGCTGATAACCCGCTAATAAATTAAATGCCTGACCGATCTCCCTTCCCATGCCTGGAGTGCCCGGCCGACACCCCTGACGAGGCCTAAAGTGCCCGGCCGATTCCCCTGCGAGGCGTGGAGTGCCCAGCCGATTCCCCTACCGACGCGTGGGAGGGCCTGGCCGATCCCCTGCTAGCTGATAACCCGCCAATACATGCCTGGCCGATCTCCCTGCGAAGGCCTGGAGTGCCCAGCCGATCCCCTGCAGAGGCGTGGAGTGCCCAGCCGATTCCCCTGCCGACGCGTGGAGGGCCTGGCCGATCCCCTGCTAGCTGATAACCCGTCAATACGTGCCTGGCCGATCTCCCTGCCACGGCCTGGAGTGCCCAGCCGATCCCGCTGCCAAGGCGTGGAGTGCCCAGCCGATTTCCCTGCCGACGCGTGGGAGTGCCTAGCTGATTCCCCTGCCAGCTGATAACCCGCCAATAAATGATATGCCTCCCTGCATATCCTCCCTGATATGATCTCCCTGCCAATGCCTGGAGTGCCCGGCCGACCCCCCTGACGAGGCCTAAAGTGCACGGCCGATTCCCTTGCGAGGCGTGGAGTGCCCAGCCGATTCCCCTGCCGACGCGTGGAGTGCCTTGCCGATTCCCCTGCCAGCTGATAACCCGCCAATAAATGATATGCCGGCCCGATCTCCCAGCCAAGGCTTGGAGTGCCCGGCCGACCCCCCTGCCGAGACGTGGAGTGCCCAGCCGATTCCCCTGCCGACGCGTTGAGTGCCTAGCCGATTCCCCTGCCAGCTGATAACCCGCCAATAAATTATATGCCTGACCGATCTCCCTGCCAATGCCTGGAGTGCCCGGCCGACCCCCTTGACGAGGCCTGGAGTGCCCGGCCGATTCCCCTGCGAGGCGTGGAGTGCCCAGCCGATTCCCCTACCGACGCGTGGAGGGCCTGGCCGATCCCCTGCTAGCTGATAACCCGTCAATAGGTGCCTGGCCGATCTCCCGTCAAGGCCTGGAGTGCCCAGCCGATCCCGCTGCCGAGGCGTGGAGTGCCCAGCCGATTCCCCTACCGACGCGTGGAGGGCCTGGCCGATCCCCTGCTAGCTGATAACCCGCCAATACGTGAGGTGCCTGGCCGATCTCCCTGCCAAGGTCTGGAGTGCCCAGCCAATCCCCTGCCGAGGCGTGGAGTGCCCAGCTGATTCCCCTGCCGACACGTGGAGGGCCTGGCAGGGAAAGTGCCGACCCCCCTGCCAGCTGAATACCCGCCAATAAATGATATGCCGGCCCGATCTCCCTGCCAAGGCCTGGAGTGCCCGGCCGACCCCCCTGACCAGGCGTGGAGTGCCCAGCCGATTCCCCTGCCGACGCGTGGAGTGCCTAGTCGATTTCCCTGGCAGCCGATAACCCGCCAATAATAGATATGCCGGCCCGATCTCCCAGCCAAGGCCTGGAGTGCCCGGCCGACCCCCTGCCAAGACGTGGAGTGCCCAGCCGATTCCCCTGCCGACGCGTTGAGTGCCTAGCCGATTCCCCTGCCAGCTGATAACCCGCCAATAAATTATATGCCTGACTGATCTCCCTGCCAATGCCTGGAGTGCCCGGCCGAACCCCTTGACGAGGCCTGGAGTGCCCGGCCGATTCCCCTGCGAGGCGTGGAGTGCCCAGCCGATTCCCCTACCGACGCGTGGAGGGCCTGGCCGATCCCCTGCTAGCTGATAACCCGTCAATACGTGCCTGGCCGATCTCCCGTCAAGGCCTGGAGTGCCCAGCCGATCCCGCTGCCGAGGCGTGGAGTGCCCAGCCGATATCCGTGCCAACGCGTGGATGGCCTGGCCGATCCCCTGCTAGCTGATAACCCGTCAATACGTGCCTGGCCGATCTCCCTGCCACGGCCTGGAGTGCCCAGCCGATCCCGCTGCCAAGGCGTGGAGTGCCCAGCTGATTTCCCTGCCGACGCGTGGAGTGCCTAGCTGATTCCCCTGCCAGCTGATAACCCGCCAATAAATGATATGCCTCCCTGCATATCCTCCCTGATATGATTTCCCTGCCAATGCCTGGAGTGCCCGCCCGACCCCCCTGACGAGGCCTGGAGTGCCCGGCCGATTCCCTGCGTGGCGTGGAGTGCCCAGCCGATTCCCCTACCGACGCGTGGAGGGCCTGGCCGATCCCCTGCTAGCTGATAACCCGCCAATACATGCCTGGCCGATCTCCCTGCCAAGGCCTGGAGTGCCCAGCCGATCCCCTGCCGAGGCGTGGAGTGCCCAGCCGATTCCCCTGCCGACGCGTGGAGTGCCTAGCCGATTCCCCTGCCAGCTGATAACCCGCCAGTAAATGATATGCCGGCCCGATCTCCCTGCCAATGCCTGGAGTGCCCGGCCGACCCCCCTGACGAGGCCTGGAGTGCACGGCCGATTCCCCTACCGACGCGTGGAGGGCCTGGCCGATTCCCCTGCCGACGCGTGGAGTGCCTTGCCGATTCGCCAGTCAGCTGATAACCCGCTAATAAATGATATGCCGACCCGATCTCTTTGCCAAGGCCTGGAGTGCCCGGCCGATCCCGCAGCCAAGGTGGGAGTGCCCGCCAATAAATCATATGCCTGACCGATCTCCCTGCCAATGCCTGGAGTGCCGGCCGACCCCCCTGACGAGGCCTAAAGTGCACGGCCGATTCCCCTGCGAGGCGTGGAGTGCCCAGCCGATTCCCCTGCCGACGCGTGGAGTGCCTTGCCGATTCCCCTGCCAGCTGATAACCCGCCAATAAATGATATGCCGGCCCGATCTCCCAGCCAAGGCCTGGAGTGCCCGGCCGACCCCCCTGCCGAGACGTGGAGTGCCCAGCCGATTCCCCTGCCGACGCGTTGAGTGCCTAGCCGATTCCCCTGCCAGCTGATAACCCGCGAATAAATTAAATGCCTGACCGATCTCCCTTCCAATGCCTGGAGTGCCCGGCCGACAACCCTGACGTGGCCTAAAGTGCCCGGCCGATTACCCTGCGAGGCGTGGAGTGCCCAGCCGATTCCCTTACCGACGCGTGGAGGGCCTGGCCGATCCCCTGCTAGCTGATAACCCGTCAATACGTGCCTGGCCGATCTCCCGTCAAGGCCTGGAGTGCCCAGCCGATTCCCCTACCGACGCGTGGAGGGCCTGGCCGATCCCCTGCTAGCTGATAACCCGTCAATACGTGCCTGGCCGATCTCCCGTCAAGGCCTGGAGTGCCCAGCCGATCCCGCTGCCGAGGCGTGGAGTGCCCAGCCGATATCCGTGCCGACGCGTGGATGGCCTGGCCGATCCCCTGCTAGCTGATAACCCGTCAATACGTGCCTGGCCGATCTCCCTGCCACGGCCTGGAGTGCCCAGCCGATCCCGCTGCCAAGGCGTGGAGTGCCCAGCTGATTTCCCTGCCGACGCGTGGAGTGCCTAGCTGATTCCCCTGCCAGCTGATAACCCGCCAATAAATGATATGCCTCCCTGCATATCCTCCCTGATATGATCTCCCTGCCAATGCCTGGAGTGCCCGGCCGACCCCCCTGACGAGGCCTGGAGTGCCCGGCCGATTCCCTGCGTGGCGTGGAGTGCCCAGCCGATTCCCCTACCGACGCGTGGAGGGCCTGGCCGATCCCCTGCTAGCTGATAACCCGCCAATACATGCCTGGCCGATCTCCCTGCCAAGGCCTGGAGTGCCCAGCCGATCCCCTGCCGAGGCGTGGAGTGCCCAGCCGATTCCCCTGCCGACGCGTGGAGTGCCTGGCCGATCCCCTGCTAGCTGATAACCCGCCAGTAAATGATATGCCGGCCCGATCTCCCTGCCAATGCCTGGAGTGCCCGGCCGACCCCCCTGACGAGGCCTGGAGTGCACGGCCGATTCCCCTACCGACGCGTGGAGGGCCTGGCCGATCCCCTGCTAGATGATAACCCGCTAATAAATGATATGCCGGCCCGATCTCTTTGCCAAGGCCTGGAGTGCCCGGCCGATCCCGCAGTCGACGCGTGGAGTGCCCCGCCGATTCCCCTACCGACGCGTGGAGGGCCTGGCCGATCCCCTGCTAGATGATAACCCGCTAATAAATGATATGCCGGCCCGATCTCCCTGCCAAGGCCTGGAGTGCCCGGCCGACCCCCCTGACCAGGCGTGGAATGCCCAGCCGATTCCCCTGCCGACGCGTGGAGTGCCTACCCGATTCCCCTGCCAGCTGATAACCCGCCAGTAAATGATATGCCGGCCCGATCTCCCTGCCAATGCCTGGAGTGCCCGGCCGACCCCCTTGACGAGGCCTGGAGTGCCCGGCCGATTCCTCTGCGAGGCGTGGAGTGCCCAGCCGATTCCCCTGCCGACGCGTGGAGTGCCTACCCGATTCCCCTGCCAGCTGATAACCCGCCAGTAAATGATATGCCGGCCCGATCTCCCTGCCAATGCCTGGAGTGCCCGGCCGACCCCCCTGACGAGGCCTGGAGTGCACGGCCGATTCCCCTACCGACGCGTGGAGGGCCTGGCCGATCCCCTGCTAGATGATAACCCGCTAATAAATGATATGCCGGCCCGATCTCCCTGCCAAGGCCTGGAGTGCCCGGCCGACCCCCCTGACCAGGCGTGGAGTGCCCAGCCGATTCCCCTGCCGACGCGTGGAGTGCCTACCCGATTCCCCTGCCAGCTGATAACCCGCCAGTAAATGATATGCCGGCCCAATCTCCCTGCCAATGCCTGGAGTGCCCGGCCGACCCCCTTGACGAGGCCTGGAGTGCCCGGCCGATTCCTCTGCGAGGCGTGGAGTGCCCAGCCGATTCCCCTACCGACGCGTGGAGGGCCTGGCCGATCCCCTGCTAGCTGATAACCCGTCAATACGTGCCTGGCCGATCTCCCGTCAAGGCCTGGAGTGCCCAGCCGATCCCGCTGCCGAGGCGTGGAGTGCCCAGCCGATATCCCTGCCGACGCGTGGATGGCCTGGCCGATCCCCTGCTAGCTGATAACCCGTCAATACGTGCCTGGCCGATCTCCCTGCCACGGCCTGGAGTGCCCAGCCGATCCCGCTGCCAAGGCGTGGAGTGCCCAGCCGATTTCCCTGCCGACGCCTGGCCGATCCCCTGCTAGCTGATAACCCGCCAATACATGCCTGGCCGTTCTCCCTGCGAAGGCCTGGAGTGCCCAGCCGATCCCCTGCCGAGGCGTGGAGTGCCCAGCCGATTCCCCTGCCGACGAGTGGCGTGCCTTGCCGATTCCCCAGTCAGCTGATAACCCGCTAATAAATGATATGCCGGTCCGATCCCTTTGCCAAGGCCTGGAGTGCCCGGCCGATCCCGCAGCCGAGGTGGGAGTGCCCGCCAATAAATCATATGCCTGACCGATCTCCCTGCCAATGCCTGGAGTGCCCGGCCGACCCCCCTGCCGAGACGTGGAGTGCCCAGCCGATTCCCCTGCCGACGCGTTGAGTGCCTAGCCGATTCCCCTGCCAGCTGATAACCCGCGAATAAATTAAATGCCTGACCGATCTCCCTTCCAATGCCTGGAGTGCCCGGCCGACACCCCTGACGAGGCCTAAAGTGCCCGGCCGATTCTCCTGCGAGGCGTGGAGTGCCCAGCCGATTCCCCTGCCGACGCGTGGAGTGCCTTGCCGATTCCCCTGCCAGCTGATAACTCGCCAATAAATGATATGCCGGCCCGATCTCCCAGCCAAGGCCTGGAGTGCCCGGCCGACCCCCCTGCCGAGACGTGGAGTGCCCAGCCGATTCCCCTGCCGACGCGTTGAGTGCCTAGCCGATTCCCCTGCCAGCTGATAACCCGCTAATAAATTAAATGCCTGACCGATCTCCCTTCCCATGCCTGGAGTGCCCGGCCGACACCCCTGACGAGGCCTAAAGTGCCCGGCCGATTCCCCTGCGAGGCGTGGAGTGCCCAGCCGATTCCCCTACCGACGCGTGGAGGGCCTGGCCGATCCCCTGCTAGCTGATAACCCGCCAATACATGCCTGGCCGATCTCCCTGCGAAGGCCTGGAGTGCCCAGCCGATCCCCTGCAGAGGCGTGGAGTGCCCAGCCGATTCCCCTGCCGACGAGTGGAGGGCCTGGCCGATCCCCTGCTAGCTGATAACCCGTCAATACGTGCCTGGCCGATCTCCCTGCCACGGCCTGGAGTGCCCAGCCGATCCCGCTGCCACGGCGTGGAGTGCCCAGCCGATTTCCCTGCCGACGCGTGGAGTGCCTAGCTGATTCCCCTGCCAGCTGATAACCCGCCAATAAATGATATGCCTCCCTGCATATCCTCCCTGATATGATCTCCCTGCCAATGCCTGGAGTGCCCGGCCGACCCCCCTGCCGAGACGTGGAGTGCCCAGCCGATTCCCCTGCCGACGCGTTGAGTGCCTAGCCGATTCCCCTGCCAGCTGATAACCCGCGAATAAATTAAATGCCTGACCGATCTCCCTTCCAATGCCTGGAGTGCCCGGCCGACACCCGTGACGAGGCCTAAAGTGCCCGGCCGATTCCCCTGCGAGGCGTGGAGTGCCCAGCCGATTCCCCTGCCGACGCGTGGAGTGCCTTGCCGATTCCCCTGCCAGCTGATAACCCGCCAATAAATGATATGCCGGCCCGATCTCCCAGCCAAGGCCTGGAAAGCCCGGCCGACCCCCCTGCCGAGACGTGGAGTGCCCAGCCGATTCCCCTGCCGACGCGTTGAGTGCCTAGCCGATTCCCCTGCCAGCTGATAACCCGCTAATAAATTAAATGCCTGACCGATCTCCCTTCCCATGCCTGGAGTGCCCGGCCGACACCCCTGACGAGGCCTAAAGTGCCCGGCCGATTCCCCTGCGAGGCGTGGAGTGCCCAGCCGATTCCCCTACCGACGCGTGGAGGGCCTGGCCGATCCCCTGCTAGCTGATAACCCGCCAATACATGCCTGGCCGATCTCCCTGCGAAGGCCTGGAGTGCCCAGCCGATCCCCTGCAGAGGCGTGGAGTGCCCAGCCGATTCCCCTGCCGAGGCGTGGAGGGCCTGGCCGATCCCCTGCTAGCTGATAACCCGTCAATACGTGCCTGGCCGATCTCCCTGCCACGGCCTGGAGTGCCCAGCCGATCCCGCTGCCAAGGCGTGGAGTGCCCAGCCGATTTCCCTGCCGACGCGTGGAGTGCCTAGCTGATTCCCCTGCCAGCTGATAACCCGCCAATAAATGATATGCCTCCCTGCATATCCTCCCTGATATGATCTCCCTGCCAATGCCTGGAGTGCCCGGCCGACCCCCCTGACGAGGCCTAAAGTGCACGGCCGATTCCCCTGCGAGGCGTGGAGTGCCCAGCCGATTCCCCTGCCGACGCGTGGAGTGCCTTGCCGATTCCCCTGCCAGCTGATAACCCGCCAATAAATGATATGCCGGCCCGATCTCCCAGCCAAGGCTTGGAGTGCCCGGCCGACCCCCTGCCGAGACGTGGAGTGCCCAGCCGATTCCCCTGCCGACGCGTTGAGTGCCTAGCAGATTCCCCTGCCAGCTGATAACCCGCCAATAAATTATATGCCTGACCGATCTCCCTGCCAATGCCTGGAGTGCCCGGCCGACCCCCTTGACGAGGCCTGGAGTGCCCGGCCGATTCCCCTGCGAGGCGTGGAGTGCCCAGCCGATTCCCCTACCGACGCGTGGAGGGCCTGGCCGATCCCCTGCTAGCTGATAACCCGTCAATAGGTGCCTGGCCGATCTCCCGTCAAGGCCTGGAGTGCCCAGCCAATCCCGCTGCCGAGGCGGGGAGTGCCCAGCCGATTCCCCTACCGACGCGTGGAGGGCCTGGCCGATCCCCTGCTAGCTGATAACCCGCCAATACGTGAGGTGCCTGGCCGATCTCCCTGCCAAGGTCTGGAGTGCCCAGCCAATCCCCCTGCCGAGGCGTGGAGTGCCCAGCTGATTCCCCTGTCGACACGTGGAGGGCCTGGCAGGGAAAGTGCCGACCCCCCTGCCAGCTGAATACCCGCCAATAAATGATATGCCGGCCCGATCTCCCTGCCAAGGCCTGGAGTGCCCGGCCGACCCCCCTGACCAGGCGTGGAGTGCCCAGCCGATTCCCCTGCCGACGCGTGGAGTGCCTTGTCGATTTCCCTGGCAGCCGATAACCCGCCAATAATAGATATGCCGGCCCGATCTCCCAGCCAAGGCCTGGAGTGCCCGGCCGACCCCCCTGCCAAGACGTGGAGTGCCCAGCCGATTCCCCTGCCGACGCGTTGAGTGCCTAGCCGATTCCCCTGCCAGCTGATAACCCGCCAATAAATTATATGCCTGACTGATCTCCCTGCCAATGCCTGGAGTGCCCGGCCGAACCCCTTGACGAGGCCTGGAGTGCCCGGCCGATTCCCCTGCGAGGCGTGGAGTGCCCAGCCGATTCCCCTACCGACGCGTGGAGGGCCTGGCCGATCCCCTGCTAGCTGATAACCCGTCAATACGTGCCTGGCCGATCTCCCGTCAAGGCCTGGAGTGCCCAGCCGATCCCGCTGCCGAGGCGTGGAGTGCCCAGCCGATATCCGTGCCAACGCGTGGATGGCCTGGCCGATCCCCTGCTAGCTGATAACCCGTCAATACGTGCCTGGCCGATCTCCCTGCCACGGCCTGGAGTGCCCAGCCGATCCCGCTGCCAAGGCGTGGAGTGCCCAGCTGATTTCCCTGCTACGCGTGGAGTGCCTAGCTGATTCCCCTGCCAGCTGATAACCCGCCAATAAATGATATGCCTCCCTGCATATCCTCCCTGATATGATTTCCCTGCCAATGCCTGGAGTGCCCGGCCGACCCCCCTGACGAGGCCTGGAGTGCCCGGCCGATTCCCCTGCGAGGCGTGGAGTGCCCAGCCGATTCCCCTGCCGACGCGTGGAGTGCCTTGCCGATTCCCCTGCCAGCTGATAACCCGCCAATAAATGATATGCCGGCCCGATCTCCCTGCCAATGCCTGGAGTGCCGGCCGACACCCCTGACGAGGCCTAAAGTGCACGGCCGATTCCCCTGCGAGGCGTGGAGTGCCCAGCCGATTCCCCTGCCGACGCGTGGAGTGCCTTGCCGATTCCCCTGCCAGCTGATAACCCGCCAATAAATGATATGCCGGCCCGATCTCCCAGCCAAGGCCTGGGTGCCCGGCCGACCCCCTGCCGAGACGTGGAGTGCCCAGCCGATTCCCCTGCCGACGCGTTGAGTGCCTAGCCGATTCCCCTGCCAGCTGATAACCCGCGAATAAATTAAATGCCTGGCCGATCTCCCTTCCAATGCCTGGAGTGCCCGGCCGACAACCCTGACGTGGCCTAAAGTGCCCGGCCGATTCCCCTGCGAGGCGTGGAGTGCCCAGCCGATTCCCCTACCGACGCGTGGAGGGCCTGGCCGATCCCCTGCTAGCTGATAACCCGTCAATACGTGCCTGGCCGATCTCCCGTCAAGGCCTGGAGTGCCCAGCCGATCCCGCTGCCGAGGCGTGGAGTGCCTGGCCGATCCCTTGCTAGCTGATAACCCGTCAATACGTGCCTGGCCGATCTCCCTGCCACGGCCTGGAGTGCCCAGCCGATCCCGCTGCCAAGGCGTGGAGTGCCCAGCCGATTTCCCTGCCAACGCGTGGAGTGCCTAGCTGATTCCCCTGCCAGCTGATAACCTGCCAATAAATGATATGCCTCCCTGCATATCCTCCCTGATATGATCTTCCTGCCAATGCCTGGAGTGCCCGGCCGACCCCCCTGACGAGGCCTGGAGTGCCCAGCCGATTCCCCTACCGACGCGTGGAGGGACTGGCCGATCCCCTGCTAGATGATAACCCGCCAATACGTGAGGTGCCTGGCCGATCTCCCTGCCGAGGCGTGGAGTGCCCAGCCGATTCCCCTACCGACGCGTGGAGGGCCTGGCCGATCCCCTGCTAGCTGATAACCCGTCAATACGTGCCTGGCCGATCTCCCGTCAAGGCCTGGAGTGCCCAGCCGATCCCGCTGCCGAGGCGTGGAGTGCCTGGCCGATCCCTTGCTAGCTGATAACCCGTCAATACGTGCCTGGCCGATCTCCCTGCCACGGCCTGGAGTGCCCAGCCGATCCCGCTGCCAAGGCGTGGAGTGCCCAGCCGATTTCCCTGCCAACGCGTGGAGTGCCTAGCTGATTCCCCTGCCAGCTGATAACCTGCCAATAAATGATATGCCTCCCTGCATATCCTCCCTGATATGATCTCCCTGCCAATGCCTGGAGTGCCCGGCCGACCCCCCTGACGAGGCCTGGAGTGCCCGGCCGATTCCCTGCGTGGCGTGGAGTGCCCAGCCGATTCCCCTACCGACGCGTGGAGGGCCTGGCCGATCCCCTGCTAGCTGATAACCCGCCAATACATGCCTGGCCGATCTCCCTGCCAAGGCCTGGAGTGCCCAGCCGATCCCCTGCCGAGGCGTGGAGTGCCCAGCCGATTCCCCTGCCGACGCGTGGAGTGCCTAGCCGATTCCCCTGCCAGCTGATAACCCGCCAGTAAATGATATGCCGGCCCGATCTCCCTGCCAATGCCTGGAGTGCCCGGCCGACCCCCCTGACGAGGCCTGGAGTGCACGGCCGATTCCCCTACCGACGCGTGGAGGGCCTGGCCGATCCCCTGCTAGATGATAAACCGCTAATAAATGATATGCCGGCCCGATCTCTTTGCCAAGGCCTGGAGTGCCCGGCCGATCCCGCAGTCGACGCGTGGAGTGCCCCGCCGATTCCCCTGCCGACGCGTGGAGTGCCTTGCCGATTCGCCAGTCAGCTGATAACCCGCTAATAAATGATATGCCGGCCCGATCTCTTTGCAAAGGCCTGTTGTGCCCGGCCGATCCCGCAGCCGAGGTGGGAGTGCCCGCCAATAAATCATATGCCTGACCGATCTCCCTGCCAATGCCTGGAGTGCCGGCCGACACCCCTGACGAGGCCTAAAGTGCACGGCCGATTCCCCTGCGAGGCGTGGAGTGCCCAGCCGATTCCCCTGCCGACGCGTGGAGTGCCTTGCCGATTCCCCTGCCAGCTGATAACCCGCCAATAAATGATATGCCGGCCCGATCTCCCAGCCAAGGCCTGGAGTGCCCGGCCGACCCCCCTGCCGAGACGTGGAGTGCCCAGCCGATTCCCCTGCCGACGCGTTGAGTGCCTAGCCGATTCCCCTGCCAGCTGATAACCCGCGAATAAATTAAATGCCTGACCGATCTCCCTTCCAATGCCTGGAGTGCCCGGCCGACAACCCTGACGTGGCCTAAAGTGCCCGGCCGATTCCCCTGCGAGGCGTGGAGTGCCCAGCCGATTCCCCTACCGACGAGTGGAGGGCCTGGCCGATCCCCTGCTAGCTGATAACCCTTCAATACGTGCCTGGCCGATCTCCCGTCAAGGCCTGGAGTGCCCAGCCGATCCCGCTGCCGAGGCGTGGAGTGCCTGGCCGATCCCTTGCTAGCTGATAACCCGTCAATACGTGCCTGGCCGATCTCCCTGCCACGGCCTGGAGTGCCCAGCCGATCCCGCTGCCAAGGCGTGGAGTGCCCAGCCGATTTCCCTGCCAACGCGTGGAGTGCCTAGCTGATTCCCCTGCCAGCTGATAACCTGCCAATAAATGATATGCCTCCCTGCATATCCTCCCTGATATGATCTTCCTGCCAATGCCTGGAGTGCCCGGCCGACCCCCCTGACGAGGCCTGGAGTGCCCGGCCGATTTCCTGCGTAGAGTGGAGTGCCCAGCCGATCCCGCTGCCGAGGCGTGGAGTGCCTGGCCGATCCCTTGCTAGCTGATAACCCGTCAATACGTGTCTGGCCGATCTCCCTGCCACGGCCTGGAGTGCCCAGCCGATCCCGCTGCCAAGGCGTGGAGTGCCCAGCCGATTTCCCTGCCAACGCGTGGAGTGCCTAGCTGATTCCCCTGCCAGCTGATAACCCGCCAATAAATGATATGCCTCCCTGCATATCCTCCCTGATATGATCTTCCTGCCAATGCCTGGAGTGCCCGGCCGACCCCCCTGACGAGGCCTGGAGTGCCCGGCCGATTTCCTGCGTGGAGTGGAGTGCCCAGCCGATTCCCCTGCCGACGCCTGGAGTGCCCAGCCGATTCCCCTACCGACGCGTGGAGGGACTGGCCGATCCCCTGCTAGATGATAACCCGCCAATACGTGAGGTGCCTGGCCGATCTCCCTGCCGAGGCGTGGAGTGCCCAGCTGATTCCCCTGCCGACACGTGGAGGGCCTGCCTGGGAAAGTGCCGACCCCCCTGCCAGCTGATTACCCGCCAATAAATGATATGCCTGCCCGATCTCCCTGCCAAGGCCTGGAGTGCCCGGCCGACCCCCCTGACCAGGCGAGGAGTGCCCAGCCGATTCCCCTGCCGACTCGAGGAGTGCCTAGTCGATTCCCCTGGCAGCTGATAACCCGCCAATAATAGATATGCCGGCCCGATCTCCCAGCCAAGGCCTGGAGTGCCCGGCCGACACCCCTGCCGAGACGTGGAGTGCCCAGCCAATCCCCCTGCCGAGACGTGGAGTGCCTAGCCGATTCCCCTGCCAGCTGATAACCCGCCAATAAATTATATGCGTGACCGATCTCCCTGCCAATGCCTGGAGTTCCCGGCCGACCCCCTTGGCGAGGCCTGGAGTGCCCGGCCGATTCCCCTGCGAGGCGTGGAGGGCCTGGCCGATCCCCTGCTAGCTGATAACCCGCCAACACGTGCCTGGCCGATCTCCCTGCGAAGGCCTGGAGTGCCCAGCCGATTCCCCTACCGACGCGTGGAGTGCCTAGCCGATTCCCCTGTCAGCTGATAACCCGCTAATAAATGATATGCCGGCCCGATCTCCCTACCAAAGCCTGGAGTGCCCAGCCGATCCCCCTGCCGAGGCGTGGAGTGCCCAGCCGATTCCCCTGCCGACGCGTGGAGTGCCTAGCTGATTTCCCTGCCAGCTGATAACCCGCCAATAAATGCTATGCCTGACCGATCTCCCTACCAATGCCTGGAGTGCCCGGCCGACCCCCCTGACGAGGCCTGGAGTGCCCGGATGAATACCCATGCGAGGCGTGGAGTGCCCAGCCGATTTCCCTACCGACGCGTGGAGTGCCTGGCCGATATCCATGCCAAGGCCTGGAGTGCCCGGCCGACCCCCCTGCCGAGACGTGGAGTGCCCAGCCAATCCCCCTGCCGAGACGTGGAGTGCCTAGCCGATTCCCCTGCCAGCTGATAACCCGCCAATAAATGATATGCTTGCCCGATCTCCCTGCAAGGGCCTGGAGTGCCCGGCCGACCCCCTGACGAGGCGTGGAGTGCCCAGCCGATTTCCCTGCCGACGCGTCGAACGCCTGGCCGATCCCCTGCTAGCTGATAGCCCGTGAAGTGCCTTGCCGATCTCCCTGCCAAGGCCTGAAGTGCCCAGCCGATCCCCTTGCCGAGGCGTGGAGTGCCCAGCCGATTCCCTGCCGACGCGTGGAGTGCCTAGCCGATTCCCCTGCCAGCTGATAATCCGCCAATACGTGCCTGGCCGATCTCCATGCCAAGGCCTGGAGTGCCCAACCGATCCCCCTGCCGAGGCGTAGAGTGCCCAGCCAATCCCCCTGCCGAGACGTGGAGTACCTAGCCGATTCCCCTGCCAGCTGATAACCCGCCAATAAATGAAATGCCTGCCCGATCTCCCTACCAATGTCTGGAGTGCACGGCCGACCCCCCTGACCAGGCGTGGAGTGCCTGGCCGATCCCCTGCTAGCTGATAACCCGCCAATACGTGCCTGGCCGATCTCCATGCCAAGGCCTGGAGTGCCCAACCGATCCCCCTGCCGAGGCGTAGAGTGCCCAGCCAATCCCCCTGCCGAGACGTGGAGTACCTAGCCGATTCCCCTGCCAGCTGATAACCCGCCAATAAATGATATGCCTGCCCGATCTCCCTGCCAAGGCCTGGAGTGCCCAACCGACCCCCCGGACGAGGCGTGGAGTGCCCAGCCGATCCCCCTGCCGAGACGTGAAGTGCCCAGTCGATTCCCCTGCCGACGCGTGGAGTGCCTGGCCGATCTCCATGCCGAGGCGTGGAGTGCCCGGCCGACCCCCCTGCCGAGACGTGAAGTGCCCAGTTGATTTACCTGCCGATGCGTCGAGTGTCTAGCCGATTCTCCTGCCAGCTGATAACCCGCCAATAAATGAAATGCCTGCTCGATCTCCCTGCCAATGCCTGGAGTGCACGGCCGACCACCCTGACCAGGCGTGGAGTGCCCAGCCTATTCCCCTCCCGACGCGTGGAGTGCCTGGCCGATCTCCATGCCAAGGCCTGGAGTGGCCGGCCGATTCCCCTGCCGACGCGTGGAGGACCTGGCCGATCCCCTGCTAGCTGATAACCCGCCAATACGGGCCTGGCCGATCTCTCGCCAAGGCCTGGATTGCCCAGCCGATCCCCCTGCAGAGGCGTGGAGTGCCCAGCCGATTCCCCTGCCGACGCGTGGAGTGCCTAGCCGATTCCCCTGCCAGCTGATAGCCCGCCAATAAATGATGAGTGCCCGGCCGATCCCCCAGCCGAGGTGGGAGTGCCCATCCGTATTGCCTGTCGACGCGTCGAGTGCCTAGTCGATTCCAGGTGGAGTGCCTAGCCGATTCCCCTGCCAGCTGATAACCCACCAACACGTGAGGTGCCTGGCCGATCTCCCTGCCAAGGCGTGGAGTGCCCAGCCGATTCCCCTGCCGACGCGTGGAGTGGCCAGCTGATTCCCCGCCGACACGTGGAGGGCCTGGCAACATTCCCTGCCAGCTGATAACCCGCCAATAAATGCTATGCCTGCCCGACCTCCCTGCCTGGAGTGCCCGGCTGACCCCCCTGACGAGGCCTGGAGTGCCCGGCCGAGGCCTGGAGTGGCCGGCCGATTCCCCTGCCGACGCGTGGAGTGCCCAGCTGATTCCCCTGCCAGCTGATAACCCGCCATAAAAGATATGCCTGCCCGATCTCCCTGCCAAGGCCTGGAGTGCCCGGCCGACCCCCCTGACGAGGCCTGGAGTGCCCGGCCGATCCCCCAGCCGAGGTGGGAGTGCCCATCCGTATTCCCTGCCGACGCGTCGAGTGCCTAGTCGATTCCCCTGCTAGCTGATAACCCACCAACACGTGAGGTGCCTGGCCGATTTCCCTGCCGACGCGTCGAGTGCCTAGCATATTCCCCTGCCAGCTGATAACCCGCCAATAAATGAAATGTCGCCCGATCTCCCTGCCAATGCCTGGAGTGCACGGCCGACCCCCCTGACCAGGCGTGGAGTGCCCAGCCGATTCCCCTGCCGACGCGTGGAGGGCCTGGCCGATCCCCTGCTAGCTGATAACCCGCCAATACGGGCCTGGTGGATCTCTCGCCAAGGCCTGGAGTGCCCAGCCGATCCCCCTGCCGAGGCGTGGAGTGTCCAGCCGATTCCCCTGCCGACGCGTGGAGTGCCTAGCCGATTCCCCTGCCAGCTGATAACCCACCAACACGTGAGGTGCCTGGCCGATCTCCCTGCCAAGGCGTGGAGTGCCCAGCCGATTCCCCTGCCGACGCGTGGAGTGGCCAGCTGATTCCCCGCCGACACGTGGAGGGCCTGGCAACATTCCCTGCCAGCTGATAACCCGCCAATAAATGCTATGCCTGCCCGACCTCCCTGCCTGGAGTGCCCGGCTGACCCCCCTGACGAGGCCTGGAGTGCCCGGCCGAGGCCTGGAGTGCTCGGCCGAGTTCTGGAGTGGCCGGCCGATTCCCTTGCCGACGCGTGGAGTGCCCAGCTGATTCTTCTGCCAGCTGATAACCCGCCATAAAAGATATGCCTGCCCGATCTCCCTGCCAAGGCCTGGAGTGCCCGGCCGATCCCCCAGCCGAGGTGGGAGTGCCCATCCGTATTCCCTGCCGACGCGTCGAGTGCCTAGTCGATTCCCCTGCTAGCTGATAACCCACCAACACGTGAGGTGCCTGGCCGATCTCCCTGCCAAGGCGTGGAGTGCCCAGCCGATTCCCCTGCCGACGCGTGGAGTGGCCAGCTGATTCCCCGCCGACACGTGGAGGGCCTGGCAACTTTCCCTGCCGACACGTGGAGGGCCTGGCAACTTTCCCTGCCAGCTGATAACCCGCCAATAATTCCCCGGCGAGGCGTGGAGTGCCCAGCCGATTCCCCTGCCGACGCGTGGAGTGCCCAGCTGATTCCCCTGCCGAAACGTGGAGGGCCTGGCAACATTCCCTGCCAGCTGATAACCCGCCAATAAATGCTATGCCTGCCCAATCTCCCTGCCTGGAGTGCCCGGCTGACCCCCCTGACGAGGCCTGGAGTGCCCGGCCGAGGCCTGGAGTGCCCGGCCGATTCCCCTGCCGACGCGTGGAGGGCCTAGCCGATCCCCTGCTAGCTGATAACCCGCCAATACGGGCCTGGTCGATCTCTCGCCAAGGCCTGCAGTGCCCAACCGATCCCCCTGCCGAGGCGTGGAGTGCCCATCCGTATTCCCTGCCGACGCGCCGAGTGCCTAGTCGATTCCCCTGCTAGCTGATAACCCGCCAACACGTGAGGTGCCTGGCCGATCTCCCTGCCAAGGCCTGGAGTGCCCAGCCGATTCCCTGCAAACGCGTGGAGTGCCCAGCCGATTCCCCTGCCGACGCGTGGAGGGCCTGGCCGATCCCCTGCTAGTTGATAGCCCGCCAATACTTGAAGTGCCTGGCCGATCTTCCTTCCAAGGCCTGGAAGGCCCGGCCGATCCGCTTGCCGAGGCGTGGAGTGCCCAGCCGATTCCCCTGCCGACGCGTGGAGTGACCGGCCGATTCCCCTGCCGACGCGTGGAGGGCCTAGCCGATCCCCTGCTAGCTGATAACCCGCCAATACGGGCCTGGTCGATCTCTCGCCAAGGCCTGCAGTGCCCAACCGATCCCCCTGCCGAGGCGTGGAGTGCCCATCCGTATTCCCTGCCGACGCGCCGAGTGCCTAGTCGATTCCCCTGCCAGCGATAGCCCGCCAATAAATGATATGCCGGCCCGATTCCCCTGCCGACGCGTGGAGGGCCTGGCCAATCCCCTGCTAGCTGATAACCCGCCAATACGGGCCTGGCCGACCCTTTGCCAAGGCCTGGAGTGCCCAGCCGATCCCCCTGCCGAGGCGTGGAGTGCCAAGCCGATTCCCCTGCCGACGCGTGGAGGGCCTGGCCGAAACCCTGCTAGCTGATAACCCGCCAATACGTGCCTGGCCGATCTCCCTGCCAAGGCCTGGAGTGCCCAACCGCTCCCCCTGCCGAGGCGTAGTGTGCCCAGCCAATCCCCCTGCCGAGACGTGGAGTGCCTAGCCGATTCCCCTGCAAGCTGATAACCCGCCAATAAATGATATGCCTGCCCGATCTCCCTGCCAAGGCCTGGAGTGCCCGGCTGACCCCTCTGACGAGGCGTGGAGTGCCCAGCCGATCCCCCTGCCGAGACGTGAAGTGCCCAGCCGATTTCCCTGCCGACGCGTCGAGTGCCTAGCCGATTCCCCTGCCAGCTAATAACCCGCCAATAAATGAAACGCCTGCCCGATCTCCCTGCCAATGCCTGGAATGCACGGCCGACCCCCCTGACCAGGCGTGGAGTGCCCAGCCGATTCCCCTGCCGACGCGTGGAGTGCCTGGCCGAACTCCATGCCAAGGCCTGGAGTGCCCGGCCGATTCCCCTGCCGACGCGTGGAGGGCCTAGCCGATCCCCTGCTAGCTGATAACCCGCCAATACGGGCCTGGCCGACCTCTCGCCAAGGCCTGGAGTGCCCAGCCGATCCCCCTGCCGACGCGTCGAGTGCCTAGTCGATTCCTCTGCTAGCTGATAACCCGCCAACACGTGAGGTGCCTGGCCGACCCCCCTGACGAGGCGTGGAGTGCCAAGCCGATTCCCTGCCGACGCGTGGAGTGCCCAGCCGATTCACCTGCCGACGCGTGGAGGGCCTGGCCGATCCCCTGCTAGTTGATAACCCGCCAATACGTGAAGTGCCTGGCCGATCTTCCTTCCAAGGCCTGGAATGCCCGGCCGATCCGCTTGCCGAGGCGTGGAGTGCCCAGCCAATACCCCTGCCGACGCGTGGAGTGCCCAGCTGATTCCCCTGCCAGCTGATAACCCGCCATAAAAGATATGCCTGCCCGATCTCCCTGCCAAGGCCTGGAGTGCACGGCCGACCCCCCTGACGAGGCGTGGAGTGCCCAGCCGATCCCCCTGCCGAGACGTGAAGTGCCCAGCCGATTTCCCTGCCGACGCGTCGAGTGCCTAGCCGATTCCCCTGCCAGCTAATAACCCGCCAATAAATGAAACGCCTGCCCGATCTCCCTTCCAATGCCTGGAATGCACGGCCGACCCCCCTGACCAGGCGTGGAGTGCCCAGCCGATTCCCCTGCCGACGCGTGGAGTGCCTGGCCGAACTCCATGCCAAGGCCTGGAGTGCCCGGCCGATTCCCCTGCCGACGCGTGGAGGGCCTAGCCGATCCCCTGCTAGCTGATAACCCGCCAATACGGGCCTGGTCGATCTCTCGCCAAGGCCTGCAGTGCCCAGCCGATCCCCCTGCCGAGGCGTGGAGTGCCCATCTGTATTCCCTGCCGACGCGTCGAGTGCCTAGTCGATTCCCCTGCTAGCTGATAACCCGCCAACACGTGAGGTGCCTGGCCGATCTCCCTGCCAAGGCCTGGAGTGCCCAGCCGATTCCCTGCCGACGCGTGGAGTGCCCAGCCGATTCCCCTGCCGACGCGTGGAGGGCCTGGCCGATCCCCTGCTAGTTGATAGCCCGCCAATACTTGAAGTGCCTGGCCGATCTTCCTTCCAAGGCCTGGAAGGCCCGGCCGATCCGCTTGCCGAGGCGTGGAGTGCCCAGCCGATTCCCCTGCCGACGCGTGGAGTGAACGGCCGATTCCCCTGCAGACGCGTGGAGGGCCTGGCCGATCCCCTGCAAGCTGATAACCCGCCAATACGGGCCTGGCCGACCTCTCGCCAAGGCCTGGAGTGCCCAGCCGATCCCCCTGCCGAGGCGTGGAGTGCCCAGCCGATTCCCCTGCCGACGCGTGGAGTGCCTTGCCGATTCCCCTGCCAGCGATAGCCCGCCAATAAATGATATGCCGGCCCGATTCCCCTGCCGACGCGTGGAGGGCCTGGCCAATCCCCTGCTAGCTGATAACCCGCCAATACGGGCCTGGGCGACCCTTCGCCAAGGCCTGGAGTGCCCAGCCGATCCCCCTGCCGAGGCGTGGAGTGCCAAGCCGATTCCCCTGCCGACGCGTGGAGGGCCTGGCCGAAACCCTGCTAGCTGATAACCCGCCAATACGTGCCTGGCCGATCTCCCTGCCAAGGCCTGGAGTGCCCAACCGCTCCCCCTGCCGAGGCGTAGTGTGCCCAGCCAATCCCCCTGCCGAGACATGGAGTGCCTAGCCGATTCCCCTGCAAGCTGATAACCCGCCAATAAATGATATGCCTGCCCGATCTCCCTGCCAAGGCCTGGAGTGCCCGGCCGACCCCCCTGACGAGGCCTGGAGTGCCCGGCCGATCCCCCAGCCGAGGTGGGAGTGCCCATCCGTATTCCCTGTCGATGCGTCGAGTGCCTTGTCGATTCCCCTGCTAGATGATAACCCGCCAACACGTGAGGTGCCTGGCCGATCTCCCTGCCAAGGCCTGGAGTGCCCAGCCGATTCCCTGCCGACGCGTGGAGTGCCCAGCCGATTCCCCTGCCGACGCGTGGAGGGCCTGGCCGATCCCCTGCTATTTGATAGCCCGCCAATACTTGAAGTGCCTGGCCGATCTTCCTTCCAAGGCCTGGAAGGCCCGGCCGATCCGCTTGCCGAGGCGTGGAGTGCCCAGCCGATTCCCCTGCCGACGCGTGGAGTGAACGGCCGATTCCCCTGCAGACGCGTGGAGGGCCTGGCCGATCCCCTGCAAGCTGATAACCCGCCAATACGGGCCTGGCCGACCTCTCGCCAAGGCCTGCCGAGGCGTGGAGGGCCTGGCCGATCCCCTGCTAGTTGATAACCCGCCAATACGTGAAGTGCCTGGCCGATCTTCCTTCCAAGGCCTGGAATGCCCGGCCGATCCGCTTGCCGAGGCGTGGAGTGCCCAGCGAATTCCCCTGCCGACGCGTCGAGTGCCCAGCTGATTCCCCTGCCAGCTGATAACCCGCCATAAAAGATATGCCTGCCCGATCTCCCTGCCAAGGCCTGGAGTGCACGGCCGACCCCCCTGACGAGGCGTGGAGTGCCCAGCCGATCCCCCTGCCGAGACGTGAAGTGCCCAGCCGATTTCCCTGCCGACGCGTCGAGTGCCTAGCCGATTCCCCTGCCAGCTAATAACCCGCCAATAAATGAAACGCCTGCCCGATCTCCCTTCCAATGCCTGGAATGCACGGCCGACCCCCCTGACCAGCCGTGGAGTGCCCAGCCGATTCCCCTGCCGACGCGTGGAGTGCCTGGCCGAACTCCATGCCAAGGCCTGGAGTGCCCGGCCGATTCCCCTGCCGACGCGTGGAGTGCCTGGCCGATCTCCATGCCCAGGCCTGGAGTTCCCGGCCGACCCCCCTGCCGAGACGTGAAGTGCCCAGTTGATTTACCTGCCGACGCGTCGAGTGCCTAGCCGATTCTCCTGCCAGCTGATAACCCGCCAATAAATGAAATGCCTGCCCGATCTCCCTGCCAATGCCTGGAGTGCACGGCCGACCCCCCTGACCAGGCGTGGAGTGCCCAGCCTATTCCCCTCCCGACGCGTGGAGTGCCTGGCCGATCTCCATGCCAAGGCCTGGAGTGGCCGGCCGATTCCCCTGCTGACGCGTGGAGGGCCTGGCCGAGCCCCTGCTAGCTGATAACCCGCCAATACGGGCCTGGCCGATCTCTCGCCAAGGCCTGGATTGCCCAGCCGATCCCCCTCAGAGGCGTGGAGTGCCCAGCCGATTCCCCTGCCGACGCGTGGAGTGCCTAGCCGATTCCCCTGCCAGCTGATAGCCCGCCAATAAATGATATGCCTGCCCGATCTCCCTGCCAAGGCCTGGAGTGCCCGGCCGACCCCCCTGACGAGGCCTGGAGTGCCCGGCCGATCCCCCAGCCGAGGTGGGAGTGCCCATCCGTATTCCCTGTCGATGCGTCGAGTGCCTTGTCGATTCCCCTGCTAGATGATAACCCGCCGACACGTGAGGTGCCTGGCCGATCTCCCTGCCAAGGCCTGGAGTGCCCAGCCGATTCCCTGCCGACGCGTGGAGTGCCCAGCCGATTCCCCTGCCGACGCGTGGAGGGCCTGGCCGATCCCCTGCTATTTGATAGCCCGCCAATACTTGAAGTGCCTGGCCGATCTTCCTTCCAAGGCCTGGAAGGCCCGGCCGATCCGCTTGCCGAGGCGTGGAGTGCCCAGCCGATTCCCCTGCCGACGCGTGGAGTGAACGGCCGATTCCCCTGCAGACGCGTGGAGGGCCTGGCCGATCCCCTGCAAGCTGATAACCCGCCAATACGGGCCTGGCCGACCTCTCGCCAAGGCCTGGAGTGCCCAGCCGATCCCCCTGCCGAGGCGTGGAGTGCCCAGCCGATTCCCCTGCCGACGCGTGGAGTGCCTAGCCAATTCCCCTGCCAGCGATAGCCCGCCAATAAATGATATGCCGGCCCGATTCCCCTGCCGACGCGTGGAGGGCCTGGCCAATCCCCTGCTAGCTGATAACCCGCCAATACGGGCCTGGCCGACCCTTCGCCAAGGCCTGGAGTGCCCAGCCGATCCCCCTGCCGAGGCGTGGAGTGCCAAGCCGATTCCCCTGCCGACGCGTGGAGGGCCTGGCCGAAACCCTGCTAGCTGATAACCCGCCAATAAATGATATGCCTGCCCGATCTCCCTGCCAAGGCCTGGAGTGCCCGGCTGACCCCCCTGACGAGGCGTGGAGTGCCCAGCCGATCCCCCTGCCGAGACGTGAAGTGCCCAGCCGATTTCCCTGCCGACGCGTCGAGTGCCCAGCCGATTCCCCTGCTATCTGATAACCCGCCAATAAATGAAATGCCTGCCCGATCTCCTTGCCAATGCCTGGAGTGCACGGCCAACCCCCCTGACCAGGCGTGAAGTGCCCAGTCGATTCCCCTGCCGACGCGTGGAGTGCCTGGCCGATCTCCATGCCCAGGCCTGGAGTTCCCGGCCGACCCCCCTGCCGAGACGTGAAGTGCCCAGTTGATTTACCTGCCGACGCGTCGAGTGCCTAGCCGATTCTCCTGCCAGCTGATAACCCGCCAATAAATGAAATGCCTGCCCGATCTCCCTGCCAATGCCTGGAGTGCACGGCCAACCCCCCTGACCAGGCGTGGAGTGCCCAGTCGATTCCCCTCCCGACGCGTGGAGTGCCTGGCCGATCTCCATGCCAAGGCCTGGAGTGGCCGGCCGATTCCCCTGCTGACGCGTGGAGGGCCTGGCCGAGCCCCTGCTAGCTGATAACCCGCCAATACGGGCCTGGCCGATCTCTCGCCAAGGCCTGGATTGCCCAGCCGATCCCCCTCAGAGGCGTGGAGTGCCCAGCCGATTCCCCTGCCGACGCGTGGAGTGCCTAGCCGATTCCCCTGCCAGCTGATAGCCCGCCAATAAATGATATGCCTGCCCGATCTCCCTGCCAAGGCCTGGAGTGCCCGGCCGACCCCCCTGACGAGGCCTGGAGTGCCCGGCCGATCCCCCAGCCGAGGTGGGAGTGCCCATCCGTATTCCCTGTCGATGCGTCGAGTGCCTTGTCGATTCCCCTGCTAGCTGATAACCCGCCAACACGTGAGGTGCCTGGCCGATCTCCCTGCCAAGGCCTGGAGTGCCCAGCCGATTCCCTGCCGACGCGTGGAGTGCCCAGCCGATTCCCCTGCCGACACGTGGAGGGCCTGGCCGATCCCCTGCTAGTTGATAACCCGCCAATACGTGAAGTGCCTGGCCGATCTTCCTTCCAAGGCCTGGAATGCCCGGCCGCTCCGCTTGCCGAGGCGTGGAGTGCCCGGCCGATTCCCCTGCCGACGCGTGGAGTGCCCAGCTGATTCCCCTGCCAGCTGATAACCCGCCATAAAAGATATGCCTGCCCGATCTCCCTGCCAAGGCCTGGAGTGCCCGGCCGATCCCCCAGCCGAGGTGGGAGTGCCCATCCGTATTCCCTGTCGATGCGTCGAGTGCCTTGTCGATTCCCCTGCTAGCTGATAACCCGCCAACACGTGAGGTGCCTGGCCGATCTCCCTGCCAAGGCCTGGAGTGCCCAGCCGATTCCCTGCCGACGCGTGGAGTGCCCAGCCGATTCCCCTGCCGACACGTGGAGGGCCTGGCCGATCCCCTGCTAGTTGATAACCCGCCAATACGTGAAGTGCCTGGCCGATCTTCCTTCCAAGGCCTGGAATGCCCGGCCGCTCCGCTTGCCGAGGCGTGGAGTGCCCGGCCGATTCCCCTGCCGACGCGTGGAGTGCCCAGCTGATTCCCCTGCCAGCTGATAACCCGCCAATAAATGATATGCCTGCTCGATCTCCCTGCCAAGGCCTGGAGTGCCCGGCCGACCCCCCTGACGAGGCCTGGAGTGCCCAGCCGATCCCCCTGCCGAGGCGTGGAGTGTCCAGCCGATTCCCCTGCCGACGCGTGGAGTGCCTAGCCGATTCCCCTGCCAGCTGATAACCCACCAACACGTGAGGTGCCTGGCCGATCTCCCTGCCAAGGCGTGGAGTGCCCAGCCGATTCCCCTGCCGACGCGTGGAGTGGCCAGCTGATTCCCCGCCGACACGTGGAGGGGCTGGCAACATTCCCTGCCAGCTGATAACCCGCCAATAAATGCTATGCCTGCCCGACCTCCCTGCCTGGAGTGCCCGGCTGACCCCCCTGACGAGGCCTGGAGTGCCCGGCCGAGGCCTGGAGTGGCCGGCCGATTCCCCTGCCGACGCGTGGAGTGCCCAGCTGATTCCCCTGCCAGCTGATAACCCGCCATAAAAGATATGCCTGCCCGATCTCCCTGCCAAGGCCTGGAGTGCCCGGCCGATCCCCCAGCCGAGGTGGGAGTGCCCATCCGTATTCCCTGCCGACGCGTCGAGTGCCTAGTCGATTCCCCTGCTAGCTGATAACCCACCAACACGTGAGGTGCCTGGCCGATCTCCCTGCCAAGGCGTGGAGTGCCCAGACGATTCCCCTGCCGACGCGTGGAGTGGCCAGCTGATTCCCCGCCGACACGTGGAGGGCCTGGCAACTTTCCCTGCCGACACGTGGAGGGCCTGGCAACTTTCCCTGCCAGCTGATAACCCGCCAATAATTCCCCTGCGAGGCGTGGAGTGCCCAGCCGATTCCCCTGCCGACGCGTGGAGTGCCCAGCTGATTCCCCTGCCGAAACGTGGAGGGCCTGGCAACATTCCCTGCCAGCTGATAACCCGCCAATAAATGAAACGCCTGCCCGATCTCCCTGCCAATGGCTGGAATGCACGGCCGACCCCCTGACCAGGCGTGGAGTGCCCAGCCGATTCCCCTGCCGACGCGTGGAGTGCCTGGCCGAACTCCATGCCAAGGCCTGGAGTGCCCGGCCGATTCCCCTGCCGACGCGTGGAGGGCCTAGCCGATCCCCTGCTAGCTGATAACCCGCCAATACGGGCCTGGTCGATCTCTCGCCAAGGCCTGCAGTGCCCAGCCGATCCCCCTGCCGAGGCGTGGAGTGCCCAGCCGATTCCCCTGCCGACGCGTGGAGTGCCAAGACGATTCCCCTGCCAGCTGATAGCCCGCCAATAAATGATATGCCGGCCCGATCTCCCTGCCAAGGCCTGGAGTGCCCAGCCGATTCCCTGCCGACCCGTGGAGTGCCCAGCCGATTCCCCTGCCGACGCGTGGGGGGCCTGGCCGATCCCCTGCTAGTTGATAGCCCGCCAATACTTGAAGTGCCTGGCCGATCTTCCTTCCAAGGCCTGGAAGGCCCGGCCGATCCGCTTGCCGAGGCGTGGAGTGCCCAGCCGATTCCCCTGCCGACGCGTGGAGTGGCCGGCCGATTCCCCTGCAGACGCGTGGAGGGCCTGGCCGATCCCCTGCAAGCTGATAACCCGCCAATACGGGCCTGGCCGACCTCTCGCCAAGGCCTGGAGTGCCCAGCCGATCCCCCTGCCGAGGCGTGGAGTGCCCAGCCGATTCCCCTGCCGACGCGTGGAGTGCCTAGCTGATTTCGCTGCCAGCTTATTGCCCGCCAATAAATGATATGCCGGCCCGATTCCCCTGCCGACGCGTGGAGGGCCTGGCCAATCCCCTGCTAGCTGATAACCCGCCAATACGGGCCTGGCCGACCCTTCGCCAAGGCCTGGAGTTCCCAGCCGATCCCCCTGCCGAGGCGTGGAGTGCCCAGCCGATTCCCCTGCCGACGCGTGGAGGGCCTGGCCGAAACCCTGCTAGCTGATAACCCGCCAATACGTGCCTGGCCGATCTCCCTGCCAAGGCCTGGAGTGCCCAACCGCTCCCCCTGCCGAGGCGTAGTGTGCCCAGCCAATCCCCCTGCCGAGACGTGGAGTGCCTAGCCGATTCCCCTGCAAGCTGATAACCCGCCAATAAATGATATGCCTGCCCGATCTCCCTGCCAAGGCCTGGAGTGCCCGGCTGACCCCCTGACGAGGCGTGGAGTGCCCAGCCGATCCCCCTGCCGAGACGTGAAGTGCCCAGCCGATTTCCCTGCCGACGCGTCGAGTGCCTAGCCGATTCCCCTGCCAGCTGATAACCCGCCAATAAATGAAATGCCTGCCCGATCTCCCTGCCAATGCCTGGAGTGCACGGCCGACCCCCCTGACCAGGCGTGGAGTGCCCAGCCTATTCCCCTGCCGACGCGTGGAGTGCCTGGCCGATCTCCATGCCAAGGCCTGTAGTGGCCGGCCGATTCCCCTGCCGACGCGTGGAGGGCATGGCCGATCCCCTGCTGGCTGATAACCCGTCAATACGGGCCTGGCCGACCGCCCTGACGAGGCCTGGAGTGCCCAGCCTATCCCCGTGCAGAGGCGTGGAGTGCCCAGCCGATTCCCCTGCCGACGCGTGGAGTGCCTGGCCGATTCCCCTGCCAGCTGATAGCCCGCCAATAAATGATATCCCTGCCCGATCTCCCTGCCAAGGCCTGGAGTGCCCGGCCGACCCAACTGACGAGGCCTGGAGTGCCCGGCCGATCCCCCAGCCGAGGTGGGAGTGCCCATCCGTATACCCTGCCGACGCTTCGAGTGCCTAGTCGATTCCCCTGCTAGCTGATAACCCGCCAACACGTGAGGTGCCTGGCCGATCTCCCTGCCAAGGCCTGGAGTGCCCAGCCGATTCCCTGCCGACGCGTGAAGTGCCCAGCCGATTTCCCTGCCGACGCGTCGAAAGCCTAGCCGATTCCCCTGCTATCTGATAACCCGCCAATAAATGAAATGCCTGCCCGATCTCCTTGCCAATGCCTGGAGTGCACGGCCGACCCCCCCTGACCAGGCGTGGAGTGCCCAGCCGATTCCCCTACCGACGCGTGGAGTGCCTGGCCGATCTCCATGCCAAGGCCTGGAGTGCCCAGCCGATTCCCTTGCTGACGCGTGGAGGGCCTGGCCGATCCCCTGCTAGCTGATAACCCGCCAATCCGTATTCCCTGCCGACGCGTCGAGTGCCTAGTCGATTCCCCTGCTAGCTGATAACCCGCCAACACGTGAGGTGCCTGGCCGATCTCCCTGCCAAGGCGTGGAGTGCACAGCCGATTCCCCTGCCGACGCGTGGAGTGCCCCGCCGATCCCCTGACGAGGCCTGGAGTGCCCGGCCGATTCCCCTGCCAAGGCCAGGAGTGCCCAGCCGATTCCCCTACCGACGCGTGGAGTGCCCAGCTGATTCCCCTGCCGACACGTGGAGGGCCTGGCAACTTTCCCTGCCAGCTGATAACCCGCCAATAAATGCTATGCCGGCCCGATCTCCCTGCCAAGGCCTGGAGTGCCCGGCTGATCCCCCAGCCGAGGTGGGAGTGCCCATCCGTATTCCCTGCCGACGCGTCGAGTGCCCAGCTGATTCCCCTGCCGACGCGTGGAGTTCCTAGCCGATTCCTCTGCCAGCTGATAGCCCGCCAATAAATGATATGCCGGCCCGATCTCCCTGCCAAGGCCTGGAGTGCCCGGCCGATCCCCCAGCCGAGGTGGGAGTCCCCATCCGTATTCCCCGCCGTCGCGTCGAGTGCCTAGTCGATTCCCCTGCTAGCTGATAACCCGCCAAAGAGTGAGGTGCCTGGCCGATCTCCCTGCCAAGGGGTGGAGTGCCCGGCCGATTCCCTGCCGACGCGTGGAGGGCCTGGCCGATCCCCTGCTAGTTGATAACCCGCCAATACGTGAA
The DNA here is from genome assembly GCA_018153235.1 of Drosophila malerkotliana malerkotliana. Lineage (NCBI taxonomy): Eukaryota > Metazoa > Arthropoda > Insecta > Diptera > Drosophilidae > Drosophila > Drosophila malerkotliana. The sequence continues at coordinate 780,361 of JAECXV010000132.1, forward strand.
GTGCGGATAGCCCGCCAATAAATGATATGCCGGCCCGATCTCCCTTCCAAGGCCTGGAGTGCCTAGCCGATCCCCCTGCCGAGACGTGAAGTGCCCAGCCGATTTCCCTGCCGCCGCGTCGAGTGCCTAGCCGATTCCCCTACCGACACGTGGAGGGCCTAGCTGATTCCCCTGCCGACAAATGGAGGGCCTGGCAACTTTCCCTGCCAGCTGATAACCCGCCAATAAATGCTATGCCTGCCCGATCTCCCTGCCTGGAGTGCCCGGCTGACCCCCCTGACGAGGCCTGGAGTGCCCGGCCGATTCTCCTGCGAGGCCTGGAGTGGCCGGCGGATTCCCCTGCCGACGCGTGGAGGGCCAGGCCGATCCCCTGCTAGCTGATAACCCGCCAATACGGGCCTGGCCGACCTCTCGCCAAGGCCTGGAGTGCCCAGCCGATCCCCCTGCCGAGGCGTGGAGTGCCCAGCCGATTCCCCTGCCGACGCGTGGAGTGCCTAGCCGATTCCCCTGTCAGCTGATAGCCCGCCAATAAATAATATGCCGGCCCGATCTCCCTGCCAAGGCCTGAAGTGCCCAGCCGATCCCCCTGCCGAGGCGTGGAGTGCCCAGCCGATTTCCCTGCCGACGCGTCGAGTGCCTAGCCGATTCCCCTGCTATCTGATAACCCGCCAATAAATGAAATGCCTGCCCGATCTCCTTGCCAATCCCTGGAGTGCACGGCCGACCCCCCTGACCAGGCGTGGAGTGCCCAGCCGATTCCCCTGCCGACGCGTGGAGTGCCTGGCCGATCTCCATGCCAAGGCCTGGAGTGCCCAGCCGATTCCCTTGCTGACGCGTGGAGGGCCTGGCCGATCCCCTGCTAGCTGATAACCCGCCAAGGCCTGGAGTGCCCAGCCGATCCCCCTGCCGAGGCGTCGAGTGCCTAGCCGATTCCCCTGCTAGCTGATAACCCGCCAATAAATGAAATGCCTGCCCGGTCTCCTTGCCAATGCCTGGAGTGCACGGCCGACCCCCCTGACCAGGCGAGGAGTGCCCAGCCGATTCCCCTGCCGACGCGTGGAGTGCCTGGCCGATTTCCATGCCAAGGCCTGGAGTGCCCAGCCGATTCCCTTGCTGACGCGTGGAGGGCCTGGCCGATCCCCTGCTAGCTGATAGCCCGCCAATACGGGCCTGGTCGATCTCTCGCCAAGGCCTGGAGTGCCCAGCCGATCACCCTGCCGAGGCGTGGAGTGCCCAGCCGATTCCCCTGCCGACGCGTGGAGTGCCTAGCCGATTCCCCTGCCAGCTAATAGCCCGCCAATAAATGATATGCCGACCCGATCTCCCTGCCAAGGCTTGGAGTGACCGGCCGATCCCCCAGCCGAGGTGGGAGTGCCCATCCGTATTCCCTGCCGACGCGTCGAGTGCCTAGTCGATTCCCCTGCTAGCTGATAACCCGCCAACACGTGAGGTGCCTGGCCGATCTCCCTGCCAAGTCGTGGAGTGCACAGCCGATTCCCCTGCCGACGCGTGGAGTGCCCAGCTGATTCCCCTGCCGACACGTGGAGGGCCTGGCAACTTTCCCTACCAGCTGATAACCCGCCAATAAATGCTTTGCCTGCCCGATCTCCCTGCCAATGCCTGGAGTGCCCCGCCGATCCCCTGACGAGGCCTGGAGTGCCCGGCCGATTCCCCTGCCAAGGCCAGGAGTGCCCAGCCGATTCCCCTACCGACGCGTGGAGTGCCCAGCTGATTCCCCTGCCGACACGTGGAGGGCCTGGCAACTTTCCCTGCCAGCTGATAACCCGCCAATAAATGCTATGCCTGCCCGATCTCCCTGCCTGGAGTGCCCGGCTGACCCCCCTGACGGGGCCTGGAGTGCCCGGCCGAGGCCTGGAGTGGCCGGCCGATTCCCCTGCCGACGCGTGGAGGGCCTGGCCGATCCCCTGCTAGCTGATAACCCACCAATACGGGCCTGGCCGACCTGTCGCCAAGGCCTGGAGTGCCCAGCCGATGCCCCTGCCGAGGGTGGAGTGCCCAGCCGATTCCCCTGCCGACGCGTGGAGTGCCTGGCCGATCTCCATGCCAAGGCCTGGAGTGCCCAGCCGATTCCCCTGCCGACGCGTGGAGGGCCTGGCCGATCCACTGCTAGCTGATAACCCACCAATACGGGCCTGGCCGACCTGTCGCCAAGGCCTGGAGTGCCCAGCCGATGCCCCTGCCGAGGGTGGAGTGCCCAGCCGATTCCCCTGCCGACGCGTGGAGTGCCTAGCCGATTCCCCTGCCAGCTGATAGCCCGCCAATAAATGATATGCCGGCCCGATCTCCCTGCCAAGGCCTGGAGTGCCCGGCTGATCCCCCAGCCGAGGTGGGAGTGCCCAGCCGATCCCCCTGCCGAGGCGTCGAGTGCCTAGCCGATTCCCCTGCTAGCTGATAACCCGCCAATAAATGAAATGCCTGCCCGGTCTCCTTGCCAATGCCTGGAGTGCACGGCCGACCCCCCTGACCAGGCGTGGAGTGCCCAGCCGATTCCCCTACCGACGCGTGGAGTGCCTGGCCGATCTCCATGCCAAGGCCTGGAGTGCCCAGCCGATTCCCTTGCTGACGCGTGGAGGGCCTGGCCGATCCCCTGCTAGCTGATAACCCGCCAATCCGTATTCCCTGCCGACGCGTCGAGTGCCTAGCCGATTCCCCTGCTAGCTGATAACCCGCCAATAAATGAAATGCCTGCCCGGTCTCCTTGCCAATGCCTGGAGTGCACGGCCGACCCCCCTGACCAGGCGAGGAGTGCCCAGCCGATTCCCCTGCCGACGCGTGGAGTGCCTGGCCGATCTCCATGCCAAGGCCTGGAGTGCCCAGCCGATTCCCCTGCCGACGCGTGGAGGGCCTGGCCGATCCCCTGCTAGCTGATAACCCACCAATACGGGACTGGCCGATCTGTCGCCAAGGCCTGGAGTGCCCAGCCGATGCCCCTGCCGAGGGTGGAGTGCCCAGCCGATTCCCCTGCCGACGCGTGGAGTGCCTAGCCGATTCCCCTGCCAGCTGATAGCCCGCCATTAAATGATATGCCGGCCCGATCTCCCTGCCAAGGCCTGGAGTGCCGGCTGATCCCCCAGCCGATGTGGGAGTGCCCATCCGTATTCCCTGCCGACGCGACGAGTGCCTAGCCGATTCCCCTGCTAGCTGATAACCCGCCAATAAATGAAATGCCTGCCCGGTCTCCTTGCCAATGCCTGGAGTGCACGGCCGACCCCCCTGACCAGGCGAGGAGTGCCCAGCCGATTCCCCTGCCGACGCGTGGAGTGCCTGGCCGATCTCCATGCCAAGGCCTGGAGTGCCCAGCCGATTCCCCTGCCGACGCGTGGAGGGCCTGGCCGATCCCCTGCTAGCTGATAACCCACCAATACGGGACTGGCCGATCTGTCGCCAAGGCCTGGAGTGCCCAGCCGATGCCCCTGCCGAGGGTGGAGTGCCCAGCCGATTCCCCTGCCGACGCGTGGAGTGCCTAGCCGATTCCCCTGCCAGCTGATAGCCCGCCAATAAATTATATGCCGGCCCGATCTCCCTGCCAAGGCCTGGAGTGCCCGGCTGATCCCCCAGCCGATGTGGGAGTGCCCATCCGTATTCCCTGCCGACGCGACGAGTGCCTAGCCGATTCCCCTGCTAGCTGATAACCCGCCAATAAATGAAATGCCTGCCCGGTCTCCTTGCCAATGCCTGGAGTGCACGGCCGACCCCCCTGACCAGGCGAGGAGTGCCCAGCCGATTCCCCTGCCGACGCGTGGAGTGCCTGGCCGATCTCCATGCCAAGGCCTGGAGTGCCCAGCCGATTCCCCTGCCGACGCGTGGAGGGCCTGGCCGATCCCCTGCTAGCTGATTACCCACCAATACGGGCCTGGCCGACCTGTCGCCAAGGCCTGGAGTGGCCAGCCGATGCCCCTGCCGAGGGTAGAGTGCCCAGCCGATTTCCCTGCCGACGCGTGGAGTGCCTAGCCGATTCCCCTGCCAGCTGATAGCCCGCCAATAAATGATATGCCGGCCCGATCTCCCTGCCAAGGCCTGGAGTGCCCGGCTGATCCCCCAGCCGGAGTGGGAGTGCCCAGCCGATTTCCCTGCCGACGCGTCGAGTGCCTAGCCGATTCCCCTGCTAGCTGATAACCCGCCAATAAATGAAATGCCTGCCCGGTCTCCTTGCCAATGCCTGGAGTGCACGGCCGACCCCCCTGACCAGGCGAGGAGTGCCCAGCCGATTCCCCTGCCGACGCGTGGAGTGCCTGGCCGATCTCCATGCCAAGGCCTGGAGTGCCCAGCCGATTCCCTTGCTGACGCGTGGAGGGCCTGGCCGATCCCCTGCTAGCTGATAGCCCGCCAATACGGGCCTGGTCGATCTCTCGCCAAGGCCTGGAGTGCCCAGCCGATCCCCCTGCCGAGGCGTGGAGTGCCCAGACGATTCCCCTGCCGACGCGTGGAGGGCCTGGCCGATCCCCTGCTAGTTGATAACCCGCCAATACGTGAAGTGCCTGGCCGATCTTCCTTCCAAGGCCTGGAATGCCCGTCCGATCCGCTTGCCGAGGGGTGGAGTGCCCAGCCGATTCCCCTGCCGACGCGTGGAGTGCCCAGCTGATTCCCCTGCCAGCTGATAACCCGCCAATAAATGATATGCCTGCCGGATCTCCCTGCCAAGGCCTGGAGTGTCCGGCCGACCCCCCTGACCAGGCGTGGAGTGCCCAGCCGATTCCCCTGCGACGCGTGGAGTGCCTGGCCGATCTCCATGCCAAGGCGTGGAGTGCCCCGCCGATTCCCCTGCCGACGCGTGGATTGCCTGGCCGATCCCCTGCTAGCTGATAACCCGCCAATACGGGCCTGGCCGACCTGTCGCCAAGGCCTGGAGTGCCCAGCCGATCCCCCTGCCGAGGCGTGGAGTGCCCAGCTGATCCCCCTGCCGAAGCGTGAAGTGCCCAGCCGATTTCCCTGCCGACGCGTCGAGTGCCTAGCCGATTCCCCTGCCAGCTAATAACCCGCCAATAAATGAAATGCCTGCCCGATCTCCCTGCCAATGCCTGGAGTGCAAGGCCGACCCCCCTGACCAGGCGTGGAGTGCCCAGCCGATTCCCCTGCGACGCGTGGAGTGCCTGGCCGATCTCCATGCCAAGGCGTGGAGTGCCTGGCCAATTCCCCTGCCGACGCGTGGATTGCCTGGCCGATCCCCTGCTAGCTGATAACCCGCCAATACGGGCCTGGCCGACCTGTCGCCAAGGCCTGGAGTGCCCAGCCGATCCCCCTGCCGAGGCGTGGAGTGCCCAGCCGATTCCCCTGCCGACGCGTGGAGTTCCTAGCCGATTCCCCTGCCAGCTAATAGCCCGCCAATAAATGATATGCCGGCCTGATCTCCCTGACGAGGCCTGGAGTGCCCGGCCGAGGCTTGGAGTGGCCGGCCGATTCCCCTGCCGACGCGTGGAGGGCCTGGCCGATCCCCTGCTAGCTGATAACCCGCCAATAAATGAAATGCCTGCCCGATCTCCCTGCCAATGCCTGGAGTGCAAGGCCGACCCCCCTGACCAGGCGTGGAGTGCCCAGCCGATTCCCCTGCGACGCGTGGAGTGCCTGGCCGATCTCCATGCCAAGGCGTGGAGTGCCTGGCCGATTCCCCTGCCGACGCGTGGATTGCCTGGCCGATCCCCTGCTAGCTGATAACCCGCCAATACGGGCCTGGCCGACCTGTCGCCAAGGCCTGGAGTGCCCAGCCGATCCCCCTGCCGAGGCGTGGAGTGCCCAGCCGATTCCCCTGCCGACGCGTGGAGTTCCTAGCCGATTCCCCTGCCAGCTGATAGCCCGCCAATAAATGATATGCCGGCCCGATCTCCCTGCCAAGGCCTGGAGTGCCCGGCCGATCCCCCAGCCGAGGTGGGAGTGCCCATCCGTATTCCCCGCCGTCGCGTCGAGTGCCTAGTCGATTTCCCTGGTAGCTGATAACCCGCCAAAGAGTGAGGTGCCTGGCCGATCTCCCTGCCAAGGCCTGGAGTGTTCAGCCGATTCCCTGCCGACGCGTGGAGTGCACAGCCGATTCCCCTGCCGACGCGTGGTGTGCCTGGCCAATTCCCCTGCCAGCTGATAACCCGCCAATAAATGATATGCCCGGCCGACGCCCCTGACGAGGCGTGGAGTGCCCAGCCAATCCCCCTGCTGAGACGTGAAGTGCCCAGCCGATTTCCCTGCCGACGCGTGGAGTGTCTAGCCGATTCCCCTGCCAGATGATAGCCCGCCAATAAATGATATGCCGGCCCGATCTCCCTGCCAATGCCTGGAGTGCCCCGCCGACCCCTCTGCCAAGGCCTGGAGTGCCCGGCCGATCCCCCTGCCGAGGTGGGAGTGCCAAGCCGTATTCCCTGCAAGCTGATACTCCTGGCGAGACGTGAAGAGTCTGGCCGATCCCGTGCCAGTTGATAACCCACCAATACGTGAAGTGCCTGGCCAATCTCCCTGCCAAGGCCGGGAGTGCCCGGCCGATCCCCCTGCTGATGACTAGAGTGCCCAGCCGATTCCCCTGCCGACGCGTGGTGTGCCTGGCCAATTCCCCTGCCAGCTGATAACCCGCCAATAAATGATCTCCTTGCCAAGTCCTGGAGTGCCCGGCCGACCCCCCTGACGAGGCCTGGAGTGCCCGGCCGATTCCCCTGCAAAGGCCTGAAGTGCCCAGCCGATTCCCCTGCCGACGCGTGGTGTGCCTGGCCAATGCCCCTGCCAGCTGATAACCCGCCAATGCCCGGCCGACCCCCTGACGAGGCCTGGAGTGCCCGGCCAATTCCACTGCAAAGGCCTGAAGTGCCCAGCCGATTTCCCTGCCGACGCGTGGAGTGTCTAGCCGATTCCCCTGCCAGATGATAGCCCGCCAATAAATGATATGCCGGCCCGATCTCCCTGCCAATGCCTGGAGTGCCCCGCCGACCCCTCTGCCAAGGCCTGGAGTGCCCGGCCGATCCCCCTGCCGAGGTGGGAGTGCCAAGCCGTATTCCCTGCAAGCTGATACTCCTGGCGAGACGTGAAAAGTCTGGCCGATCCCGTGCCAGTTGATAACCCACCAATACGTGAAGTGCCTGGCCAATCTCCCTGCCAAGGCCGGGAGTGCCCGGCCGATCCCCCTGCTGATGACTAGAGTGCCCAGCCGATTCCCCTGCCGACGCGTGGTGTGCCTGGCCAATTCCCCTGCCAGCTGATAACCCGCCAATAAATGATCTCCTTGCCAAGTCCTGGAGTGCCCGGCCGACCCCCTGACGAGGCCTGGAGTGCCCGGCCGATTCCCCTGCAAAGGCCTGAAGTGCCCAGCCGATTCCCCTGCCGACGCGTGGTGTGCCTGGCCAATGCCCCTGCCAGCTGATAACCCGCCAATGCCCGGCCGACCCCCCTGACGAGGCCTGGAGTGCCCGGCCAATTCCCCTGCAAAGGCCTGAAGTGCCCAGCCGATTCCCTGCCGACGCGTGGAGTGCCTAGCCGATTCCCCCGCCAGCTGATAACCCGCCAATACATGATATGCCTGACCAATCTCCCTGCCAATGCCTGGAGTGCCCGGCCGACCCCACTGACGAGGCCTGGAGTGCCCGGCCGATTCCCCTGCGAGGCGTGGAGTGCCCAGCCGATCCTTCTGCCGACGCGTGGAGAGTATAGCCGATTTCCCTGCCAGATGATAATCCGCCAATAAATGATATGCCGGCCCGATCTCCCTGCCAATGCCTGGAGTGCCCGGCCGACCCCCCTGACCAAGCGTGGAGTGCCCAGCCGATTCCCCTGCCGACGCGTGGAGTGCCTAGTCGATTCCCCTGCCAGCTGATAACCCGCCAATAAATGATATGCCGGCCCAATCTCCCAGCCAAGGCCTGGAGTGCCCGGCCGACCCCCTTGCCGAGGTGGGAGTGCCAAGCCATATTCCCTGCAAGCTGATACTCCTGGCGAGACGTGAAAAGTCTGGCCGATCCCGTGCCAGTTGATAACCCACCAATACGTGAAGTGCCTGGCCAATCTCCCTGCCAAGGCCGGGAGTGCCCGGCCGATCCCCCTGCTGATGACTAGAGTGCCCAGCCGATTCCCCTGCCGACGCGTGGTGTGCCTGGCCAATTCCCCTGCCAGCTGATAACCCGCCAATAAATGATCTCCTTGCCAAGTCCTGGAGTGCCCGGCCGACCCCCCTGACGAGGCCTGGAGTGCCCGGCCGATTCCCCTGCAAAGGCCTGAAGTGCCCAGCCGATTCCCCTGCCGACGCGTGGTGTGCCTGGCCAATGCCCCTGCCAGCTGATAACCCGCCAATGCCCGGCCGACCCCCCTGACGAGGCCTGGAGTGCCCGGCCAATTCCACTGCAAAGGCCTGAAGTGCCCAGCCGATTTCCCTGCCGACGCGTGGAGTGTCTAGCCGATTCCCCTGCCAGATGATAGCCCGCCAATAAATGATATGCCGGCCCGATCTCCCTGCCAATGCCTGGAGTGCCCCGCCGACCCCTCTGCCAAGGCCTGGAGTGCCCGGCCGATCCCCCTGCCGAGGTGGGAGTGCCAAGCCGTATTCCCTGCAAGCTGATACTCCTGGCGAGACGTGAAAAGTCTGGCCGATCCCGTGCCAGTTGATAACCCACCAATACGTGAAGTGCCTGGCCAATCTCCCTGCCAAGGCCGGGAGTGCCCGGCCGATCCCCCTGCTGATGACTAGAGTGCCCAGCCGATTCCCCTGCCGACGCGTGGTGTGCCTGGCCAATTCCCCTGCCAGCTGATAACCCGCCAATAAATGATCTCCTTGCCAAGTCCTGGAGTGCCCGGCCGACCCCCCTGACGAGGCCTGGAGTGCCCGGCCGATTCCCCTGCAAAGGCCTGAAGTGCCCAGCCGATTCCCCTGCCGACGCGTGGTGTGCCTGGCCAATGCCCCTGCCAGCTGATAACCCGCCAATGCCCGGCCGACCCCCCTGACGAGGCCTGGAGTGCCCGGCCAATTCCCCTGCAAAGGCCTGAAGTGCCCAGCCGATTCCCTGCCGACGCGTGGAGTGCCTAGCCGATTCCCCCGCCAGCTGATAACCCGCCAATACATGATATGCCTGACCAATCTCCCTGCCAATGCCTGGAGTGCCCGGCCGACCCCACTGACGAGGCCTGGGTGCCCGGCCGATTCCCCTGCGAGGCGTGGAGTGCCCAGCCGATCCTTCTGCCGACGCGTGGAGAGTATAGCCGATTTCCCTGCCAGATGATAATCCGCCAATAAATGATATGCCGGCCCGATCTCCCTGCCAATGCCTGGAGTGCCCGGCCGACCCCCCTGACCAAGCGTGGAGTGCCCAGCCGATTCCCCTGCCGACGCGTGGAGTGCCTAGTCGATTCCCCTGCCAGCTGATAACCCGCCAATAAATGATATGCCGGCCCAATCTCCCAGCCAAGGCCTGGAGTGCCCGGCCGACCCCCTTGCCGAGGTGGGAGTGCCAAGCCATATTCCCTGCAAGCTGATACCCCTGCCGAGACACTAAGAGTCTGGCCGATCTCCTGCCAGTTGATAACCCGCCAATACGTGAAGTGCTTTGCCGATCTCCCTGCCAAGGCCGGGGGTGCCCGGCCGATCCCCCTGCTGTGGACTGGAGTGCCCAGCGGACACCCCTGCCGACGCGAGGAGTGCCTGGTCGATCCCCTGCCAGCTAATAACCCGCCAATTAATGATATGTCGGCCCGATCTCCCTGCCAAGGCCTGGGGTGCCCGGCCGATCCCCCTCCCGAGGTGGGAGTGCCAAGCCGTATTCCCTGCAAACTGATACCCCTGCAGAGACGTGAAGAGTCTGGCCGATCCCAGTTGATTACCCGCCAATACGTGAAGTGCCTGGCCAATCTCCCTGCCAAGGCCGGGAGTGCCCGGCCGATCTCCCTGCTGAGGACTGGAGTGCCCAGCCGATTCCCCTGCCGACGCGTGGAGTGCCTGGCCAATTCCCCTGCCAGCTGATAACCCGCCAATAAATGATATGCCTGCCCAATCCCCCTGCCAAGGCCTGGAGTGCCCGGTCGATCCCCCTGCCAAGGTGGGAGTGCCAAGCCATATTCCCTGCAAGCTGATACCCCTGGCGAGACGTGAAGAGTCTGGCCGATCCCCTGCCAGTTGATTACCCGCCAATACGTGAAGTGCCTGGCCAATCTCCCTGTCAAGGCCGGGAGTGCCCGGCCGATCCCCCTGCTGATGACTAGAGTGCCCAGCCGATTCCCCTGCCGACGCGTGGTGTGCCTGGCCAATTCCCCTGCCAGCTGATAACCCGCCAATAAATGAACTCCTTGCCAAGTCCTGGAGTGCCCGGCCGACCCCCCTGACGAGGCCTGGAGTGCCCGGCCGATTCCCCTGCAAAGGCCTGAAGTGCCCATCCGATTCCCCTGCCGACGCGTGGTGTGCCTGGCCAATGCCCCTGCCAGCTGATTACCCGCCAATGCCCGGCCGACCCCCCTGACGAGGCCTGGAGTGCCCGGCCAATTCCCCTGCAAAGGCCTGAAGTGCGCAGCCGATTCCCTGCCGACGCGTGGAGTGCCTAGCCGATTCCCCCGCCAGCTGATAACCCGCCAATACATGATATGCCTGACCAATCTCCCTGCCAATGCCTGGAGTGCCCGGCCGACCCCACTGACGAGGCCTGGAGTGCCCGGCCGATTCCCCTGCGAGGCGTGGAGTGCCCAGCCGATCCTTCTGCCGACGCGTGGAGAGTCTAGCCGATTTCCTTGCCAGCTGATAACCCGCCAATGCCCGGCCGACCCCCCTGACGAGGCCTGGAGTGCCCGGCCAATTCCCCTGCAAAGGCCTGAAGTGCCCAGCCGATTCCCTGCCGACGCGTGGAGTGCCTAGCCGATTCCCCCGCCAGCTGATAACCCGCCAATACATGATATGCCTGACCAATCTCCCTGCCAATGCCTGGAGTGCCCGGCCGACCCCACTGACGAGGCCTGCAGTGCCCGGCCGATTCCCCTGCGAGGCGTGGAGTGCCCAGCCGATCCTTCTGCCGACGCGTGGAGAGTCTAGCCGATTTCCTTGCCAGCTGATAACCCGCCAACAAATGATATGCCGTCCCGATCTCCCTGCCAAGGCCTGGAGTGCCCGGCCGACCCCCTGACCAGGCGTGGAGTGCCCAGCCGATTAACCTGCCGACGCGTGGAGTGCCTAGCCGATTCCCCTGCCAGCTGATAGCCCGCCAATAAATGATATGCCGGCCCGATCGCCCTGCCAAGGCCTGGAGTGCCCGGCCGATCCCCCAGCCGAGGTGGGAGTGCCCAGCCGTATTCCCTGCAAGCTGACAGCCCGCCAATAAATGATATGCCGGCCCGATCGCCCTGCCAAGGCCTGGAGTGCCCGGCCGATCCCCCAGCCGAGGTGGGAGTGCCCAGCCGATTGCCCTACCGACGCGTGGAGGGCCTGGCCGATCCCCTGCTAGCTGATAACCCGCCAATACGTGCCTGGCCGATCTTCCTGCCAAGGCCGATCCGCTTGCCGAGGTGTGGAGTGCCCAGCCGATTTCCCTGCCGACGCGTGGAGTGCCTGACCGATTCCCCTGCCAGCTGATAACCCGCTAGTAAATGATATGCCTGCCCGATCTCCCTGCCAAGGCCTGGAGTGCTTGTCCGATCCCCCTGCCGAGGTGGGAGTGCCAAGCCGTATTCCCTGCAAGCTGATACCCCTGCCGAGACGTGAAGAGTCTGGCTAATCCCCTGAGAGTTGATAACCCGCCAATACGTGAAGTGCCTGGCCAATCTCTCTGCCAAGGCCTGGAGTGCCCGGCCGATCCCCTTGCCGAGGTGGGAGTGCCAAGCCGTATTCCCTGCAAGCTGATACTCCTTGCGAGACGTGAAGAGTCTGGCTAATTCCCTGCCAGTTGATAACCCACCAATACGTGAAGTGCCTGGCCAATCTCCCTGCCAAGGCCGGGAGTGCCCGGCCGATCCCCCTGCTGAGGACTGTAGTGCACAGCCGATTTCCCTGCCGACGCGTGGTGTGCCTGGCCAATTCCCCTGCCAGCTGATAACCCGCCAATAAATGATATGTCCGGCCGACGCCCCTGACGAGGCCTGAAGTGCCCAGCCGATTCCCCTGCCGACGCGTGGTGTGCCTGGCCAATGCCCCTGCCAGCTGATAACCCGCCAATGCCCGGCCGACCCCCTGACGAGGCCTGGAGTGCCCGGCCGATTCCCCTGCAAAGGCCTGAAGTGCCCAGCCGATTCCCCTGCCGACGCGTGGTGTGCCTGGCCAATGCCCCTGCCAGCTGATAACCCGCCAATGCCCGGCCGACCCCCTGACGAGGCCTGGAGTGCCCGGCCAATTCCCCTGCAAAGACCTGAAGTGCCCAGCCGATTCCCTGCCGACGCGTGGAGTGCCTAGCCGATTCCCCCGCCAGCTGATAACCCGCCAATACATGATATGCCTGACCAATCTCCCTGCCAATGCCTGGAGTTCCCGGCCGACCCCACTGACGAGGCCTGGAGTGCCCGGCCGATTCCCCTTGACGAGGCGTGGAGTGCCCAGCCGATCCTTCTGCCGACGCGTGGAGAGTCTAGCCGATTTCCTTGCCAGCTGATAACCCGCCAATAAATTATATGCCTGCCCGATCTCCCTGCCAAGGCCTGGAGTGCCCGGCTGACCCCCCTGACGAGGCGTGGAGTGCCCAGCCGATCCCCCTGCCGAGACGTGAAGTGCCCAGCCGATTTCCCTGCCGACGCGTCGAGTGCCTAGCCGATTCCCCTGCCAGCTGATAACCCGCCAATAAATGAAATGCCTGCCCGCTCTCCCTGCCAATGCCTGGAGTGCCCGGCCGACCCCCCTGCCGAGACGTGGAGTGCCCAGCCGATTCTCCTGCCGACGCGTTGAGTGCCTAACCGATTCCCCTGCCAGCTGATAACCCGCTAGTAAATAATATGCCTGACCGATCTCCCTGCAAATGCCTGAAGTGCCCGGCCGACCCCCTTGACGAGGCCTGGAATGCCCGACCGATGCCCCTGCGAAGCGTGGAGAGCCCAGCCGATTCCCCTGCCGACGCGTGGAGTGCCTGGTCGATCCCCCGCCAGCTGATAACCCGCCAATAAATTATATGCCTGCCCGATCTCCCTGCCAAGGCCTGGAGTGCTTGGTTGATCCCCCTGCCGAGGTGGCCGCGCCAAGCCGTATTCCCTGCAAGCTGATACCCCTGCCGAGACGTGAAGAGTCTGGCTAATCCCCTGCCAGTTGATAACCCGCCAATACGTGAAGTGCCTGGCCAATCTCTCTGCCAAGGCCTGGAGTGCCCGGCCGATCCCCTTGCCGAGGTGGGAGTGCCAAGCCGTATTCCCTGCAAGCTGATACTCCTTGCGAGACGTGAAGAGTCTGGCTAATCCCCTGCCAGTTGATAACCCACCAATACGTGAAGTGCCTGGCCAATCTCCCTGCCAAGGCCGGGAGTGCCCGGCCGATCCCCCTGCTGAGGACTGTAGTGCACAGCCGATTTCCCTGCCGACGCGTGGTGTGCCTGGCCAATTCCCCTGCCAGCTGATAACCCGCCAATAAATGATATGTCCGGCCGACGCCCCTGACGAGGCCTGAAGTGCCCAGCCGATTCCCCTGCCGACGCGTGGTGTGCCTGGCCAATGCCCCTGCCAGCTGATAACCCGCCAATGCCCGGCCGACCCCCCTGACGAGGCCTGGAGTGCCCGGCCGATTCCCCTGCAAAGGCCTGAAGTGCCCATCCGATTCCCCTGCCGACGCGTGGAGAGTCTAGCCGATTTCCTTGCCAGCTGATAACCCGCCAATGCCCGGCCGACCCCCCTGACGAGGCCTGGAGTGCCCGGCCAATTCCCCTGCAAAGGCCTGAAGTGCCCAGCCGATTCCCTGCCGACGCGTGGAGTGCCTAGCCGATTCCCCCGCCAGCTGATAACCCGCCAATACATGATATGCCTGACCAATCTCCCTGCCAATGCCTGGAGTGCCCGGCCGACCCCACTGACGAGGCCTGGAGTGCCCGGCCGATTCCCCTGCGAGGCGTGGAGTGCCCAGCCGATCCTTCTGCCGACGCGTGGAGAGTCTAGCCGATTTCCTTGCCAGCTGATAACCCGCCAACAAATGATATGCCGGCCCGATCTCCCTGCCAAGGCCTGGAGTGCCCGGCCGACCCCCTGACCAGGCGTGGAGTGCCCAGCCGATTAACCTGCCGACGCGTGGAGTGCCTAGCCGATTCCCCTGCCAGCTGATAGCCCGCCAATAAATGATATGCCGGCCCGATCGCCCTGCCAAGGCCTGGAGTGCCCGGCCGATCCCCCAGCCGAGGTGGGAGTGCCCAGCCGATTGCCCTACCGACGCGTGGAGGGCCTGGCCGATCCCCTACTAGCTGATAACCCGCCAATACGTGCCTGGCCGATCTTCCTGCCAAGGCCGATCCGCTTGCCGAGGTGTGGAGTGCCCAGCCGATTTCCCTGCCGACGCGTGGAGTGCCTGTCCGATTCCCCTGCCAGCTGATAACCCGCCATTAAATGATATGCCTGCCCGATCTCCCTGCCAAGGCCTGGAGTGCTTGGCCGATCCCCCTGCCGAGGTGGGAGTGCCAAGCCGTATTCCCTGCAAGCTGATACCCCTTCCGAGACGTGAAGAGTCTGGCTAATCCCCTGCCAGTTGATAACCCGCCAATGCGTGAAGTGCCTGGCCAATCTCTCTGCCAAGGCCTGGAGTGCCCGGCCGATCCCCTTGCCGAGGTGGGAGTGCCAAGCCGTATTCCCTGCAAGCTGATACTCCTTGCGAGACGTGAAGAGTCTGGCCGATCCCGTGCCAGTTGATAACCCACCAATACGTGAAGTGCCTGGCCAATCTCCCTGCCAAGGCCGGGAGTGCCCGGCCGATCCCCCTGCTGAGGACTGGAGTGCCCAGCCGATTCCCCTGCCGACGCGTGGTGTGCCTGGCCAATTTCCCTGCCAGCTGATAACCCGCCAATAAATGATATGTCCGGCCGACGCCCCTGACGAGGCCTGAAGTGCCCAGCCGATTCCCCTGCCGACGCGTGGTGTGCCTGGCCAATGCCCCTGCCAGCTGATAACCCGCCAATGCCCGGCCGACCCCCCAGACGAGGCCTGGAGTGCCCGGCCGATGCCCCTGCAAAGGCCTGAAGTGCCCAGCCGATTCCCCTGCCGACGCGTGGTGTGCCTGGCCAATGCCCCTGCCAGCTGATAACCCGCCAATGCCCGGCCGACCCCCCTGACGAGGCCTGGAGTGCCCGGCCAATTCCCCTGCAAAGGCCTGAAGTGCCCAGCCGATTCCCTGCCGACGCGTGGAGTGCCTAGCCGATTCCCCCGCCAGCTGATAACCCGCCAATACATGATATGCCTGACCAATCTCCCTGCCAATGCCTGGAGTGCCCGGCCGACCCCACTGACGAGGCCTGGAGTGCCCGGCCGATTCCCCTGCGAGGCGTGGAGTGCCCAGCCGATCCTTCTGCCGACGCGTGGAGAGTCTAGCCGATTTCCTTGCCAGCTGATAACCCGCCAACAAATGATATGCCGGCCCGATCTCCCTGCCAAGGCCTGGAGTGCCCGGCCGACCCCCCTGACCAGGCGTGGAGTGCCCAGCCGATTAACCTGCCGACGCGTGGAGTGCCTAGCCGATTCCCCTGCCAGCTGACAGCCCGCCAATAAATGATATGCCGGCCCGATCGCCCTGCCAAGGCCTGGAGTGCCCGGCCGATCCCCCAGCCGAGGTGGGAGTGCCCAGCCGATTGCCCTACCGACGCGTGGAGGGCCTGGCCGATCCCCTGCTAGCTGATAACCCGCCAATACGTGCCTGGCCGATCTTCCTGCCAAGGCCGATCCGCTTGCCGAGGTGTGGAGTGCCCAGCCGATTTCCCTGCCGACGCGTGGAGTGCCTGACCGATTCCCCTGCCAGCTGATAACCCGCTAGTAAATGATATGCCTGCCCGATCTCCCTGCCAAGGCCTGGAGTGCTTGGCCGATCCCCCTGCCGAGGTGGGAGTGCCAAGCCGTATTCCCTGCAAGCTGATACCCCTGCCGAGACGTGAAGAGTCTGGCTAATCCCCTGCCAGTTGATAACCCGCCAATACGTGAAGTGCCTGGCCAATCTCTCTGCCAAGGCCTGGAGTGCCCGGCCGATCCCCTTGCCGAGGTGGGAGTGCCAAGCCGTATTCCCTGCAAGCTGATACTCCTTGCGAGACGTGAAGAGTCTGGCTAATCCCCTGCCAGTTGATAACCCACCAATACGTGAAGTGCCTGGCCAATCTCCCTGCCAAGGCCGGGAGTGCCCGGCCGATCCCCCTGCTGAGGACTGTAGTGCACAGCCGATTTCCCTGCCGACGCGTGGTGTGCCTGGCCAATTCCTTTGCCAGCTGATAACCCGCCAATAAATGATATGTCCGGCCGACGCCCCTGACGAGGCCTGAAGTGCCCAGCCGATTCCCCTGCCGACGCGTGGTGTGCCTGGCCAATGCCCCTGCCAGCTGATAACCCGCCAATGCCCGGCCGACCCCCCTGACGAGGCCTGGAGTGCCCGGCCGATTCCCCTGCAAAGGCCTGAAGTGCCCAGCCGATTCCCCTGCCGACGCGTGGTGTGCCTGGCCAATGCCCCTGCCAGCTGATAACCCGCCAATGCCCGGCCGACCCCCCTGACGAGGCCTGGAGTGCCCGGCCAATTCCCCTGCAAAGGCCTGAAGTGCCCAGCCGATTCCCTGCCGACGCGTGGAGTGCCTAGCCGATTCCCCCGCCAGCTGATAACCCGCCAATACATGATATGCCTGACCAATCTCCCTGCCAATGCCTGGAGTGCCCGGCCGACCCCACTGCCGAGGCCTGGAGTGCCCGGCCGATTCCCCTTGACGAGGCGTGGAGTGCCCAGCCGATCCTTCTGCCGACGCGTGAAGAGTCTAGCCGATTTCCTTGCCAGCTGATAACCCGCCAATAAATGATATGCCTGCCCGATCTCCCTGCCAAGGCCTGGAGTGCCCGGCTGACCCCCCTGACGAGGCGTGGAGTGCCCAGCCGATCCCCCTGCCGAGACGTGAAGTGCCCAGCCGATTTCCCTGCCGACGCGTCGAGTGCCTAGCCGATTCCCCTGCCAGCTGATAACCCGCCAATAAATGAAATGCCTGCCCGCTCTCCCTGCCAAGGCCTGGAGTGCCCGGCTGACCCCCCTGACGAGGCGTGGAGTGCCCAGCCGATCCCCCTGCCGAGACGTGAAGTGCCCAGCCGATTTCCCTGCCGACGCGTCGAGTGCCTAACCGATTCCCCTGCCAGCTGATAACCCGCTAGTAAATAATATGCCTGACCGATCTCCCTGCAAATGCCTGAAGTGCCCGGCCGACCCCCTTGACGAGGCCTGGAATGCCCGACCGATGCCCCTGCGAAGCGTGGAGAGCCCAGCCGATTCCCCTGCCGACGCGTGGAGTGCCTGGTCGATCCCCCGCCAGCTGATAACCCGCCAATAAATTATATGCCTGCCCGATCTCCCTGCCAAGGCCTGGAGTGCTTGGTTGATCCCCCTGCCGAGGTGGCCGCGCCAAGCCGTATTCCCTGCAAGCTGATACCCCTGCCGAGACGTGAAGAGTCTGGCTAATCCCCTGCCAGTTGATAACCCGCCAATACGTGAAGTGCCTGGCCAATCTCTCTGCCAAGGCCTGGAGTGCCCGGCCGATCCCCTTGCCGAGGTGGGAGTGCCAAGCCGTATTCCCTGCAAGCTGATACTCCTTGCGAGACGTGAAGAGTCTGGCCGATCCCGTGCCAGTTGATAACCCACCAATACGTGAAGTGCCTGGCCAATCTCCCCGCCAAGGCCGGGAGTGCCCGGCCGATCCCCCTGCTGAGGACTGGAGTGCCCAGCCGATTCCCCTGCCGACGCGTGGTGTGCCTGGCCAATTTCCCTGCCAGCTGATAACCCGCCAATAAATGATATGCCTGCCCGATCACCCTGCCAAGGCCTGGAGTGCCCAGACGATCCCCCTGCCGTGGTGGGAGTGCCAAGCCGTATTCCCTGCAAGCTGATACCCCTGCCGAGACGTGAAGAGCCTGGCCGATCCCCTGCCAGTTGATAACCCGCCAATACGTGAAGTGCCTGGCCAATCTCCCTGCCAAGGCCTGGAGTGCCCGGCCGATCCCCCTGCTGAGGACTGGAGGGCCCAGCCGATTCCCCTGGCGACGCGTGGAGTTCCTGGTCGATCCCCTGCCAGCTGATAACCCGCCAATTAATGATATGACGGCCCGATCTCCTGCCAAGGAAAAGGGCCCGGCCGATCCCCCTGACGAGGTGGGAGTGCCAAGCCGTATTCCCTGCAAGCTGATAACCCTGGCGAGACGTGAAGAGTCTGGCCGATCCCCTGCCAGTTGATTACCCGCCAATACGTGAAGTGCCTGGCCAATCTACCTGCCAAGGCCTGGAGTGCCCGGCCGATGTCCCTGGCGAGGTGGGAATGCCAAGCCGTATTCCTGCAAGCTGATACCCCTGGCGAGACGTGAAGAGTCTGGCCGATCCCCTGCCAGTTGTAAGCCCCTTAATACGTGAAGTGCCTGGCCGATCTCCCTGCCAAGGCCTGGAGTGCCCGGCCGATCCCCCTCCCGAGGTGGGAGTGCCAAGCCGTATTCCCTGCAAGCTGATACCCCTGGCGAGACGTGAAGAGTCTGACCGATCCCCTGCCAGTTGATAACCCCCCAATACGTGAAGGGCCTGGCCGATCTCCCTGCCAAGGACTGGAGTGCCCGGCCGATCCCCCTGCCGAGTCTGGCTGATCCCCTGGCAGTAGATAACCCGCCAATACGTGAAGTGCCTAGCCGATCTTCCTGCCAAGGCCTGGAGTGCCTGGCCGATCCCCCTGCCGAGGTGGGAGTGCCAAACCGTATTCCCTGCAAGCTGATACCCCTGCCGAGACGTGAAGAGTCTGGCTGATCTCCTGCCAGCTGGTAACCCCCAATACGTGAAGTGCCTGGCCGATCTCCCTGCCAAGGCCTGGAGTGCCGGGCCGATCCCCTGCCGTGGTGGAAGTGCCAAGCCGATTTACTTGCCGAGACAGAAAGTACCTGTCCGATCTCCCTGCCAGGGCCTGGAGTGCCCGGCCGATCCCCCCTGCCGAAGTGGGAGTGCTAAGCCGTATTCCCTGCAAGCTGATACCCCTGCCGAGACGTGAAGAGTCTGGCCAATACGTGAAGTGCCCGGCCAATTTCCCTGCCAAGGCCTGGAATGCTCAGAGGAATCCCCTGCCGACGCGTGGAGTACCTGGTCGATCCCCTGCCAGCTGATAACCTGCCAATAAATGATTTGCCTGCCCAATCTCCCTGCCAAGGCCTGGAGTGCCCGGTTGATCCCCCTGCCGAGGTGGGAGTGCCAAGCAATATTCCCTGCAAGCTGATACCCCTGGCGAGACGTGAAGAGTCTGGCCGATCCCCTGCCAGTTGATAACCCCCCAATACGTGAAGGGAGTGGCCGATCTCCCTGCCAAGGACTGGAGTGCCCGGCCGATCCCCCTGCCGAGTCTGGCTGATCCCCTGGCAGTTGATAACCCGCCAATACGTGAAGTGCCTAGTCGATCTCCCTGCCAAGGCCTGGAGTGCCCGGCCGATCCCCCTGCCGAGGTGGGAGTGCCAAACCGTATTTCCTGCAAGCTGATACCCCTGCCGAGGTGTGAAGAGTCTGGCTGATCCCCTGCCAGTTGATAACCCGCCAATACGTGAAGTGCCTGGCCAATCTCCCTGCCAAGGCCGGGAGTGCCCGGCCGATCCCCCTGCTGAGGACTGGAGTGCCCAGCCGATTCCCCTGCCGACGCGTGGTGTGCCTGGCCAATTTCCCTGCCAGCTGATAACCCGCCAATAAATGATATGCCTGCCCGATCCCCCTGCCAAGGCCTGGAGTGCCCAGTCGATCCCCCTGCCGAGGTGGGAGTGCCAAACCGTATTCCCTGCAAGCTGATACCCCTGCCGAGACGTGAAGAGTCTGGCTGATCCCCTGCCAGTTGATAACCCGCCAATACGTGAAGTGCCTGGCCAATCTCCCTGCCACGGCCGGGAGTGCCCGGCCGATCCCCCTGCTGAGGACTGGAGTGCCCAGCCGATTCCCCTGACGAGGCCTGAAGTGCCCAGCCGATTCCCCTGCCGACGCGTGGTGTGCCTGGCCAATGCCCCTGCCAGCTGATAACCCGCCAATGCCCGGCCGACCCCCCTGACGAGGCCTGGAGTGCCCGGCCGATTCCCCTGCAAAGGCCTGAAGTGCCCAGCCGATTCCCCTGCCGACGCGTGGTGTGCCTGGCCAATGCCCCTGCCAGCTGATAACCCGCCAATGCCCGGCCGACCCCCCTGACGAGGCCTGGAGTGCCCGGCCAATTCCCCTGCAAAGGCCTGAAGTGCCCAGCCGATTCCCTGCCGACGCGTGGAGTGCCTAGCCGATTCCCCCGCCAGCTGATAACCCGCCAATACATGATATGCCTGACCAATCTCCCTGCCAATGCCTGGAGTGCCCGGCCGACCCCACTGCCGAGGCCTGGAGTGCCCGGCCGATTCCCCTTGACGAGGCGTGGAGTGCCCAGCCGATCCTTCTGCCGACGCGTGAAGAGTCTAGCCGATTTCCTTGCCAGCTGATAACCCGCCAATAAATGATATGCCTGCCCGATCTCCCTGCCAAGGCCTGGAGTGCCCGGCTGACCCCCCTGACGAGGCGTGGAGTGCCCAGCCGATCCCCCTGCCGAGACGTGAAGTGCCCAGCCGATTTCCCTGCCGACGCGTCGAGTGCCTAACCGATTCCCCTGCCAGCTGATAACCCGCTAGTAAATAATATGCCTGACCGATCTCCCTGCAAATGCCTGAAGTGCCCGGCCGACCCCCTTGACGAGGCCTGGAATGCCCGACCGATGCCCCTGCGAAGCGTGGAGAGCCCAGCCGATTCCCCTGCCGACGCGTGGAGTGCCTGGTCGATCCCCCGCCAGCTGATAACCCGCCAATAAATTATATGCCTGCCCGATCTCCCTGCCAAGGCCTGGAGTGCTTGGTTGATCCCCCTGCCGAGGTGGCCGCGCCAAGCCGTATTCCCTGCAAGCTGATACCCCTGCCGAGACGTGAAGAGTCTGGCTAATCCCCTGCCAGTTGATAACCCGCCAATACGTGAAGTGCCTGGCCAATCTCCCTGCCAAGGCCGGGAGTGCCCGGCCGATCCCCCTGCTGAGGACTGGAGGGCCCAGCCGATTCCCCTGGCGACGCGTGGAGTTCCTGGTCGATCCCCTGCCAGCTGATAACCCGCCAATTAATGATATGACGGCCCGATCTCCCTGCCAAGGAAAAGGGCCCGGCCGATCCCCCTGACGAGGTGGGAGTGCCAAGCCGTATTCCCTGCAAGCTGATAACCCTGGCGAGACGTGAAGAGTCTGGCCGATCCCCTGCCAGTTGATTACCCGCCAATACGTGAAGTGCCTGGCCAATCTACCTGCCAAGGCCTGGAGTGCCCGGCCGATGTCCCTGGCGAGGTGGGAATGCCAAGCCGTATTCCTGCAAGCTGATACCCCTGGCGAGACGTGAAGAGTCTGGCCGATCCCCTGCCAGTTGTAAGCCCCTTAATACGTGAAGTGCCTGGCCGATCTCCCTGCCAAGGCCTGGAATGCCCGGCCGATCCCGCAGTGCAAAGCCGTATTCCCTGCAAGCTGATACCCCTGGCGAGACGTGAAGAGTCTGACCGATCCCCTGCCAGTTGATAACCCCCCAATACGTGAAGGGCCTGGCCGATCTCCCTGCCAAGGACTGGAGTGCCCGGCCGATCCCCCTGCCGAGTCTGGCTGATCCCCTGGCAGTAGATAACCCGCCAATACGTGAAGTGCCTAGCCGATCTTCCTGCCAAGGCCTGGAGTGCCTGGCCGATCCCCCTGCCGAGGTGGGAGTGCCAAACCGTATTCCCTGCAAGCTGATACCCCTGCCGAGACGTGAAGAGTCTGGCTGATCTCCTGCCAGCTGGTAACCCCCCAATACGTGAAGTGCCTGGCCGATCTCCCTGCCAAGGCCTGGAGTGCCGGCCGATCCCCTGCCGTGGTGGAAGTGCCAAGCCGATTTACTTGCCGAGACAGAAAGTACCTGTCCGATCTCCCTGCCAGGGCCTGGAGTGCCCGGCCGATCCCCCTGCCGAAGTGGGAGTGCTAAGCCGTATTCCCTGCAAGCTGATACCCCTGCCGAGACGTGAAGAGTCTGGCCAATACCCTGCCAGCTGATAACCCGCCAATAAATGATATGCCTGCCCGATCACCCTGCCAAGGCCTGGAGTGCCCAGACGATCCCCCTGCCGTGGTGGGAGTGCCAAACCGTATTCCCTGCAAGCTGATACCCCTGCCGAGACGTGAAGAGTCTGGCTGATCCCCTGCCAGTTGATAACCCGCCAATACGTGAAGTGCCTGGCCAATCTCCCTGCCAAGGCCGGGAGTGCCCGGCCGATCCCCCTGCTGAGGACTGGAGGGCCCAGCCGATTCCCCTGGCGACGCGTGGAGTTCCTGGTCGATCCCCTGCCAGCTGATAACCCGCCAATTAATGATATGACGGCCCGATCTCCCTGCCAAGGAAAAGGGCCCGGCCGATCCCCCTGACGAGGTGGGAGTGCCAAGCCGTATTCCCTGCAAGCTGATAACCCTGGCGAGACGTGAAGAGTCTGGCCGATCCCCTGCCAGTTGATTACCCGCCAATACGTGAAGTGCCTGGCCAATCTACCTGCCAAGGCCTGGAGTGCCCGGCCGATGTCCCTGGCGAGGTGGGAATGCCAAGCCGTATTCCTGCAAGCTGATACCCCTGGCGAGACGTGAAGAGTCTGGCCGATCCCCTGCCAGTTGTAAGCCCCTTAATACGTGAAGTGCCTGGCCGATCTCCCTGCCAAGGCCTGGAGTGCCCGGCCGATCCCCCTCCCGAGGTGGGAGTGCCAAGCCGTATTCCCTGCAAGCTGATACCCCTGGCGAGACGTGAAGAGTCTGACCGATCCCCTGCCAGTTGATAACCCCCCAATACGTGAAGGGCCTGGCCGATCTCCCTGCCAAGGACTGGAGTGCCCGGCCGATCCCCCTGCCGAGTCTGGCTGATCCCCTGGCAGTAGATAACCCGCCAATACGTGAAGTGCCTAGCCGATCTTCCTGCCAAGGCCTGGAGTGCCTGGCCGATCCCCCTGCCGAGGTGGGAGTGCCAAACCGTATTCCCTGCAAGCTGATACCCCTGCCGAGACGTGAAGAGTCTGGCTGATCTCCTGCCAGCTGGTAACCCCCCAATACGTGAAGTGCCTGGCCGATCTCCCTGCCAAGGCCTGGAGTGCCGGCCGATCCCCTGCCGTGGTGGAAGTGCCAAGCCGATTTACTTGCCGAGACAGAAAGTACCTGTCCGATCTCCCTGCCAGGGCCTGGAGTGCCCGGCCGATCCCCCTGCCGAAGTGGGAGTGCTAAGCCGTATTCCCTGCAAGCTGATACCCCTGCCGAGACGTGAAGAGTCTGGCCAATACGTGAAGTGCCCGGCCAATTTCCCTGCCAAGGCCTGGAATGCTCAGAGGAATCCCCTGCCGACGCGTGGAGTACCTGGTCGATCCCCTGCCAGCTGATAACCTGCCAATAAATGATTTGCCTGCCCAATCTCCCCTGCCAAGGCCTGGAGTGCCCGGTTGATCCCCCTGCCGAGGTGGGAGTGCCAAGCAATATTCCCTGCAAGCTGATACCCCTGGCGAGACGTGAAGAGTCTGGCCGATCCCCTGCCAGTTGATAACCCCCCAATACGTGAAGGGAGTGGCCGATCTCCCTGCCAAGGACTGGAGTGCCCGGCCGATCCCCCTGCCGAGTCTGGCTGATCCCCTGGCAGTTGATAACCCGCCAATACGTGAAGTGCCTAGTCGATCTCCCTGCCAAGGCCTGGAGTGCCCGGCCGATCCCCCTGCCGAGGTGGGAGTGCCAAACCGTATTTCCTGCAAGCTGATACCCCTGCCGAGGTGTGAAGAGTCTGGCTGATCCCCTGCCAGTTGATAACCCGCCAATACGTGAAGTGCCTGGCCAATCTCCCTGCCAAGGCCGGGAGTGCCCGGCCGATCCCCCTGCTGAGGACTGGAGTGCCCAGCCGATTCCCCTGCCGACGCGTGGTGTGCCTGGCCAATTTCCCTGCCAGCTGATAACCCGCCAATAAATGATATGCCTGCCCGATCCCCCTGCCAAGGCCTGGAGTGCCCAGTCGATCCCCCTGCCGAGGTGGGAGTGCCAAACCGTATTCCCTGCAAGCTGATACCCCTGCCGAGACGTGAAGAGTCTGGCTGATCCCCTGCCAGTTGATAACCCGCCAATACGTGAAGTGCCTGGCCAATCTCCCTGCCACGGCCGGGAGTGCCCGGCCGATCCCCCTGCTGAGGACTGGAGTGCCCAGCCGATTCCCCTGCCGACGCGTGGTGTGCCTGGCCAATTTCCCTGCCAGCTGATAACCCGCCAATAAATGATATGCCTGCCCGATCTCCCTGCCAAGGAAAAGGGCCCGGCCGATCCCCCTGACGAGGTGGGAGTGCCAAGCCGTATTCCCTGCAAGCTGATAACCCTGGCGAGACGTGAAGAGTCTGGCCGATCCCCTGCCAGTTGATTACCCGCCAATACGTGAAGTGCCTGGCCAATCTACCTGCCAAGGCCTGGAGTGCCCGGCCGATGTCCCTGGCGAGGTGGGAATGCCAAGCCGTATTCCTGCAAGCTGATACCCCTGGCGAGACGTGAAGAGTCTGGCCGATCCCCTGCCAGTTGTAAACCCCTTAATACGTGAAGTGCCTGGCCGATCTCCCTGCCAAGGCCTGGAGTGCCCGGCCGATCCCCCTCCCGAGGTGGGAGTGCCAAGCCGTATTCCCTGCAAGCTGATACCCCTGGCGAGACGTGAAGAGTCTGGCCGATCCCCTGCCAGTTGATAACCCCCCAATACGTGAAGGGAGTGGCCGATGTCCCTGCCAAGGACTGGAGTGCCCGGCCGATCCCCCTGCCGAGTCGGGCTGATCCATTGGCAGTTGATAACCCGCCAATACGTGAAGTGCCTAGCCGATCTCCCTGCCAAGGCCTGGAGTGCCCGGCCGATCCCCCTGCCGAGGTGAGAGTGCCAAACCGTATTCCCTGCAAGCTGATACCTGGCGAGACGTGAAGAGTCTGGCCGATCCCCTGCCAGTTGATAACCCCCCAATACGTGAAGGGCCTGGCCGATGTCCCTGCCAAGGACTGGAGTGCCCGGCCGATCCCCCTGCCGAGTCTGGCTGATCCCCTGGCAGTAGATAACCCGCCAATACGTGAAGTGCCTAGCCGATCTCCCTGCCAAGGCCTGGAGTGCCTGGCCGATCCCCCTGCCGAGGTGGGAGTGCCAAACCGTATTCCCTGCAAGCTGATACCCCTGCCGAGACGTGAAGAGTCTGGCTGATCTCCTGCCAGCTGGTAACCCCCAATACGTGAAGTGCCTGGCCGATCTCCCTGCCAAGGCCTGGAGTGCCGGCCGATCCCCTGCCGTGGTGGAAGTGCCAAGCCGATTTACTTGCCGAGACAGAAAGTACCTGTCCGATCTCCCTGCCAGGGCCTGGAGTGCCCGGCCGATCCCCCTGCCGAAGTGGGAGTGCTAAGCCGTATTCCCTGCAAGCTGATACCCCTGCCGAGACGTGAAGAGTCTGGCCAATACGTGAAGTGCCCGGCCAATTTCCCTGCCAAGGCCTGGAATGCTCAGAGGAATCCCCTGCCGACGCGTGGAGTACCTGGTCGATCCCCTGCCAGCTGATAACCTGCCAATAAATGATTTGCCTGCCCAATCTCCCTGCCAAGGCCTGGAGTGCCCGGTTGATCCCCCTGCCGAGGTGGGAGTGCCAAGCAATATTCCCTGCAAGCTGATACCCCTGGCGAGACGTGAAGAGTCTGGCCGATCCCCTGCCAGTTGATAACCCCCCAATACGTGAAGGGAGTGGCCGATGTCCCTGCCAAGGACTGGAGTGCCCGGCCGATCCCCCTGCCGAGTCGGGCTGATCCATTGGCAGTTGATAACCCGCCAATACGTGAAGTGCCTAGCCGATCTCCCTGCCAAGGCCTGGAGTGCCCGGCCGATCCCCCTGCCGAGGTGAGAGTGCCAAACCGTATTCCCTGCAAGCTGATACCTGGCGAGACGTGAAGAGTCTGGCCGATCCCCTGCCAGTTGATAACCCCCCAATACGTGAAGGGCCTGGCCGATGTCCCTGCCAAGGACTGGAGTGCCCGGCCGATCCCCCTGCCGAGTCTGGCTGATCCCCTGGCAGTAGATAACCCGCCAATACGTGAAGTGCCTAGCCGATCTCCCTGCCAAGGCCTGGAGTGCCTGGCCGATCCCCCTGCCGAGGTGGGAGTGCCAAACCGTATTCCCTGCAAGCTGATACCCCTGCCGAGACGTGAAGAGTCTGGCTGATCTCCTGCCAGCTGGTAACCCCCCAATACGTGAAGTGCCTGGCCGATCTCCCTGCCAAGGCCTGGAGTGCCGGCCGATCCCCTGCCGTGGTGGAAGTGCCAAGCCGATTTACTTGCCGAGACAGAAAGTACCTGTCCGATCTCCCTGCCAGGGCCTGGAGTGCCCGGCCGATCCCCCTGCCGAAGTGGGAGTGCTAAGCCGTATTCCCTGCAAGCTGATACCCCTGCCGAGACGTGAAGAGTCTGGCCAATACGTGAAGTGCCCGGCCAATTTCCCTGCCAAGGCCTGGAATGCTCAGAGGAATCCCCTGCCGACGCGTGGAGTGCCTGGTCGATCCCCTGCCAGCTGATAATCTGCCAATAAATGATTTGCCTGCCCAATCTCCCTGCCAAGGCCTGGAGTGCCCGGTTGATCCCCCTGCCGAGGTGGGAGTGCCAAGCAATATTCCCTGCAAGCTGATACCCCTGGCGAGACGTGAAGAGTCTGGCCGATCCCCTGCCAGTTGATAACCCCCCAATACGTGAAGGGCCTGGTCGATCTCCCTGCCAAGGACTGGAGTGCCCGGCCGATCCCCCTGCCGAGTCTGGCTGATCCCCTGGCAGTTGATAACCCGCCAATACGTGAAGTGCCTAGCCGATCTCCCTGCCAAGGCCTGGAGTGCCCGGCCGATCCCCCTGCCGAGGTGGGAGTGCCAAACCGTATTCCCTGCAAGCTGATACCTCTGCCGAGGTGTGAAGAGTCTGGCTGATCCCCTGCCAGTTGATAACCCGCCAATACGTGAAGTCTCTGGCCAATCTCCCTGCCAAGGCCGGGAGTGCCCGGCCGATCCCCCTGCTGAGGACTGGAGTGCCCAGCCGATTCCCCTGCCGACGCGTGGTGTGCCTGGCCAATTTCCCTGCCAGCTGATAACCCGCCAATAAGTGATATGCCTGCCCGATCCCCCTGCCAAGGCCGGGAGTGCCCAGTCGATACCCTGCCGTGGTGGAAGTGCCAAGCCGATTTACTTGCCGAGACGTGAAGTACCTGTCCGATCTCCCTGCCAGGGCCTGGAGTGCCCGGCCGATCCCCCTGCCGAAGTGGGAGTGCTAAGCCGTATTCCCTGCAAGCTGATACCCCTGCCGAGACGTGAAGAGTCTGGCCAATACGTGAAGTGCCCGGCCAATTTCCCTGCCAAGGCCTGGAATGCTCAGAGGAATCCCCTGCCGACGCGTGGAGTGCCTGGTCGATCCCCTGCCAGCTGATAACCTGCCAATAAATGATTTGCCTGCCCAATCTCCCTGCCAAGGCCTGGAGTGCCCGGTTGATCCCCCTGCCGAGGTGGGAGTGCCAAGCAATATTCCCTGCAAGCTGATAACCCTGGCGAGACGTGAAGAGTCTGGCCGATCCCCTGCCAGTTGATAACCCCCCAATACGTGAAGGGCCTGGCCGATCTCCCTGCCAAGGACTGGAGTGCCCGGCCGATCCCCCTGCCGAGTCGGGCTGATCCATTGGCAGTTGATAACCCGCCAATACGTGAAGTGCCTAGCCGATCTCCCTGCCAAGGCCTGGAGTGCCCGGCCGATCCCCCTGCCGAGGTGGGAGTGCCAAACCGTATTCCCTGCAAGCTGATACCCCTGCCGAGGTGTGAAGAGTCTGGCTGATCCCCTGCCAGTTGATAACCCGCCAATACGTGAAGTGCCTGCCCAATCTCCCTGCCAAGGCCTGGAGTGCCCGGTTGATCCCCCTGCCGAGGTGGGTGTGCCAAGCAATATTCCCTGCAAGCTGACACCCCTGCCGAGACGTGAAGAGACTGGCTGATCCCCTGCCAGTTGATAACCCGCCAATACGTGAAGTGCCTGGCCGAACTCCCTGCCAAGGCCTGAAGTGCCCGGCCGAATCCCCTGCGAGGCGTGGAGTGCCCAGTCGATTCCCCTGGCGACGCGTGGATGGCCGATCCCCTGCCAGCTAGTAACCCTCCAATACGTGAAGTGCCTGGCCGATCTCCCTGCCAAGGCCTGGAGTGCCCGGCCGATTCCCTGCCGTGGTGGAAGTGCCAAGCCATATTCCCTGCAAGCTGATACCCCTGCCGAGACGTGAAGTGCCTGGCCAATCTCCATGCCAAGGCCTGGAGTGGAGTCGTGGAGTGCCCAGCCGATTCCCCTGCCGACGCGTTGATGCCGGCCGATGCCGCAGCCGAGGTGGGAGTGCCAATCCGTACTCCCTGCCAGCTGAAACCCCTGCCAAGACGTGAAGAGCCTGGCCGATCCCCTCCCAATTGATAACCCGCCAATACGGGAAGTGCCTGGCCGATCTCCATGGCAAGGCCTGAAGTGCTCAGCCGATCCCCTTGCCGAGGCGTGAAGTGCCCAGTCGATTCCCCTGCCGAAGCGTGGAGGGCCAGGCCAATCCCCTGCTAGCTGATAACCCGCCAATACGTTCCTGGCCGATCTCCCTGTCAAGGCCTGGAGTGCTCAGCCGATCCCCTTGCCGAGGCGTGAAGTGCCCAGTCGATTCCCCTGCCGAAGCGTGGAGGGCCAGGCCGATCCCCTGCTAGCTGATAACCCGCCAATAAATGATATGCCGGCCCGATCTCCCTGCCAAGGCCCAGAGTGCCCAGCCGATCCCCTGTCAGCTGGTAACCCTCCAATACGTGAAGTGCCTGGCCGATCTCCATGCCAAGGCCTGGAGTGCCTGGCCGATTCCCCTGGCGATGCGTGGATGGCCGATCCCCTGCCAGCTAGTAACCCTCCAATACGTGAAGTGCCTGGCCGATCTCCCTGCCAAGGCCTGGAGTGCCCGGCCGATTCCCTGCCGTGGTGGAAGTGCCAAGCCATATTCCCTGCAAGCTGAAACTTCTGCCGAGATGTGCAGAGCCTGGCCTATCATCTGCCAGTTAATAACCCGCCAATACGTGAAGTGCCTGGCCGATCTCCCTGCCAAAGCCTGAAGTGCCCGGCTGATCCCCCTGCCAAGGTGGAAGTGCCAAGCAATATTCCCTGCAAGCTGATTTACTTGCCGAGACGTGAAGTACCTGTCCGATCTCCATGCCAAGCCCTGGAGTGCCCGGCCGATTCCCCTGCGAGGCGTGGAATGCCCAGACGATTCCCCTGCCGACGCGTGGAGGGCCTGACCGATCCCCTGCTAGCTGATAACCTGGCCGATCTCCCTGCCAAAGCCTGAAGTGCCCGGCTGATCCCCCTGCCAAGGTGGAAGTGCCAAGCAATATTCCCTGCAAGCTGATTTACTTGCCGAGACGTGAAGTACCTGTCCGATCTCCATGCCAAGCCCTGGAGTGCCCGGCCGATTCCCCTGCGAGGCGTGGAATGCCCAGACGATTCCCCTGCCGACGCGTGGAGGGCCTGACCGATCCCCTGCTAGCTGATAACCTGGCAGATCTCCCTGCCAAAGCCTGAAGTGCCCGGCTGATCCCCCTGCCAAGGTGGAAGTGCCAAGCAATATTCCCTGCAAGCTGATTTACTTGCCGAGATGTGAAGTACCTGTCCGATCTCCATGCCAAGCCCTGGAGTGCCCGGCCGATTCCCCTGCGAGGCGTGGAATGCCCAGTCGATCCCCCTGCCGACGCGTGGAGGGCCTGACCGATCCCCTGCTAGCTGATAACCTGGCCGATCTCCCTGCCAAGTCCTGGAGTGCCCGGTTGATCCCCCTGCCGAGGTGGAAGTGCCAAGCAATATTCTCTGCAAGCTGATTTACTTGCCGAGACGTGAAGTACCTGTCCGATCTCCATGCCAAGGCCTGGAGTGCCCGGCTGATTCCCCTGCGAGGTGTGCAAATGCCCAGTCGATTCCCTGCCGACGCATGGATGGCCTGGCCGATGCCCTGCTAGCTGATAACCCGCCAATACGTGCTTGGCCGATCTCCCTGCCAAGGCCTGGAGTGCCCAGCCGATCCGCCTGCCGAGGCGTGGAGTGCCCAGCCGATTTTCCTGCCGACGCGAGGAGGGCCTGACCGATCCCCTGCTAGCTGATAACCTGGCCGATCTCCCTGCCAAGTTCTGGAGTGCCTGGTTGATTCCCCTGCAGAGGCTTGGAGTGCCCAGCCAATTCCCCTGCCGACGCGTGGAGGGCCTAGCCGATTCCCCGGCCAGCTGATAACCCGCCAATAAATGATATGCCTCCCCGATCTCCCTGCCGAGGCGTGGAGTGCCCACCCGATAACCCTGCCGACGCGTGGAGTGCCTGGCCGATCCCCTGCCAGCTGGTAACCTGTCTGGCCGATCCCCTGCCAGCTGGTAACCTGTCAATACGTAATACTTGAAGTGCCTGGCCGATCTTTCTGCCAAGGCCTGGAGTGCCCAGCCGATTCCCCTGCCGACGCGTGGAGTGCCTGGCCGATCCCCCGCCAGCTGATATCCCGCCAATACGTAAGTGTCTGGCCGATTTCCGTGCCAATACGTGAAGTGCCTGGCCGATTTCCCTGCCAATGCCTGGAGTGCCCGGCCGAGGTTGGAGGGCCAAGCCGTACTCCCTGCAAGCTCATACCCCTGCCGAGACGTGGAGTGCCTATCCGATCTCCCTGCCAAGACCTGGAGTGCGCGGCCGGATCCCGCAGCCAAGGTGGGAGTGTCAATCCGTACTCCCTGCAAGCTGAAACCCCTGCCAAGACGTGAAGAGCCTGGCCGATCCCCTCCCAATTGATAACCCGCCAATACAAGAAGTGCCTGGCCGATCTCCATGGCAAGGCCTGAAGTGCCCGGCCGATTTCCCTGCGAGGCGTGGAATGCCCAGTCGATTCCCCTGCCGACGCGTGGATGGCCTTGGCCGATCTCCCTGACAATACCTGGAGTTCCCGACCGTTCTCACTGCCGAGGCGTGAAGTGCCCAGCCTATTCCCCTGCCGTCGCGTGAAGTGCCTGGCCGATCCCCCGCCAGCTGATAACCCGCCAATACGTATGTGTCTGGCCGATCTCCGTGCCAATACGTGAAGTGTCTGGCCGACTTCCCTGCCAGTGCCTGGAGTGCCCGTCCGATCCCCCTACCGAGGCGTGGAGCACCCAGCCGATTCCCCTGACGTCGCGTGAAGTATCTGGCCATTCTAGCTGATAACCCGCCAATACGTGAAGTGCCTGGCCGATCTCCCTGCCAAGGCCTGGAGTGACCGGCCGATCCGCCCGCCGAGACGTGGAGTGCCCAGCCGATTTTCCTGCCGACGCGTGGAGGGCCTGTCCGATCCCCTGTTAGCTGATAACCTGGCCGATCTCCCTGCCAAGTCCTGGAGTGCCCGGTTGATCCCCCTGCCAAGTCCTGGAGTGCCCAGATGATCCCCCTGCCGACTCGTGGAGGGCCTAGCCGATTCCCCTGCCAGCTCATAACCCGCCAATAAATGATATGCCTCCCCGATCTCCCTGCCAGGGTATGGAGTGCCCGGCCGATGTCCCTGCCGAGGCGTGGAGTGCCCACCCGATAACCTTGCCGACGCGTGGAGTGCCTGGCCAATCCCCTGCCAACTGGTAACCTGTCAATACGTGAAGTGCCCAGCCGATTCCCCTGCCGACGCGTGGAGTGCCTGGCCGATCCCCCGCCAGCTGATAACCCGCCAATACGTATGTGTCTGGCCGATCTCCGTGCCAATACGTGAAGTGTCTGGCCGATTTCCCTGCCAACGCCTGGAGTGCCAGGCCGATCCCCCTGCCGAGGTGGGAGGGCCAAGACGTACTCCCTGCAAGCTGATACCTCTGTTGAGACGTGGAGTGCCTGGCCGATCTCCATCCCAAGTCCTGGAGTGCGCGGCCGATCCCCCTTCCGAGGCCTGGAGTGCCTGGCCGATCCCCTGCCAGATGATACCCCGCAAATAAATGATATGCCTGTCCGATCTCCCTGCCAAGACCTGGAGTGCGCGGCCGGATCCCGCAGCCAAGGTGGGAGTGTCAATCCGTACTCCCTGCAAGCTGAAACCCCTGCCAAGACGTGAAGAGCCTGGCCGATCCCCTCCCAATTGATAACCCGCCGATACGGGAAGTGCCTGGCCGATCTCCATGGCAAGGCCTGAAGTGCCCGGCCGATTTCCCTGCGAGGCGTGGAATGCCCAGTCGATTCCCCTGCCGACGCGTGGATGGCCTTGGCCGATCTCCCTGACAATAACTGGAGTTCCCGACCGTTCTCACTGCCGAGGCGTGAAGTGCCCAGCCTATTCCCCTGCCGTCGCGTGAAGTGCCTGGCCAATCCCCTGCTAGCTAATAAACCGCCAATACGTGAAGTGCCTAGCCGACTTCCCTGCCTGTGCCTGGAGTGCCCGTCCGATCCCCCTACCGAGGCGTGGAGCCCCCAGCCGATTCCCCTGCCGTCGCGTGAAGTATCTGGCCAATCCCATTCTAGCTGATAACCCGCCAATACGTGAAGTGCCTGGCCGATCTCCCTGCCAAGGCCTGGAGTGACCGGCCGATCCGCCCGCCGAGACGTGGAGTGCCCAGCCGAATTTTTTGCCGACGCGTGGAGGGCCTGTCCGATCCCCTGTTAGCTGATAACCTGGCCGATCTCCCTGCCAAGTCCTGGAGTGCCCGGTTGATCCCCCTGCCAAGTCCTGGAGTGCCCAGATGATCCCCCTGCCGACGCGTGGAGGGCCTAGCCGATTCCACTGCCAGCTGATAACCCGCCAATAAATGATATGCCTCCCCGATCTCCTTGCCATGGTTTGGAGTGCCCGGCCGATGTCCCTGCCGAGGCGTGGAGTGCCCACCCGATAACCTTGCCGACGCGTGGAGTGCCTGGCCAATCCCCTGCCAACTGGTAACCTGTCAATACGTGAAGTGCCCAGCCGATTCCCCTGCCGACGCGTGGAGTGCCTGGCCGATCCCCCGCCAGCTGATAACCCGCCAATACGTATGTGTCTGGCCGATCTCCGTGCCAATACGATAAGTGACTGGCCGATCTCCCTGCCAATGCCTGGAGTGCCCGGCCGATCCCCTTGCCGAGGTGGGAGTGCCAAGCCGTATTCCCTGCAAGCAGATACCCCTGCCGAGACGTGGAGTGCCTGACCGATCTCCATGCCAAGTCCCGGAGTGCTCGGCCGATCCCCCTGCCGAGGCGTGGAGTGTCAGCCGATTCCCCTGCCGACGCGTGGAGTGCCCCTGGCCTATTCCCCTGCCAGCTGATAACCGGCCAATAAATAATATGCCTGCCCGATCTACCTGCCAAGACCTGGAGTGCCCGGCCAATCCCGCAGCCGAGGTG
Organism: Drosophila malerkotliana malerkotliana; assembly: GCA_018153235.1. NCBI lineage: Eukaryota > Metazoa > Arthropoda > Insecta > Diptera > Drosophilidae > Drosophila > Drosophila malerkotliana. The sequence continues at coordinate 813,864 of JAECXV010000132.1, forward strand.
GGAGTGCCAAGCCGTATTTCCTGCAAGCTGATACCCCTGCCGAGACGTGAAGAGCCTGGCCGATCCCCTGCCAGTTGATAACCCGCCAATACGTGAAGTGCCTGGCCGATCTCCCTGCCAAGGCCTGGAGTGCCCGGCCGATTCCCCTGCCGAGGCGTGGAGTGCCCAGCCGATTCCCCTGCCGACGCGTGGAGTGCCTGGCCGATGCCGCAGCCGAGTGGGAGTGCCAATCCGCAATACCTGCAAGCTGAAACTCTGCCGAGACCCCGTAAAGACCTGGCCGATGGAAGGCCTGGAATGCCCAGCCGATTCCGCTTGCCGACGCGTGGAGTGCCTAGCCGATTCTTCTGCCAGTTGATAACCTCCAATAAATGATATGCCAACGATTCCGTCGAAGCGCCTGGAGTGCCCGGCCGATCCCCCTGCCGAGGCGTGGAATGCCCAGCCGACTCCCCTGCCGACGCGTGGAGTGCCTAGCCGATTCCCCTGCCAGCTGATAAGCCGACAATAAATGATATGCCTGGCCGATCTCCTTGCCAAGGCCTGGAGTGCCCGGCCGATCCCCCTGCCGAGGCGTGGAGTGCCTAGCCGATCCGCAGACGATGCTAGGAGTACCCTAACCGAGACGTGAAGAGTTGGCCGATCCCCTGCCTGAAGCTCAAAAAGAGCCAATGCAATTGCCTGGCCAAACTCCCTGCCAAGCTGTAGTGCCTCGCCGATTCCCCTCCCAGTTGATAACCGGCCAATACCTGAAGTGCCTAGCCGATATCCCTGCCAAGGCCTGTAGTGCCCGACCGATCCCCCTGCCGAGGCGTGGAGTGCCCAGCCGATTCCTCTGCCAGTTGATAACCGTTAATATGTGATGCGCCTGGCCGATTCTCCTGCCGAGGCCTGATAGCCCAGCCATTCCCCTGCCGAGCGTGAAGTGCCTAGCCCGATTCCCCTGCCAAGACCTGGAGTGCCCGGCCGAACCCGCAGCCGAGGCGTGGAGTACCCAGCCGCATTCCCCCTGACCAGTCGCGTGAAGTACCTGGCCGATCCCCTCTGCCATTTGATAACCCGCCAATACGTGAAGTGCCTGGCCGATCCCCCTGCCAAGGACCAGGCAGCCGATTCGAACTGCCGACGCGTGGAGTGCCTGGCCGATCCCACCTGCCAGTTGATAACCCGCCAATATGTGAAGCGCCTGGCCGATCTCCCTGCCGAGGCCAGGAGTGCCCAGCCGATTCCCCTGCCGACGCGTGAAGTGCCTAGCCGATTCCCCTGCCAAGACCTGGAGTGCCCGGCCGAACCCGCAGCCGAGGTGGGAGTGCCTGGCCGATTTCCTGCAAGCTGATAACCCTACCGAGACGTGAATTGCCTGGCCGATCTTCTGCCAGTTGATAACCCGTCCATACGTGAAGTGCCTGGCCGATCTCTCTGCCAACGCCTGGAGTGCCCGGCCGATCCCCCTGACCAGACGTGGAGTACCCAGCCGATTCCCCTGCCGACGCGTGGAGTGCCTAGCCGATTCCCCTCCCATTTGATAACCGGCCAATACGTGAAGCGCCTGGCCGATCTCCCTGCCAAGGCCTGGAGTGCCCGGCCGATTCCCCCTGCCGACGCGTGGAGTGCCTAGCCGATTTCCTGGCCACGCGTGGAGGGTCTGACACCCGCCAATAAATGATATGCCTGCCCGATCTCCCTGCCAAGACCTGGAGTGCCCGGCCGATCCCCCTGCCGAGGCGTGGAGTGCCTAGCCGCATTTCCTGCAAGCTGATTCCCTTGCCGAGACGTGAAGAGCTTGGCCGATCCTCTGCCTGTTGATAACCCGCCAATACGTGAATTGCCTGGCCGATCTCCCTGCCAAGGCCTGTAGTGCCCGGTCGATCCCCCTGACCAGGCAGTTCATTCCCCTGCCGACGCGTGGAGTGCCTAGCCGATTCCCCTGCCAGCTGATAGCCCGCCAATAAATGATATGCCTGCCCGATCTCCCTGCCAAGACCTGGAGTGCCCGGCCGATCCCCTGCCGAGGCGTGGAGTGCAGCCGCATTTCCACCAAGCTGATAACCCTGCCGAGGCGTGGAGTGCCTGGCCGATCCCCTGCCAGTTGATAGCCCGCCAATACGTGAAGTCCCTGGCCGATCTCCCTGCCAAGGCCTGGAGTGCCCGGCCGATCCCCCTGACCAGGCGTGGAGTACCCAGCTGATTTCCCTGCCGACGCGTGGAGTGCCTGGCCGATCTCCGTGCCAATACGTGAAGTGCCTGGCCGATTTCTCTGCTAATGCCTGGATTGCCCAGCCGATTCCCCTGCCAGCTTATAGCCCGCCACTAAATGATATGCCTGGCCGATCTCCCTGACCAGGCAGTTCATTCCCCTGCCGACGCGTGGAGTGCCTAGCCGATTCCCATGCCAGCTGATAGCTCGCCAATAAATGATATGCCTGCCCGATCTCCCTGCCAAGACCTGGAGTGCCCGGCCGATCCCGCAGCCGAGGTGGGAGTGCCAGCCGCATTTCCTGCAAGCTGATACCCTTACCGAGACGTGAAGAGCTTGGCCGATCCTCTGCCTGTTGATAGCCCGCTAATACGTGAATTGCCTGGCCGATCTCTCTACCAAGGCCTGCAGTGCCCGGCCGATCCCCCTGACCAGCCGTGGAGTACCCAGCCGATTCCCCTGCCGACGCGTGGAGTAACTAGCCGATTCCCCTGCCAGTTGATAACCGGCCAATACGTGAAGCGCCTAAGCGATCTCCCTGCAAAGGCCAGGAGTGCCCAGCCCATTCCCCTGCCGACGCGTGGAGTGACTAGCCGATTCCCCTGCCAGCTGATAACCCGCCAAAAAATGATATGCCTGCCCGATCTCCCTGCCTGCCCGAAGTCCTGGAGTGCCCGGCCGATCCCGCAGCCGAGGTGGGAGTGCCAAGCCAAGCCAAGCCAACCAAAGCGTGGAGTGCCTTTCCGGTTCCCCTGCCAGCTGATTACCCGCCAATATATGATATGCCTGCCCGATCTCCCTGCCAAGACCTGGAGTGCCCGGCCGATCCCGCAGGCGAGGTGGGAGTGCCAAGCCGCATTTCGTGCAAGCTGATACACTTACCGAGACGTTATCCCCCTGACCAGGCGTGGCGTACCCATCCGATTCCCCTGATGACGCGTGGAGTGCCTAGCCGATTCCCCTGCCAGTTCATAATTGGCCAATACGTGAAGCGCCTGGCCGATCTCCCTGCCAAGGCCAGGAGTACCCAGCCGATTCCCCTGCCGACGCGTGGAGTGCCTAGCCGATTCACCTGCCAGTTAATAACCCGTTAATATGTGAAGCGCCTGGCCGATCTCCCTGCCGAGGCCAGGAGTGCCCAGCCGATTCCCCTGCCGACGCGTGGAGTGCCTAGCCGATTCCCCTGCCAGCTGATTACACGCCAATAAATGATATGCCTGCCCGATCTCCCTGCCAAGACCTGGAATGCCCAGCCCATTCCCCTGCCGACGCGTGAAGTGCCTAGCCGATTCCCCTGCCAAGACCTGGAGTGCCCGGCCGATCTCGCAGCCGAGGTGGGAGTGCCAAGCCGCATTTTGTGCAAGCTGATACCCCTGCCGAGACGTGAAGAGCCTGGCCGATCCCCTGCCAGTTTATAAACGGCCAATACGTGCAGTGCCTAACCAATCTCTCCTGCCGAAATGCCTGGAGTGCCCAAGCCGATCGCCTGCCAAGCCAATCGAAGCATGGAGTGCCTTGCCGATTCCCCTGCCACGCTGATTGCCCTGCCGTTAATAACCCGTAAATGATGAAGTGCCTGGCCGATCTCCCTGCCAAGACCTGGAGTGCCCGGCCGATCTCGCAGCCGAGGTGGGAGTGCCAAGCCGTATTCCATGCAAGCTGATACCGCTGCCGAGACGTGAAGAGCCTGGCCGATCCCCTGCCAGTTGATAAACGGCCAATACGTGCAGTGCCTGGCCAATCTCTCCTGCCGAAATCGGAGTGCCAAGCCAAGCCAAGCCAATCGAAGCATGGAGTGCCTTTCCGATTCCCCTGCCAGCTGATTACCCGCCAATAAATGATATGCCTGCCCGATCTCCCTGCCAAGGCCTGGAATGTTCGGCCGATCCCGCAGCCGAGGTGGGAGTGCCAAGCCGTATTCCATGCAAGCTGATACCGCTGCCGAGACGTGAAGAACCTAGCGGATTCACCTGCCAGTTGATAACCGGCCAATACGTGAAGCGCCTGGCCGATCTCCCTGCCGAGGCCAGGAGTGCCCAGCCGATTCCCCTGCCGACGCGTGGAGTGCCTTTCCGATTCCCCTGCCTGTTGATAACCCGCCAATACGTGAAGTGCCTGGCCGATCTCCCTGCCAAGGCCTGGAATGCCCGGCCTATCCCCCTGACCAGGCGTGGAGTACCCAGCCGATTCCCTTGCCGACGCGTGGAGTGCCTAGCCGATTCCCCTCCCAGGTGATAACCGGCCAATACGTGAAGCGCCTGGCCGATCTCCCTTCCAAGGCCAGGAGTGCCCAGCCGATTCCCCTGCCGACGCGTGGAGTGCCTAGCCAATTCCCTTGCCAGCTGATTACCCGCCAATAAATGATATGCCTGCCCGATCTCCCTCCCAAGACCTGGAGTGCCCGGCCGATCCCGCAGCCGAGGTGGGAGTGCCAAGCCGCATTTCGTGCAAGCTGATACCCCTGCCGAGACGTGAAGAGCCTGGCCGATCCCCTGCCAGTTGATAACCCGCCACTACGTGCAGTGCCTGGCACATCTCTCTGCCAAGGCCTGCAGTGCCCAGCCGATCCCCCTGACCAGGCGTGGAGTACCCAGCCGATTCCCCTGCCGACACGTGGAGTGCCTAGCCGATTCCCCTGCCAGTTGATAACCGGCCAATACGTGGAACGCCTGGGCGATCTCGCTGCCAAGGCCAGGAGTGCCCAGCCCATTCCCCTGCCGACGCGTGGAGTGCCTAGCCGACTCCCCTGCCAGCTGATAACCCGCCAATAAATGATATGCCTGCCCAATCTTCCTGCCAAGGCCTGGAATGCCCGGCCGATCCCGCAGCCGAGGTGGGAGTGCCAAGCCGTATTCCATGCAAGCTGATACCGCTGCCGAGAGGTGAAGAGGCTAGCGGATTCACCTGCCAGTTGATAACCGGCCTATATGTGAAGCGTCTGGCCGATCTTCCTGCCAAGGCCAGGAGTGCCCAGCCCATTCCCCTGCCGACGCGTGGAGTGCCTAGCCGATTCCCTTGCCAGCTGATTACCCAGCAAAAAATGATATTCCTGCCCGATCTCCCTCCCAAGACCTGGAGTGCCCGGCCGATCCCGCAGCCGAGGTGGGAGTGCCAAGCCGTATTCCATGCAAGCTGATACCCCTGCAGCGAGCGTGGAGAGCCTGGCCGATCCCCTGCCAGTTGATAACCCGCCAATACGTGCAGTGCCTGGCCGATCTCTCTGCCAAGGCCTGCAGTGCCCAGCCGATCCCCCTGACCAGGCGTGGAGTACCCAGCCGATTCCCCTGCCGACGCGTGGAGTGCCTAGCTGATTCCCCTGCCAGTTGATAACCGACCAATACGTGAAGCGCCTGGCCGATCTCCCTGCCAAGGCCAGGAGTGCCCAGCCCATTCCCCTGCCGCCGCGTGGAAGTGCCTAGCCGATTTCCCTGCTAGCTGATTACCCGCCAATAAATGATATGCCTGCCCGATCTCCCTCCCAAGACCTGGAGTGCCCGGCCGATCCCGCAGCCGAGGTGGGAGTGCCAAGCCGCATTTCGTGCAAGCTGATACCCCTGACGAGCCGATTCCCCTGCCAGCTGAATAACCGCCAATAAATGATATGCCTGCCCGATCTCCCTGCCAAGGCCTGGAATGCCCGGCCGATCCCGCAGCCGAGGTGGGAGGGCCAAGCCGTATTCCATGCAAGCTGATAGCCGATTCCCTTGCCAGCTGATTACCCAGCAAAAAATTATATTCCTGCCCGATCTCCCTCCCAAGACCTGGAGTGCCCGGCCGATCCCGCAGCCGAGGTGGGAGTGCCAAGCCGTATTCCATGCAAGCTGATACCCCTGCAGAGACGTGAAGAGCCTGGCCGATCCCCTGCCAGTTGATAACCCGCCAATACGTGCAGTGCCTGGCAAATCTCTCTGCCAAGGCCTGCAGTGCCCAGCCGATCCCCCTGACCAGGCGTGGAGTACCCAGCCGATTCCCCTGCCGACGCGTGGAGTGCCTAGCTGATTCCCCTGCCAGTTGATAACCGACCAATACGTGAAGCGCCTGGCCGATCTCCCTGCCAAGGCCAGGAGTGCCCAGCCCATTTCCCTGCCGCCGCGCGAGAAGTACCTAGTCGATTTCCCTGCTAGCTGATTACCCGCCAATAAATGATATGCCTGCCCGATCTCCCTGCCAAGGCCTGGAGTGCCCGGCCGATCCCGCAGCCGAGGTGGGAGTGCCAAGCCGCATTTCCGTGCAAGCTGATACCCCTGCCGAGACGTGAAGAGCCTGGCCGATCACCTGCCAGTTGATAACCCGCCAATACGTGCAGTGCCTGGCCCATCTCTCTGCCAAGGCCTGCAGTGCCTGGCCGATCCCCCTGACCAGGCGTAGAGTACCCAGCCGATTCCCCTGCCGACACGTGGAGTGCCTAGCCGATTCCCCTGCCAGCTGATAACAAGCCAATAAATGATATGCCTGCCCGATCTCCCTGCCAAGGCCTGGAATGCCCGGCCGATCTCGCAGCCGAGGTGGGAGTGCCAAGCCGTATTCCATGCAAGCTGATACCGCTGCCGAGAGGTGAAGAGGCTGGCGGATTCACCTGCCAGTTTATAACCGGCCTATACGTGAAGCGCCTGGCCGATCTTCCTGCCGAGGCCAGGAGTGCCCAGCCCATTCCCCTGCCGACGCGTGGAGTGCCTTGCCGATTCCCTTGCCAGCTGATTACCCGCCAATAAATGATATTCCTGCCCGATCTCCCTCCCAAGACCTGGAGTGCCCGGCCGATCCCGCAGCCGAGGTGGGAGTTCCAAGCCGTATTCCATGCAAGCTGATACCCCTGCCGAGACGTGAAGAGCCTAGCGGATTCACCTGCCAGTTGATAACCGGCCAATACGTGAAGCGCCTGGCCGATCTTCTTGCCGAGGCCAGGAGTGCCCAGCCGATTCCCCGGCCGACGCGTGGAGTGCCTTTCCGATTCCCCTGCCTGTTGATAACCCGCCAATACGTGAAGTGCCTGGCCGATCTCCCTGCCAAGGCCTGAAATGCCCGGCCTATCCCCCTGACCAGGCGTGGAGTACCCAGCCCATTCCCCTGCCGACGCGTGAAGTGCCTAGCCGATTCCCCTGCCAGCTGATAACCCGCCAATAAATGATATGCCTGACCGATCTCCCTGCCAAGACCTGGAGTGCCCGGCCGATCCCGCAGCCGAGGTGGGAGTGCCAAGCCGCATTTCCTGCAAGCTGATACCCCTGCCGAGACGTGACGAGCCTGGCCGATCACCTGCCAGTTGATAACCCGCCAATACGTGCAGTGCCTGGCACATCTCTCTGCCAAGGCCTGCAGTGCCTGGCCGATCCCCCTGACCAGGCGTAGAGTACCCATCCGATTCCCCTGCCGACGCGTGGAGTGCCTAGCCGATTCCCCTGCCATTTGATAACCGGCCAATACGTGAAGCGCCTGGCCGATCTCCCTGCCAAGGCCAGGAGTGCTCAGCCGATTCCCCTGCCGAAGCGTGGAGTGCCTAGCCGATTTCCCTGCCAGCTGAATAACCGCCAATAAATGATATGCCTGCCCGATCTCCCTGCCAAGGCCTGGAATGCCCGGCCGATCCCGCAGCCGAGGTGGGAGGGCCAAGCCGTATTCCATGCAAGCTGATACCACTGCCGAGAGGTGAAGAGGCTAGCGGATTCACCTGCCAGTTCATAACTGGCCAATACGTGAAGCGCCCGGCCGATCCCCCTGACCAGGCGTAGAGTACCCAGCCGATTCCCCTGCCGACGCGTGGAGTGCCTAGCCGATTCCCCTGCCATTTGATAAATGGCCAATACGTGAAGCGCCTGGCCGATCTCCCTGCCAAGGCCAGGAGTGCCCAGCCGATTCCCCTGCCGAAGCGTGGAGTGCCTAGCCGATTTCCCTGCCAGCTGATTACCCGCCAATAAATGATATGCCTGCCCGATCTCCCTGCCAAGACCTGGAGTACCCGGCCGATCCCGCAGCCGAGGTGGGAGTGCCCAGCCGCATTTCCTGCAAGCTGATTCCTTACCGAGACGTGCAGAGCTTGGCCGATCCTCTGCCTGTTGATAACCCGCCAATACGTGAATTGCCTGGCCGATCTCCCTGCCAAGGCCTGTAGTGCCCGGCCGATCCCCCTGACCAGGCGTGGAGTACCCAGCCGATTCCCCTGCCGACGCGTGGAGTGCCCAGCCGATTCCCCTGCCAGTTGATTACCGGCCAATACGTGAAGCGCCTGGGCGATCTCTCTGCCAAGGCCAGAAGTGCCCAGCCCATTCCCCTGCCGACGCGTGGAGTGCCTAGCCGATCCCCTGCCAGCTGATAACCCGCCAATAAATGATATGCCTGGCCGATCTCCCTGCCAAGACCTGGAGTGCCCGGCCGATCTCGCATCCGAGGTTTGAGTCCCAAACCGTATTCCCTGCATGCTGATACCCCTGCCGAGACGTGAAGAGGCTGGCCGATCCCCTGCCAGTTGATAACCCGCCAATACGTGAAGTGCCTGGCCAATCTCTCTGCCAAGGCCTGCAGTGCCCGGCCGATCCCCCTGACCAGGCGTGGAGTACCCAGCCGATTCCCCTGCCGACGCGTGGAGTGCCTAGCCGATTCCCCTGCCAGTTGATAACCGGCCAATACGTGAAGCGCCTGGCCGATCTCCCTGCCAAGGCCAGGAGTGCCCAGCCGATTCCCCTGCCGACACGTGGAGTGCCTAGCCGATTTCCTGCCAGCTGATTACCCGCCATTAAATGATATGCCTGCCCGATCTCTCTGCCAAGACCTGGAGTACCCGGCCGATTCCGCAGCCGAGGTGGGAGTGCCAAGCCGCATTTCCTGCAAGCTGATACCCTTACCGAGACGTGAAGAGCCAATACGTGAATTGCCTGGCCGATCTCCCTGTCAAGGCCTGTAGTGCCCGGCCGATTCCCCGCCAAGGCCAGTAGTACCCAGCCGATTCCCCTGCCGACGCGTGGAGTGCCTAGCCGATTCACCTGCCAGTTGATAACCCGTTAATATGTGAAGCGCCTGGCCGATCTCCCTGCCAAGGCCAGGAGTGCCCAGCCGATTCCCCTGCCGACGCGTGGAGTGCCTAGCCGATTCCCCTGCCAGCTGATAACCCGCCAATAAATAATATGCCTGGCCGATCTCCCTGCCAAGACCTGGAGTGCCCGGCCGATCCCGCAGCCGAGGTGGGAGTGCCAAGCCGCATTTCGTGCAAGCTGATACCCCTGCCGAGACGTGAAGAGCCTGGCCGATCCCCTGCCAGTTGATAACCCGCCATACGTGCAGTGCCTGGCCAATCTATCTGCCAAGGCCTGCAGTGCCCGGCCGATCCCCCTGACCAGGCGTGGAGTACCCAGCCGATTCCCCTGCCGACGCGTGGAGTGCCTAGCCGATTCCCCTGCCATTTGATAACCGGACAATACGTGAAGCGCCTGGCCGATCTCCCTGCCAAGGCCAGGAGTGCCCAGCCGATTCCCCTGCCGACGCGTGGAGTGCCTAGCCGATTTCCCTGCCAGCTGATAACCTGCCAATAAATGATATGCCTGCCCGATCTCCCTGCCAAGACCTGGAGTGCCCGGCCGATCCCGCAGCCGAGATGGGAGTGCCAAGCCGTATTCCATGCAAGCTGATACCCCTGCCGAGACGTGAAGAGGCTAGCGGATTCACCTGCCAGTTGATAACCGGCCAATACGTGAAGCGCCTAGCCAATCTTCTTGCCGAGGCCAGGAGTGCCCAGCCGATTCCCCGGCCGACGCGTGGAGTGCCTTTCCGATTCCCCTGCCTGTTGATAACCCGCCAATACGTGAAGTGCCTGGCCGATCTCCCTGCCAAGGCCTGAAATGCCCGGCCTATCCCCCTGACCAGGCGTGGAGTACCCAGCCGATTCCCTTGTCGACGCGTGGAGTGCCTAGCCGATTCCCCTCCCAGTTGATAACCCGCGAATATGTGAAGCGCCTGGGCGATCTCCCTGCCAAGGCCAGGAGTGCCCAGCCCATTCCCCTTCCGACGCGTGAAGTGCCTAGCCGATTCCCCTGCCAGCTGATAACCCGCCAATAAATGATATGCCTGACCGATCTCCCTCCCAAGACCTGGAGTGCCCGGCCGATCCCGCAGCCGAGGTGGGAGGGCCAAGCCGTATTCCATGCAAGCTGATACCCCTGCAGAGACGTGAAGAGCCTGGCCGATCCCCTGCCAGTTGATAACCCGCCAATACGTGCAGTGCCTGGCAAATCTCTCTGCCAAGGCCTGCAGTGCCCAGCCGATCCCCCTGACCAGGCGTGGAGTACCCAGCCGATTCCCCTGCCGACGCGTGGAGTGCCTAGCTGATTCCCCTGCCAGTTGATAACCGGCCAATACGTGAAGCGCCTGGCCGATCTCCCTGCCAAGGCCAGGAGTGCCCAGCCCATTTCCCTGCCGCCGCGCGAGAAGTGCCTAGTCGATTTCCCTGCTAGCTGATTACCCGCCAATAAATGATATGCCTGCCCGATCTCCCTCCCAAGACCTGGAGTGCCCGGCCGATCCCGCAGCCGAGGTGGGAGAGCCAAGCCGCATTTCGTGCAAGCTGATACCCCTGACGAGACGTGAAGAGCCTGGCCGATCCCCTGCCAGTTGATAACCCGCCAATACGTGCAGTGCCTGGCAAATCTCTCTGCCAAGGCCTGCAGTGCCCAGCCGATCCCCCTTACTAGGCGTGGAGTACCCAGCCGATTCCCCTGCCGACACGTGGAGTGCCTAGCCGATTCCCCTGCCAGCTGATAACCCGCCAATAAATGATATGCCTGCCCGATCTCCCTGCCAAGGCCTGGAATGCCCGGCCGATCCCGCAGCCGAGGTGGGAGTGCCAAGCCGTATTCCATGCAAGCTGATACCGCTGCCGAGAGGTGAAGAGGCTAGCGGATTCACCTGCCAGTTGATAACCGGCCTCTACGTGAAGCGCCTGGCCGATCTTCCTGCCGAGGCCAGGAGTGCCCAGCCCATTCCCCTGCCGACGCGTGGAGTGCCTTGCCGATTCCCTTGCCAGCTGATTACCCGCCAATAAATGATATTCCTGCCCGATCTTCCTCCCAAGACCTGGAGTGCCCGGCCGATCCCGCAGCCGAGGTGGGAGTTCCAAGCCGTATTCCATGCAAGCTGATACACCTGCCGAGACGTGAAGAGCCTAGCGGATTCACCTGCCTGTTGACAACCGGCCAATACGTGAAGCGCCTGGCCGATCTCCCTGCCGAGGCCAGGAGTGCCCAGCCGATTCCCCTGCCGACGCGTGGAGTGCCTTTCCGGTTCCCTTGCCAGCTGATTACCCGCCAATAGATGATATTCCTGCCCGATCTCCCTCCCAAAACCTGGAGTGCCCGGCCAATCCCGCAGCCGAGGTGGGAGTGCCAAGCCGTATTCCATGCAAGCTGATACCGCTGCCGAGAGGTGAAGAGGCTAGCGGATTCACCTGCCAGTTGATAACCGGCCAATACGTGAAGCGCCTGGGCGATCTCCCTGCCAAGGCCAGGAGTGCCCAGCCCATTCCCCTGTCGACGCGTGAAGTGCCTAGCCGATTCCCCTGCCAGCTGATTACCCGCCAATAAATGATATGCCTGCCCGATCTCCCTGCCAAGGCCTGGAATGCCCGGCCGATCCCGCAGCCGAGGTGGGAGTGCCAAGCCGTATTCCATGCAAGCTGATACCGCTGCCGAGAGGTGAAGAGGCTAGCGGATTCACCTGCCAGTTGATAACCGGCCAATACGTGAAGCGCCTGGTCGATCTTCTTGCCGAGGCCAGGAGTGCCCAGCCGATTCCCCGGCCGACGCGTGGAGTGCCTTTCCGATTCCCCTGCCTGTTGATAACCCGCCAATACGTGAAGTGCCTGGCCGATCTCCCTGCCAAGGCCTGAAATGCCCGGCCTATCCCCCTGACCAGGCGTGGAGTACCCAGCCGATTCCCTTGTCGACGCGTGGAGTGCCTAGCCGATTCCCCTCCCAGTTGATAACCCGCGAATATGTGAAGCGCCTGGGCGATCTCCCTGCCAAGGCCAGGAGTGCCCAGCCCATTCCCCTGCCGACGCGTGAAGTGCCTAGCCGATTCCCCTGCCAGCTGATAACCCGCCAATAAATGATATGCCTGACCGATCTCCCTGCCAAGACCTGGAGTGCCCGGGCGATCCCGCAGCCGAGGTGGGAGTGCCAAGCCGCATTTCGTGCAAGCTGATACCCCTGCCGAGACGTGACGAGCCTGGCCGATCACCTGCCAGTTGATAACCCGCCAATACGTGCAGTGCCTGGCCCATCTCTCTGCCAAGGCCTGCAGTGCCTGGCCGATCCCCCTGACCAGGCGTGGAGTACCCATCCGATTCCCCTGCCGACGCGTGGAGTGCCTAGCCGATTCCCCTGCCATTTGATAACCGGCCAATACGTGAAGCGCCTGGCCGATCTCCCTGCCAAGGCCAGGAGTGCCCAGCCGATTCCCCTGCCAGCTGATTACCCGCCAATACGTGAAGCGGCTGGCCGATCTCCCTGCCAAGGCCAGGAGCGCTCAGCCGATTCCCCTGCCGAAGCGTGGAGTGCCTAGCCGAATTCCCTGCCAGCTGAATAACCGCCAATAAATGATATGCCTGCCCGATCTCCCTGCCAAGGCCTGGAATGCCCGGCCGATCCCGCAGCCGAGGTGGGAGGGCCAAGCCGTATTCCATGCAAGCTGATACCACTGCCGAGAGGTGAAGAGGCTAGCGGATTCACCTGCCAGTTCATAACTGGCCAATACGTGAAGCGCCCGGCCGATCCCCCTGACCAGGCGTAGAGTACCCAGCCGATTCCCCTGCCGACGCGTGGAGTGCCTAGCCGATTCCCCTGCCATTTGATAAATGGCCAATACGTGAAGCGCCATGCCGATCTCCCTGCCAAGGCCAGGAGTGCCCAGCCGATTCCCCTGCCGAAGCGTGGAGTGCCAAGCCGATTTCCCTGCCAGCTGATTAACCGCCAATAAATGATATGCCTGCCCGATCTCCCTGCCAAGACCTGGAGTACCCGGCCGATCCCGCAGCCGAGGTGGGAGTGCCCAGCCGCATTTCCTGCAAGCTGATTCCTTACCGAGACGTGCAGAGCTTGGCCGATCCTCTGCCTGTTGATAACCCGCCAATACGTGAATTGCCTGGCCGATCTCCCTGCCAAGGCCTGTAGTGCCCGGCCGATCCCCCTGACCAGGCGTGGAGTACCCAGCCGATTCCCCTGCCGACGCGTGGAGTGCCCAGCCGATTCCCCTACCAGTTGATTACCGGCCAATACGTGAAGCGCCTGGGCGATCTCTCTGCCAAGGCCAGAAGTGCCCAGCCCATTCCCCTGCCGACGCGTGGAGTGCCTAGCCGATTCCCCTGCCAGCTGATAACCCGCCAATAAATGATATGCCTGCCCGATCTCCCTGCCAAGACCTGAAGTACCCGGCCGATCCCGCAGCCGAGGTGGGAGTGCCAAGCCGCATTTCCTGCAAGCTGATACCCCTGCCGAGACGTGACGAGCCTGGCCGATCACCTGCCAGTTGAAAACCCGCCAATACGTGCAGTGCCTGGCCAATCTCTCTGCCAAGGCCTGCAGTGCCCGGCCGATCCCCCTGACCAGGCGTGGAGTACCCAGCCGATTCCCCTGCCGACGCGTGGAGTGCCTAGCCGATTCCCCTGCCATTTGATAACCGGCCAATACGTGAAGCGCCTGGCCGATCTCCCTGGCAAGGCCAGGAGTGCCCAGCCGATTCCCCTGCCGACGCGTGGAGTGCCTAGCCGATTTCCTTGCCAGCTGATTACCCGCCAATAAATGATATGCCTGCCCGATCTCTCTGCCAAGACCTGGAGTACCCGGCCGATTCCGCAGCCGAGGTGGGAGTGCCAAGCCGCATTTCCTGCAAGCTGATACCCTTACCGAGACGTGAAGAGCCAATACGTGAATTGCCTGGCCGATCTCCCCTGTCAAGGCCTGTAGTGCCCGGCCGATTCCCCCGACCAAGGCCAGGAGTACCCAGCCGATTCCCCTGCCGACGCGTGGAGTGCCTAGCCGATTCACCTGCCAGTTGATAACCCGCCAATATGTGAAGCGCCTGGGCGATCTCCCTGCCAAGGCCAGGAGTGCCCAGCCCATTCCCCTGCCGACGCGTGAAGTGCCTAGCCGATTCCCCTGCCAGCTGATAACCCGCCAATAAATAATATGCCTGACCGATCTCCCTGCCAAGACCTGGAGTGCCCGGCCGATCCCGCACCCGAGGTGGGAGTGCCAAGCCGCATTTCGTGCAAGCTGATACCCCTGCCGAGACGTGACGAGCCTGGCCGATCACCTGCCAGTTGATAACCCGCCAATACGTGCACTGCCTGGCCAATCTATCTGCCAAGGCCTGCAGTGCCCGGCCGATCCCCCTGACCAGGCGTGGAGTACCCAGCCGATTCCCCTGCCGACGCGTGGAGTGCCTAGCCGATTCCCCTGCCATTTGATAACCGGCCAATACGTGAAGCGCCTGGCCGATCTCCCTGCCAAGGCCAGGAGTGCCCAGCCGATTCCCCTGCCGACGCGTGGAGTGCCTAGCCGATTTCCCTGCCAGCTGATAACCTGCCAATAAATGATATGCCTGCATGATCTCCCTGCCAAGACCTGGAGTGCCCGGCCGATCCCGCAGCCGAGGTGGGAGTGCCCAGCCGCATTTCCTGCAAGCTGATACCCTTACCGAGACGTAAAAAGCTTGGCCGATCCTCTGCCTGTTGATAACCCGCCAATACGTGAATTGCCTGGCCGATCTCCCTGCCAAGGCCAGGAGTGCCCAGCCGATTCCCCTGCCGACGCGTGGAGTGCCTAGCCGATTTCCCTGCCAGCTGATTACCCGCCAATAAATGATATGCCTGCCCGATCTCCCTCCCAAGACCTGGAGTGCCCGGCCGATCCCGCAGCCGAGGTGGGAGTGCCAAACCGCATTTCCTGAAAGCTGATACCCCTGCCGAGACGTGAAGAGCTTGGCCGATCCCCTGCCTGTTGATAACCCGCCAATATGTGAATTGCCAGGCCAATCTCCCTGCCAAGGCCTGGAGTGCCCGGCCGATCCCCCTGACCAGGCGTGGAGTACCCAGCCGATTCCCCTGCCGACGCGTGGAGTGCCTAGCCGATTCCCCTGCCATTTGATAAATGGCCAATACGTGAAGCGCCTGGCCGATCTCCCTGCCAAGGCCAGGAGTGCCCAGCCGATTCCCCTGCCGAAGCGTGGAGTGCCTAGCCGATTTCCCTGACAGCTGATTACCCGCCAATAAATGATATGCCTGCCCGATCTCCCTGCCAAGACCTGGAATACCCGGCCGATCCCGCAGCCGAGGTGGGAGTGCCCAGCCGCATTTCCTGCAAGCTGATTCCTTACCGAGACGTGCAGAGCTTGGCCGATCCTCTGCCTGTTGATAACCCGCCAATACGTGAATTGCCTGGCCGATCTCCCTGCCAAGGCCTGTAGTGCCCGGCCGATCCCCCTGACCAGGCGTGGAGTACCCATCCGATTCTCCTGCCGACGCGTGGAGTGCCTAGCCGATTCCCCTGCCATTTGATAACCGGCCAATACGTGAAGCGCCTGGCCGATCTCCCTGCCAAGGCCAGGAGTGCCCAGCCGATTCCCCTGCCGAAGCGTGGAGTGCCTAGCCGATTTCCCTGCCATCTGATTAACCGCCTATAAATGATATGCCTGTCCGATCTCCCTGCCAAGGCCTGGAATGCCCGTCCGATCCCGCAGCCGAGGTGGGAGTGCCCAGCCGCATTTCCTGCAAGCTGATACCCTTACCGAGACGTGAAGAGCTTGGCCGATCCTCTGCCTGTTGATAACCCGCCAATACGTGAATTGCCTGGCCGATCTCCCTGCCAAGGCCAGGAGTGCCCAGCCGATTCCCATGCCGACGCGTGGAGTGCCTAGCCGATTCCCCTGCCAGCTGATTAACCGCCAATAAATGATATGCCTGCCCGATCTCCCTGCCAAGACCTGGAGTACCCGGCCGATCCCGCAGCCGAGGTGGGAGTGCCAAGCCGCATTTCCTGCAAGCTGATACCCTTACCGAGACGTGAAGAGCTCGGCCGATCCTCTGCCTGTTGATAACCCGCCAATACGTGAATTGCCTGGCCGATCTCCCTGCCAAGGCCAGTAGTGCCCGGCCGATCCCCCTGACCAGGCGTGGAGTACCCAGCCGATTCCCCTGCCGACGCGTGGAGTGCCTAGCCGATTCCCCTACCAGTTGATAACCGGCCAATTCGTGAAGCGCCTGGGCGATCTCTCTGCCAAGGCCAGAAGTGCCCAGCCCATTCCCCTGCCGACGCGTGGAGTGCCTAGCCGATTCCCCTGCCAGCTGATTACCCGCCCATAAATGATATGCCTATGAGGTGGGAGGGCCAAGCCGTATTCCATGCAAGCTGATACCACTGCCGAGAGGTGAAGAGGCTAGCGGATTCACCTGCCAGTTCATAACTGGCCAATACGTGAAGCGCCCGGCCGATCCCCCTGACCAGGCGTAGAGTACCCAGCCGATTCCCCTGCCGACGCGTGGAGTGCCTAGCCGATTCCCCTGCCATTTGATAAATGGCCAATACGTGAAGCGCCATGCCGATCTCCCTGCCAAGGCCAGGAGTGCCCAGCCGATTCCCCTGCCGAAGCGTGGAGTGCCTAGCCGATTTCCCTGCCAGCTGATTAACCGCCAATAAATGATATGCCTGCCCGATCTCCCTGCCAAGACCTGGAGTACCCGGCCGATCCCGCAGCCGAGGTGGGAGTGCCAAGCCGCATTTCCTGCAAGCTGATACCCTTACCGAGACGTGAAGAGCTCGGCCGATCCTCTGCCTGTTGATAACCCGCCAATACGTGAATTGCCTGGCCGATCTCCCTGCCAAGGCCAGTAGTGCCCGGCCGATCCCCCTGACCAGGCGTGGAGTACCCAGCCGATTCCCCTGCCGACGCGTGGAGTGCCCAGCCGATTCCCCTACCAGTTGATTACCGGCCAATACGTGAAGCGCCTGGGCGATCTCTCTGCCAAGGCCAGAAGTGCCCAGCCCATTCCCCTGCCGACGCGTGGAGTGCCTAGCCGATTCCCCTGCCAGCTGATAACCCGCCAATAAATGATATGCCTGCCCGATCTCCCTGCCAAGACCTGAAGTACCCAGCCGATCCCGCAGCCGAGGTGGGAGTGCCAAGCCGCATTTCCTGCAAGCTGATACCCCTGCCGAGACGTGACGAGCCTGGCCGATCACCTGCCAGTTGATAACCCGCCAATACGTGCAGTGCCTGGCCAATCTCTCTGCCAAGGCCTGCAGTGCCCGGCCGATCCCCCTGACCAGGCGTGGAGTACCCAGCCGATTCCCCTGCCGACGCGTGGAGTGCCTAGCCGATTCCCCTGCCATTTGATAACCGGCCAATACGTGAAGCGCCTGGCCGATCTCCCTGGCAAGGCCAGGAGTGCCCAGCCGATTCCCCTGCCGACGCGTGGAGTGCCTAGCCGATTTCCTTGCCAGCTGATTACCCGCCAATAAATGATATGCCTGCCCGATCTCTCTGCCAAGACCTGGAGTACCCGGCCGATTCCGCAGCCGAGGTGGGAGTGCCAAGCCGCATTTCCTGCAAGCTGATACCCTTACCGAGACGTGAAGAGCCAATACGTGAATTGCCTGGCCGATCTCCCTGTCAAGGCCTGTAGTGCCCGGCCGATTCCCCCGCCAAGGCCAGGAGTACCCAGCCGATTCCCCTGCCGACGCGTGGAGTGCCTAGCCGATTCACCTGCCAGTTGATAACCCGCCAATATGTGAAGCGCCTGGGCGATCTCCCTGCCACGGCCAGGAGTGCCCAGCCCATTCCCCTGCCGACGCGTGAAGTGCCTAGCCGATTCCCCTGCCAGCTGATAACCCGCCAATAAATAATATGCCTGACCGATCTCCCTGCCAAGACCTGGAGTGCCCGGCCGATCCCGCACCCGAGGTGGGAGTGCCAAGCCGCATTTCGTGCAAGCTGATACCCCTGCCGAGACGTGACGAGCCTGGCCGATCACCTGCCAGTTGATAACCCGCCAATACGTGCACTGCCTGGCCAATCTATCTGCCAAGGCCTGCAGTGCCCGGCCGATCCCCCTGACCAGGCGTGGAGTACCCAGCCGATTCCCCTGCCGACGCGTGGAGTGCCTAGCCGATTCCCCTGCCATTTGATAACCGGACAATACGTGAAGCGCCTGGCCGATCTCCCTGCTAAGGCCAGGAGTGCCCAGCCGATTCCCCTGCCGACGCGTGGAGTGCCTAGCCGATTTCCCTGCCAGCTGATAACCTGCCAATAAATGATATGCCTGCATGATCTCCCTGCCAAGACCTGGAGTGCCCGGCCGATCCCGCAGCCGAGGTGGGAGTGCCCAGCCGCATTTCCTGCAAGCTGATACCCTTACCGAGACGTAAAAAGCTTGGCCGATCCTCTGCCTGTTGATAACCCGCCAATACGTGAATTGCCTGGCCGATCTATCTGCCAAGGCCTGCAGTGCCCGGCCGATCCCCCTGACCAGGCGTGGAGTACCCGGCCGATTCCCCTGCCGACGCGTGGAGTGCCTAGCCGATTCCCCTGCCATTTGATAACCGGACAATACGTGAAGCGCCTGGCCGATCTCCCTGCTAAGGCCAGGAGTGCCCAGCCGATTCCCCTGCCGAAGCGTGGAGTGCCTAGCCGATTTCCCTGACAGCTGATTACCCGCCAATAAATGATATGCCTGCCCGATCTCCCTGCCAAGACCTGGAGTACCCGGCCGATCCCGCAGCCGAGGTGGGAGTGCCCAGCCGCATTTCCTGCAAGCTGATTCCTTACCGAGACGTAAAAAGCTTGGCCGATCCTCTGCCTGTTGATAACCCGCCAATACGTGAATTGCCTGGCCGATCTCCCTGCCAAGGCCTGTAGTGCCCGGCCGATCCCCCTGACCAGGCGTGGAGTACCCATCCGATTCCCCTGCCGACGCGTGGAGTGCCTAGCCGATTCCCCTGCCATTTGATAACCGGCCAATACGTGAAGCGCCTGGCCGATCTCCCTGCCAAGGCCAGGAGTGCCCAGCCGATTCCCCTGCCGAAGCGAGGAGTGCCTAGCCGATTTCCCTGCCATCTGATTAACCGCCAATAAATGATATGCCTGTCCGATCTCCCTGCCAAGGCCTGGAATGCGCGTCCGATCCCGCAGCCGAGGTGGGAGTGCCCAGCCGCATTTCCTGCAAGCTGATACCCTTACCGAGACGTGAAGAGCTTGGCCGATCCTCTGCCTGTTGATAACCCGCCAATACGTGAATTGCCTGGCCGATCTCCCTGCCAAGGCCAGGAGTGCCCAGCCGATTCCCATGCAGACGCGTGGAGTGCCTAGCCGATTCCCCTGCCAGCTGATTAACCGCCAATAAATGATATGCCTGCCCGATCTCCCTGCCAAGACCTGGAGTACCCGGCCGATCCCGCAGCCGAGGTGGGAGTGCCAAGCCGCATTTCCTGCAAGCTGATACCCTTACCGAGACGTGAAGAGCTCGGCCGATCCTCTGCCAGTTGATAACCCGCCAATACGTAAATTGCCTTGCCGATCTCCCTGCCAAGGCCTGTAGTGCCCGGCCGATCCCCCTGACCAGGCGTGGAGTACCCAGCCGATTCCCCTGCCGACGCGTGGAGTGCCTAGCTGATTCCCCTACCAGTTGATAACCGGCCAATACGTGAAGCGCCTGGGCGATCTCTCTGCCAAGGCCAGAAGTGCCCAGCCCATTCCCCTGCCGACGCGTGGAGTGCCTAGCCGATTCCCCTGCCAGCTGATTACCCGCCAATAAATGATATGCCTGCCCAATCTCCCTGCCAAGACCTGGAGTACCCGGCCGATCCCGCAGCCGAGGTGGGAGTGCCAAGCCGCATTTCCTGCCAGCTGATTACCCGCCAATAAATGATATGCCTGCCCGATCTCCCTCCCAAGACCTGGAGTGCCCGGCCGATCCCGCAGCCGAGGTGGGAGTGCCAAACCGCATTTCCTGAAAGCTGATACCCCTGCCGAGACGTGAAGAGCTTGGCCGATCCCCTGCCTGTTGATAACCCGCCAATATGTGAATTGCCAGGCCAATCTCCCTGCCAAGGCCTGGAGTGCCCGGCCGATCCCCCTGACCAGGCGTGGAGTAACCAGCCGATTCCCCTGCCGACGCGTGGAGTGCCTAGTCGATTCCCCTGCCATTTGATAAATGGCCAATACGTGAAACGCCTGCCCGATCTCCCTGCCAAGTCCTGGAGTACCCGGCCGATCCCGCAGCCGAGGTGGGAGGGCCAAGCCATATTCCATGCAAGCTGATACCGCTGCCGAGAGGTGAAGAGGCTAGCGGATTCACCTGCTAGCTCATAACTGGCCAATACGTGAAGCGCCCGGCCGATCCCCCTGACCAGGCGTAGAGTACCCAGCCGATTCCCCTGCCGACGCGTGGAGTGGCTAGCCGATTCCCCTGCTATTTGATAAATGGCCAATACGTGAAGCGCCTGACCGATCTCCTTGCCAAGGCCAGGAGTGCCCAGCCGATTCCCCTGCCGAAGCGTGGAGTGCCTAGCCGATTTCCCTGCCAGCTGATTACCCGCCAATAAATGATATGCCTGTCCGATCTGCCTGCCAAGACCTGGAGTACCCGGCCGATCCCGCAACCAAGGTGGGAGTGCCCAGCCGCATTTCCTGCAAGCTGATTCCCATACCGAGACGTGCAAAGCTTGGCCGATCCTCTGCCTGTTGATAACCCGCCAATACGTGAATTGCCTGGCCGATCTCCCTGCCAAGGCCAGGAGTGCCCAGCCGATTCCCATGCCGACGCGTGGAGTGCCTAGCCGATTCCCCTGCCAGCTGATTAACCGCCAATAAATGATATGCCTGCCCGATCTCCCTGCCAAGACCTGGAGTACCCGGCCGATCCCGCAGCCGAGGTGGGAGTGCCAAGCCGCATTTCCTGCAAGCTGATACCCTTACCGAGACGTGAAGAGCTCGGCCGATCCTCTGCCTGTTGATAACCCGCCAATACGTGAATTGCCTGGCCGATCTCCCTGCCAAGGCCAGTAGTGCCCGTCCGATCCCCCTGACCAGGCGTGGAGTACCCAGCCGATTCCCCTGCCGACGCGTGGAGTGCCAAGCCGATTCCCCTACCAGTTGATAACCGGCCAATACGTGAAGCACCTGGGCGATCTCTCTGCCAAGGCCAGAAGTGCCCAGCCCATTCCCCTGCCGACGCGTGGAGTGCCTAGCCGATTCCCCTGCCAGCTGATTACCCGCCCATAAATGATATGCCTGCCCGATCTCCCTGCCAAGTCCTGGAGTACCCGGCCGATCCCGCAGCCGAGGTGGGAGTGCCAAGCCGCATTTCCTGCAAGCTGATACCCTTACCGAGACGTGAAGAGCTCGGCCGATCCTCTGCCTGTTGATAACCCGCCAATACGTAAATTGCCTTGCCGATCTCCCTGCCAAGGCCTGTAGTGCCCGGCCGATCACCCTGACCAGGCGTAGAGTACCCAGCCGATTCCCCTGCCGACGCGTGGAGTGCCTAGCCGATTCCCCTACCAGTTGATAACCGGCCAATACGTGAAGCGCCTGGGCGATCTCTCTGCCAAGGCCAGAAGTGCCCAGCCCATTCCCCTGCCGACGCGTGGAGTGCCTAGCCGAATCCCCTGCCAGCTGATAACCCGCCAATAAATGATATGCCTGCCCAATCTCCCTGCCAAGACCTGGAGTACCCGGCCGATCCCGCAGCCGAGGTGGGAGTGCCAAGCCGCATTTCCTGCAAGCTGATACCCCTGCCGAGACGTGACGAGCCTGGCCGATCACCTGCCAGTTGATAACCCGCCAATACGTGCAGTGCCTGGCCAATCTCTCTGCTAAGGCCTGCAGTGCCCGGCCGATCCCCCTGACCAGGCGTGGAGTACCCAGCCGATTCCCCTGCCGACGCGTGGAGTGCCTAGCCGATTCCCCTGCCATTTGATAACCGGCCAATACGTAAAGCGCCTGGCCGATCTCCCTGCCAAGGCCAGGAGTGCCCAGCCGATTCCCCTGCCGACGCGTGGAGTGCCTAGCCGATTTCCCTGCCAGCTGATTACCCGCCAATAAATGATATGCCTGCCCGATCTCCCTGCCAAGTCCTGGAGTACCCGGCCGATCCCGCAGCCGAGGTGGGAGTGCCAAGCCGCATTTCCTGCAAGCTGATACCCTTACCGAGACGTGAAGAGCTCGGCCGATCCTCTGCCTGTTGATAACCCGCCAATACGTAAATTGCCTTGCCGATCTCCCTGCCAAGGCCTGTAGTGCCCGGCCGATCACCCTGACCAGGCGTAGAGTACCCAGCCGATTCCCCTGCCGACGCGTGGAGTGCCTAGCCGATTCCCCTACCAGTTGATAACCGGCCAATACGTGAAGCGCCTGGGCGATCTCTCTGCCAAGGCCAGAAGTGCCCAGCCCATTCCCCTGCCGACGCGTGGAGTGCCTAGCCGAATCCCCTGCCAGCTGATAACCCGCCAATAAATGATATGCCTGACCGATCTCCCTGCCAAGACCTGGAGTGCCCGGCCGATCCCGCAGCCGAGGTGGGAGTGCCAAGCCGCATTTCGTGCAAGCTGATACCCCTGCCGAGACGTGACGAGCCTGGCCGATCACCTGCCAGTCGATAACCCGCCAATACGTGCAGTGCCTGGCCAATCTCTCTGCCAAGGCCTGCAGTGCCCGGCCGATCACCCTGACCAGGCGTGGAGTACCCAGCCGATTCCCCTGCCGACGCGTGGAGTGCCTAGCCGATTCCCCTGCCATTTGATAACCGGCCAATACGTGAAGCGCCTGGCCGATCTCCCTGCCAAGGCCAGGAGTGCCCAGCCGATTCCCTTGCCGACGCGTGGAGTGCCTAGCCGATGTCCCTGCCAGGTGATTACCCGCCAATAAATGATATGCCTGCCTGATCTCCCTGCCAAGACCTGGAGTACCCGGCCGATCCCGCAGCCGAGGTGGGAGTGCCAAGCCGCATTTCCTGCAAGCTGATACCCTTACCGAGACGTGAAGAGCTCGGCCGATCCTCTGCCTGTTGATAACCCGCCAATACGTGAATTGCCTGGCCGATCTCCCTGTCAAGGCCTGTAGTGCCCGGCCGATCCCCCTGACCAGGCGTGGAGTACCCAGCCGATTCCCCTGCCGACGCGTGGAGTGCCTAGCCGATTTCCCTACCATTTGATAACCGGCCAATACGTGAAGCGCCTGGCCGATCTCCCTGGCAAGGCCAGGAGTGCCCAGCCGATTCCCCTGCCGACGCGTGGAGTGCCTAGCCGATTTCCTTGCCAGCTGATTACCCGCCAATAAATGATATGCCTGCCCGATCTCCCTGCCAAGACCTGGAGTGCCCGGCCGATCCCGCAGCCGAGGTGGGAGTGCCCAGCCGCATTTTCTGCAAGCTGATACCCTTACCGAGATGTAAAAAGCTTGGCCGATCCTCTGCCTGTTGATAACCCGCCAATACGTGAATTGCCTGGCCGATCTCCCTGCCAAGGCCAGGAGTGCCCAGCCGATTCCCATGCCGACGCGTGGAGTGCCTGGCCGATTCCCCTGCCAGCTGGTTAACCGCCAATAAAGGATATGCCTGCCCGATCTCCCTGCCAAGATCTGGAGTACCCGGCCGATCCCGCAGCCGAGGGGGGAGTGCCCAGCCGCATTTCCTGCAAGCTGATTCCCTGACCGAGACGTAAAGAGCTTGGCCGATCCTCTGCCTGTTGATAACCCGCCAATACGTGAATTGCCTGGCCGATCTCCCTGCCAAGGCCAGGAGTGCCCAGCCGATTCCCATGCCGACGCGTGGAGTGCCTGGCCGATTCCCCTGCCAGCTGATTAACCGCCAATAAAGGATATGCCTGCCCGATCTACCTGCCAAGATCTGGAGTGCCAAGCCGATCCCGCAGCCGAGGTGGGAGTGCCAAGCCGTATTCCATGCAAGCTGATACCGCTGCCGAGACGTGAAGAGCCTAGCGGATTCACCTGCCAGTTGACAACTGGCCAATACGTGAAGCGCCAGGCCGATCTCCCTGCCGAGGCCAAGAGTGCCCAGCCGATTCCCCTGCCGACGCGTGGAGTGCCTAGCCTATTCCCTTGCCAGCTGATTACCCGCCAATAAATGATATTCCTGCCCGATCTCCCTCCCAAGACCTGGAGTGCCCGGCCGATCCCGCAGCCGAGGTGGGAGTGCCAAACCGCATTTCCTGAAAGCTGATACCCCTGCCGAGACGTGAAGAGCTTGGCCGATCCCCTGCCTGTTGATAACCCGCCAAAATGTGAATTGCCAGGCCGATCTCCCTGCCAAGGCCTGGAGTGCCCGGCCGATCCCCCTGACCAGGCGTGGAGTACCCAGCCGATTCCCCTGCCGACGCGTGGAGTGTCTAGCCGATTCCCCTGCCAGTTGATAACCGGCCAATACGTGAAGCGCCTGGGCGATCTCCCTGCCAAGGCCAGGAGTGCCCAGCCCATTCCCCTGCCGACGCGTGGAGTGCCTAGCCGATTCCCCTGCTAGCTGATTCCCCCGCCAAGGCCAGGAGTAACCAGCCGATTCCCCTGCCGACGCGTGGAGTGCCTAGCCGATTCACCTGCCAGTTGATAACCCGCCAATATGTGAAGCGCCTGGGCGATCTCCCTGCCAAGGCCAGGAGTGCCCAGCCTATTCCCCTGCCGACGCGTGAAGTGCCTAGCCGATTCCCCTGCCAGCTAATAACCCGCCAATAAATGATATGCCTGACCGATCTCCCTGCCAAGACCTGGAGTGCCCGGCCGATCCCGCAGCCGAGGTGGGAGTGCCAAGCCGCATTTCGTGCAAGCTGATACCCCTGCCGAGACGTGACGAGCCTGGCCGATCACCTGCCAGTTGATAACCCGCCAATACGTGCAGTGCCTGGCCAATCTCTCTGCCAAGGCCTGCAGTGCCCGGCCGATCCCCCTGACCAGGCGTGGAGTACCCATCCGATTCCCCTGCCGACGCGTGGAGTGCCTAGCCGATTCACCTGCCATTTGATAACCGGCCAATACGTGAAGCGCCTGGCCAATCTCCCTGCCAAGGCCAGGAGTGCCCAGCCGATTCCCCTGCCGAAGCGTGGAGTGCCTAGCCGATTTCCCTGCCAGCTGATTAACCGCCAATAAATGATATGCCTGCCCGATCTCCCTGCCAAGGCCTGGAATGCCCGGCCGAACCCGCAGCCGAGGTGGGAGTGCCAAGCCGTATTCCATGCCTGACCGATCTCCCTGCCAAGACCTGGAGTGCCCGGCCGATCCCGCAGCCGAGGTGGGAGTGCCAAGCCGCATTTCGTGCAAGCTGATACCCCTGCCGAGACGTGACGAGCCTGGCCGATCACCTGCCAGTTGATAACCCGCCAATACGTGCAGTGCCTGGCCAATCTCTCTGCCAAGGCCTGCAGTGCCCGGCCGATCCCCCTGACCAGGCGTGGAGTACCCATCCGATTCCCCTGCCGACGCGTGGAGTGCCTAGCCGATTCACCTGCCATTTGATAACCGGCCAATACGTGAAGCGCCTGGCCAATCTCCCTGCCAAGGCCAGGAGTGCCCAGCCGATTCCCCTGCCGAAGCGTGGAGTGCCTAGCCGATTTCCCTGCCAGCTGATTAACCGCCAATAAATGATATGCCTGCCCGATCTCCCTGCCAAGGCCTGGAATGCCCGGCCGAACCCGCAGCCGAGGTGGGAGTGCCAAGCCGTATTCCATGCCTGACCGATCTCCCTGCCAAGACCTGGAGTGCCCGGCCGATCCCGCAGCCGAGGTGGGAGTGCCAAGCCGCATTTCGTGCAAGCTGATACCCCTGCCGAGACGTGACGAGCCTGGCCGATCACCTGCCAGTTGATAACCCGCCAATACGTGCAGTGCCTGGCCAATCTCTCTGCCAAGGCCTGCAGTGCCCGGCCGATCCCCCTGACCAGGCGTGGAGTACCCATCCGATTCCCCTGCCGACGCGTGGAGTGCCTAGCCGATTCACCTGCCATTTGATAACCGGCCAATACGTGAAACGCCTGGCCAATCTCCCTGCCAAGGCCAGGAGTGCCCAGCCGATTCCCCTGCCGAAGCGTGGAGTGCCTAGCCGATTTCCCTGCCAGCTGATTAACCGCCAATAAATGATATGCCTGCCCGATCTCCCTGCCAAGGCCTGGAATGCCCGGCCGAACCCGCAGCCGAGGTGGGAGTGCCAAGCCGTATTCCATGCAAGCTGATACCGCTTCCGAGAGGTGAAGAGGCTAGCGGATTCTTCTGCCAGTTCATAACTGGCCAATAAGTGAAGCGCCCGGCCGATACCCCTGACCAGGCGTAGAATACCCATCCGATTCCCCTGCCGAAGCGTGGAGTGCCTAGCCTATTCCCTTGCCAGCTGATTATCCGCCAATAAATGATATTCCTGCCCGATCTCCCTCCCAAGACCTGGAGTGCCCGGCTGATCCCGCAGCCGAGGTGGGAGTGCCAAACCGCATTTCCTGAAAGCTGATACCCCTGCCGAGACGTGAAGAGCTTGGCCGATCCCCTCCCTGTTGATAACCCGCCAATATGTGCAATGCCTGGCCAATCTCACTGCCAAGACCTGCAGTGCCCGGCCGATCCCCCTGACCAGGCGTGGAGTACCCAGCCGATTCCCCTGCCGACGCGTGGAGTGCCTAGCCGAATCACCTGCCAGTTGATAACCCGCCAATATGTGAAGCGCCTGGGCGATCTCCCTGCCAAGGCCAGGAGTGCCCAGCCCATTCCCCTGCCGACGCGTGAAGTGCCTAGCCGATTCCCCTGCCAGCTGATAACCCGCCAATAAATGATATGCCTGACCGATCTCCCTGCCAAGACCTGGAGTGCCCGGCCGATCCCGCAGCCGAGGTGGGAGTGCCAAGCCGCATTTCGTGCAAGCTGATACCCCTGCCGAGACGTGACGAGCCTGGCCGATCACCTGCCAGTTGATAACCCGCCAATACGTGAATTGCCTGGCCGCTCTCCCTGCCAAGGCCTGTAGTGCTCGGCCGATCCCCCTGACCAGGCGTGGAGTACCCAGCCGATTCCCCTGCCGACGCGTGGAGTGCCTAGCCGATTCCCCTACCAGTTGATAACCGGCCAATACGTGAAGCGCCTGTGCGATCTCTCTGCCAAGGCCAGAAGTGCCCAGCCCATTCCCCTGCCGACGCGTGGAGTGCCTAGCCGATTCCCCTGCCAGCTGATAACCCGCCAATAAATGATATGCCTGCCCGATCTCCCTGCCAAGACCTGGAGTGCCCGGCCGATCCCGCAGCCGAGGTGGGAGTGCCCAGCCGCATTTCCTGCAAGCTGGCACCCCTGCCGAGACGTGAAGAGCTTGGCCGATCCCCTGCCAGTTGATAAGTAGCCAATATGCCAATTGCCTGGCCGATCTCCCTGCCAAGGCCTGGAGTGCCCGGCCGATCCCCCTGCCGAGGCGTGGAGTGCCCAGCCGATTCCCCTGCCGACGCGTGGAGTGCCTAGCTGATTCCCCTGCCAGCTGATAACCCGGCAATATGTGATATGCCTGACCGATCTCCCCGCTAATGCCTGGAGTGCTCGGACGACCCCCCTGACGAGGCCTGGAGTGCCCGGCCGATTCCCCTGCGAGGTGTGGAGTGCCCAGCCGATTCCCCTACCGAAGCGTGGAGGGCCTGGCCGATCCCCTAACTGATGACCCGCCAATACGTGCCTGGCTGATCTCCCTGCCAAGGCCTGGAGTGCCCAGCCGATCCCCTGCCGAGGCGTGGAGTGCCCAGCCAATTCACCTGCCGACGCGTGAAGGGCCTGGCCGATCCCCTGGTAGCTGATAACCCGTCAATACGTGCCTGGCCGATCTCCCTGCCAAGGTCAGGAGTGCCCAGGCCATTCCCCTGCCGATGCGTGGAGTGCCTAGCCGATTCCCGCCGATAACCCGCCAATAAATGATGTGCCTGCCCGATCTCCCTGCCAAGACCTGGAGTGCCCGGCCGATCTTGCAGCCGAGGTGGGAGTGCCCAGTCGCATTTCCTGCAAACTGATACCCTTACCGAGACGGTATCCCCCTGACCAGGCGTGGAGTATCCATCCGATTCCCCTGCCGACGCGTGGAGTGCCTAGCCGATTCCCCTGCCAGCTGATTACCGGCCAATAAATGATATGCCTGCCCGATCTCCCTGCCAAGACCTGGAATGCCCGGCCGATCCCGCAGCCGAGATGGGAGTGGCACTCCGTATTCCACGCAAGCTGATACCGCTGCCGAGACGTGAAGAGCCTAGCGGATTCACCTGCCAGTTGATAACCGGCCATTACGTGAAGTGCCAGGCCGATCTCCCTGCCGAGGCCAGGAGTGCCCAGCCGATTCCCCTGCCGACGCGTGGAGTGCCTTTCCTATTCCCCTTCCTGTTGATAACCCGCCAATACGTGAAGTGCCTGGCCGATCTCCCTGCCAAGGCCTGGAATGCCCGGCCTATCCCCCTGACCAGGCGTGGAGTACCCAGCCGATTCCCTTGCCGACGCGTGGAGTGCCTAGCCGATTCCCCTCCCAGTTGATAACCGGCCAATACGTGAAGCACCTGGCCGATCTCCCTGCCAAGGCCAGGAGTGCCCAGCCGATTCCCCTGCCGACGCGTGGAGTGCCTAGCCGATTCCCTTACCAGCTGATTACCCGCCAATAAATGATATTCCTGCCCGATCTCCCTCCCAAAACCTGGAGTGCCCGGCCGAAACCGCAGCCGAGGTGGCAGTGCCAAGCCGCATTTCCTGGAAGCTGATACCCCTGCCGAGACGTGAAGAGCTTGGCCGATCCTCTGCATGTTGATAACCCGCCAATATGTGAATTGCCTGGCCGATCTCCTTGCCAAGGCCTGGACTGCCCGGCCGATCCCCCTGACCAGGCGTGGAGTACCCAGCCGATTCCCCTGCCGACGCGTGGAGTGCCTAGCAGATTCCCCTGCTAGTTGAAAACCGGCCAATGCGTGAAGCGCCTGGCCGATCTCCCTGCCAAGGCCAGGAGTGCCCAGCCCATTCCCCTGCCGACGCGTGGAGTGCCTAGCCGATTCCCCTGTGAGCTGATTACCCACCAATAAATGATATGCCTGCCCGATCTCCCTCCCATGACCTGGAGTGCCCGGCCAATCCCGCAGCCGAGGTGGGAGTGCCAAGCTGCATTTCGTGCAAGCTGATACCCCTGCCGAGACGTGAAGAGCCTGGCCGATCCCCTGCCAGTTGATAACCCGCCAATACGTGCAGTGCCTGGCCAATCTCTCTGCCAAGGCCTGCAGCGCCCGGCCGATCCCCATGACCAGGCGTGGAGTACCCAGCCGATTCCCCTGCCGACGCGTGGAGTGCCTAGCCGATTCCCCTGCCAGTTAATAACCGGCCAATACGTGGAGCGCCTGGCCGCTGATAACCGGCCAATACGTGAAGCGCCTGGGCGATCTCCCTGCCAAGGCCAGAAGTGCCCAGCCCATTCCCCACCGACGCGTGGAGTGCCTAGCCGATTCCCCTGCCAGCTGATAACCAGCCAATACGTGATATGCCTGCCCGATGTCCCTGCCAAGACCTGGAGTGCCCGGCCGATCCCGCAGCCGAGGTGGGAGTGCCCAGCCGCATTTTGTGCAAGCTGATACCCTAACCGAGACGTGAAGAGCTTGGCCGATCCTCTGCCTGTGGATAACCCGCCAATACGTGAAGTGCCTGGCCGATCTCCCTGCCAAGGCCTGGAGTGCCCGGCCGATCCCCCTGACCAGGCGTGGAGTACCCAGCCGATTCCCCTGCCGACGCGTGGAGTGCCTAGCGGATTCCCCTGCCAGCTGATAACCCGCCAATAAATGATATGCCTGCCCGATCTCCCTGCCAGGACCTGCAGTGCCCGGCCGATCCTGCAGCCGAGGTGGGAGTGCCAAGCCGCATTTCCTGCAAGCTGATACCCTTACCGAGACGTGAAGAGCTTGGCCGATCCTCTGCCTGTGGATAACCCGCCAATACGTGAAGTGCCTGGCCGATCTCCCTGCCAAGGCCTGGAATGCCCGGCCTATCCTCCTGACCAGGCGTGGAGTACCCATCCGATTCCCTTGCCGACGCGTGGAGTGCCTAGCCGATTCCCATGCCAGCTGATAGCCCGCCAATAAAAGATATGCCTGCCCGATCTCCCTGCCAAGACCTGGAGTACCCGGCCGATCCTGCAGCCGAGCCAATACGTGAAGCGCCTGGGCGATCTCCCTGCCAAGGCCAGAAGTGCCCAGCCCATTCCCCACCGACGCGTGGAGTGCCTAGCCTAGCAGTTGATAACCGGCCAATACGTGAAGCGCCTGGCCGATCTTCCTGCCGAGGCCAGCAGTTTCCAGCCGATTCCCCTGCCGACGCGTTGAGTGCCTTTCCGATTCCCCTGCCTGTTGATAACCCGCCAATACGTGAAGTGCCTGGCCGATCTCCCTGCCAAGGCCTGGAATGCCCGGCCTATCCTCCTGACCAGGCGTGGAGTACCAAGCCGATTCCCTTGCCGACGGGTGGAGTGCCTAGCCGACTCCCCTGCCAGTTGATAACCCGCCAATACGTGAAGCGCCTGGCCGATCTCCCTGCCAAGGCCAGGAGTGCCAAGCCCATTCCCCTGCCGACGCGTCGAGTACCTAGCCGATTCCCTTGCCAGCTGATTACCCGCCAATAAATGATATTCCTGCCCGATCTCCCTCCCAAGACCTGGAGTGCCCGGCCGAACCCGCAGCCGAGGTGGGAGTGCAAAGCCGCATTTCCTGCAAGCTGATACCCCTGCCGAGACGTGAAGAGCTTGGCCGATCCCCTGCCAGTTGATAACCAGCCAATATGTGAATTGCCTGGCCGATCTCCCTGCCAAGGCCTGGAGTGCCCGGCCGATCCCCCTGACCAGGCGTGGAGTACCAGCCGATTCCCCTGCCGACGCGTGAAGTGCCTTGCCGATTCCCCTGCCAGATGATAACCGGCCAATACATAAAGCGCCTGGGCGATCTCCCCAACAAGGCCAGGAGTGCCCAGCCCATTCCCCAGCCGACGCGTGAAGTGCCTAGCCGATTCCCTTGCCAGCTGATTACCCGCCAATAAATGATATTCCTGCCCGATCTCCCTCCCAAGACCTGGAGTGCCCGGCCGATCCCGCAGCAGAAGTGGGAGTGCCAAGCCGTATTCTATACAAGCTGATACCGCTGCCGAGACGTGAAGAGGCTAGCCGATTCACCTGCCAGTTGATAACCGGCCAATACGTGAAGCGCCTGGCCGATCTTCCTGCCGAGGCCAGGAGTTTCCAGCCGATTCCCCTGCCGACGCGTTGAGTGCCTTTCCGATTCCCCTGCCTGTTGATAACCCGCCAATACGTGAAGTGCCTGGCCGATCTCCCTGCCAAGTCCTGGAATGCCCGGCCTATCCTCCTGACCAGGCGTGGAGTACCAAGCCGATTCCCTTGCCGACGCGTGGAGTGCCTAGCCGATTCCCTTGCCAGCTGATAGCCCGCCAATAAATGATATGCCTGCCCGATCTCCCTGCCAAGACCTGGAGTGCCCAGCCGATCCCGCAGACGAGTTGAGAGTGCCAAGCCGAATTTCATGCAAGATGATACCGCTGCCAAAACGTGAAGAGCCTGGCCGATCCTCTGCCTGTTGATAACCCGCCAATACGTGAATTGCCTGGCCGATCTCTCTGCCAAAGCCTGCAGTGCCCGGCCGATCCCTCTGACCAGGCGTGGAGTACCCAGCCGATTCCCCTGCCGACGCGTGGAGTGCCTAGCCGATTCCCCTCCCAGTTGATAACCGGCCAATACGTGAAGCGCCTGGGCGATTCCCCTGCCAAGGCCAGGAGTGCCAAGCCGATTCCCCTGCCGACGCGTCGAGTGCCTAGCAGATTCCATTGCAAGCTGATTACCCGCCAATAAATAATATTCCTGCCCGATCTCCCTCCGAAGACCTGGAGTGCCCGGCCGATCCCGCAGCCGAGGTGGGAAAGCCAAGCCGCATTTCCTGCAAGCTGATACCCTTACCGAGACGTGAAGAGCTTGGCCGGTCCTCTGCCTGTTGATAACCCGGCAATACGTGAATTGCCTGGCCGATCTCCCTGCCAAGGCCTGGAGTGCCCGGCCGATCCCCCTGACCAGGCGTGGAGTACCCAGCCGATTCCCCTGCCGACCCGTGGAGTGCCTAGCCGATTCCCCTGCCAGTTGATAACCGGCCAATTTGTGAAGCGCCTCGCCGATCTCCCTGCCAAGGCCAGGAGTGCCCAACCCATACCCTGCCGACGCGTGGAGTGCCTAGCCGATTCCCCTGCTAGCTGATTACCCGCCAATAAATGATATGCCTGCCCGATCTCCCTGCCAAACCTGGAGGGCCCGGCCGATCCCGCAGCCGAGATGGTACTGCCAAGCCGCATTTCCTGCAAGCTGGTACCCTTAACGAGACGTGAAGAGCTTGGCCGATCCTCTGCCTGTTGATAACCCGCCAATACGTGAATTGCCTGGCCGATCTCTCTGCCAAGGCCTGCAGTGCCCGGCTGATCCCCCTGACCAGGCGTGGAGTAACCAGCCGATTCCCCTGCCGACGCGTTGAGTGCCTAGCCGATTCCCCTGCCAGTTGTTAACCCGCCAATACGTGAGCGCCTGGCCGATCTCCCTACCAAGGCCTGGAGTGCCCGGCCGATCCCGCAGACGAGTTGAGAGTGCCAAGCCGTATTCCATGCAAGCTGATACCGCTGCCGAGACGTGAAGAGCCGCAGGGCCGATCCCCTGCCAGTTGATAACCCGCCAATACGTGCAGTGCCTGGCCAATCTCCCTGCCAAGGCCTGGAGTGCCCGGCCGATCCCCCTGCCGAGGCGTGGAGTCCCCTTCCGATTCCCCTGCCGACGCGTGGAATGCCTAGCCGATTCCCCTGCCAGTTGATAACCGGCCAATACGTGAAGCGCCTGGGCGATTCCCCTGCCAAGGCCAGGAGTGCCCTACCGATCCCGCAGACGAGTTGAGAGTGCCAAGCCGTATTTCTAGCAAGATGATACCGCTGCCAAGACGTGAAGAGCCTGGCCGATCCTCTGCCTGTTGATAACCCGCCAATACGTGAATTGCCTGGCCGATCTCTCTGCCAAGGCCTGCAGTGCCCGGCCGATCCCTCTGACCAGGCGTGGAGTACCCAGCCGATTCCCCTGCCGACGCGTGGAGTGCCTAGCCGATTCCCCTGCCAGTTGTTAACCCGCCAATACGTGAGCGCCTGGCCGATCTCCCTACCAAGGCCTGGAGTGCCCGGCCGATCCCGCAGACGAGTTGAGAGTGCCAAGCCGTATTCCATGCAAGCTGACACCTTTGCTGACGCGTGGAGTGCCTAGCCGATTCCCCTGCTAGCTGAATACCCGCCAATACGTGATACGCCTGCCCGATTTCCCTGCCAAGACCTGGAGTGCCCGGCCAATCCCGCAGCCGAGGTGGGAGTGCCAAGCTGCATTTCGTGCAAGCTGATACCCCTGCCGAGACGTGAGGAGCCTGGCCGATCCCCTGCCAGTTGATAACCCGCCAATACGTGCAGTGCCTGGCCAATCTCTCTGCCAAGGCCTGCAGCGCCCGGCCGATCCCCATGACCAGGCGTGGAGTACCCAGCCGATTCCCCTGCCGACGCGTGGAGTGCCTAGCCGATTCCCCTGCCAGTTAATAACCGGCCAATACGTGGAGCGCCAGGCCGCTGATAACCGGCCAATACGTGAAGCGCCTGGGCGATCTCCCTGCCAAGGCCAGAAGTGCCCAGCCCATTCCCCTGCCGACGCGTGGAGTGCCTAGCCGATTCCCCTGCCAGCTGATAACCCGCCAATACGTGATATGCCTGCCCGATGTCCCTGCCAAGACCTGGAGTGCCCGGCCGATCCCGCAGCCGAGGTGGGAGTGCCCAGACGCATTTTGTGCAAGCTGATACCCTTACCGAGACGTGAAGAGCTTGGCCGATCCTCTGCCTGTGGATAACCCGCCAATACGTGAAGTGCCTGGCCGATCTCCCTGCCAAGGCCTGGAATGCCCGGCCTATCCTCCTGACCAGGCGTGGAGTACCCAGCCGATTCCCCTGCCGACGCGTGAAGTGCCTAGCCGATTCCCCTGCCAGCTAATAACCCGCCAATAAATGATATGCCTGACCGATCTTCCTGCCAAGACCTGGAGTGCCCGGCCGATCCCGCAGCCGAGGTGGGAGTGCCAACCCGCATTTCGTGCAAGCTGATACCCCTGCCGAGACGTGAAGAGCCTGGCTGATCCCCTGCCAGTTGATAACCCGCCAATACGTGCAGTGCCTGGTCAATCTCTCTGCCAAGGCCTGCAGTGCCCGGCCGATCCCCCTGACCAGGCGTGGAGTACCCAGCCGATTCCCCTGCCGACGCGTGGAGTGCCTAGCCGATTCTCCTGCCAGTTGATAACCGGCCAATACGTGAAGCGCCTGGCCGATCTCCCTGCCAAGGCCAGGAGTGCCCAACCCATTCCCCTGCCGACGCGTGGAGTGCCTAGCCGATTCCCCTTGGCGGCTGATAACCCGCCAATAAATGATATGCCTGACCGATCTCCCTGCCAAGGCCTGGAATGCCCGTCCGATCCCGCAGCCGAGGTGGGAGTGCCCAGCCGCATTTCCTGCAAGCTGATACCCTTACCGAGACGTGAAGAGCTTGGCCGATCCTCTGCCTGTTGATAACCCGCCAATACGTGAATTGCCTGGCCGATCTCTCTGCCAAGGCCAGAAGTGCCCAGCCGATTCCCCTGCCGACGCGTGGAGTGCCTAGCCGATTCCCCTGGCGGCTGATAACCCGCCAATAAATGATATGCCTGACCGATCTCCCTGCCAAGACCTGGAGTGCCCGGCCGATCCCGCAGCCGAGGTGGGAGTGCCAACCCGCATTTCGTGCAAGCTGATACCCCTGCCAAGACGTGAAGAGCCTGGCCGATCCCCTGCCAGATTCCCCTGCCGATGCGTGGAGTGCCTAGCCGATTCTCCTGCCAGTTGATAACCGGCCAATACGTGAAGCGCCTGGCCGATCTCCCTGCCAAGGCCAGGAGTGCCCAACCCATTCCCCTGCCGACGCGTGGAGTGCCTAGCCGATTCCCCTGGCGGCTGATAACCCGCCAATAAATGATATGCCTGACCGATCTCCCTGCCAAGACCTGGAGTGCCCGGCCGATCCCGCAGCCGAGGTGGGAGTGCCAACCCGCATTTCGTACAAGCTGATACCCCTGCCAAGACGTGAAGAGCCTGGCCGATCCCCTGCCAGATTCCCCGGCCGACGCGTGGAGTGCCTAGCCGATTCCCCTGCCAGCTGATAACCTGCCAATAAATGAAATGCTGACCGATCTCCCTGCCAAGACCTGGAGTGCCCGGCCGATCCCGCAGCCGAGGTGGGAGTGCCAACCCGCATTTCGTGCAAGCTGATACCCCTGCCGAGACGTGAAGAGCTTGGCCGATCCTCTGCCTGTTGATAACCCGCCAATACGTGAATTGCCTTGCCGATCTCTCTGCCAAGGCCTGCAGTGCCCGGCCGATCCCCCTGACCAGGCGTGGAGTACCCAGCCGATTCCCCTGCCGACGCGTGGAGTGCCTAGCCGATTCCCCTGCCAGTTGATAACCGGCCAATACGTGAAGCGCCTGGGCGATCTCCCCGCCAAGGCCAGGAGTGCCCAGCCCATTCCCCGATCCCTGCCAGTTGATAACCCGCCAATACGTGAGCGCCTGGCCGATCTCCCTGCCAAGACCTGGAGTGCCCGGCCAATCCCGCAGCCGAGGTGGGAGTGCCAAGCTGCTTTTCGTGCAAGCTGATACCCCTGCCGAGACGTGAAGAGCCTGGCCGATCCCCTGCCAGTTGATAACCCGCCAATACGTGCAGTGCCTGGCCAATCTCTCTGCCAAGGCCTGGAGTGCCCGGCCGATCCCCCTCACCAGGCGTGGAGTACCCAGCCGATTTCCCTGCCGACGCGTGGAGTGCCTAGCCGATTCCCCTGCCAGTTGATAACCGGCCAATACGTGAAGCGCCTGGCCGATCTCCCTGCCAAGGCCAGGAGTGCCCAGCCCATTCCCCTGCCGACGCGTGGAGTGCCTAGCCGATTCCTCTGCCAGCTGATAACCCGCCAATAAATGATATGCCTGCCCGATCTCACTGCGAAGGCATGGAATGCCCGGCCGATTCCGCAGCAGAGGTGGGATTGCCAAGCCGTATTCTATGCAAGCTGATACCGCTGCCGAGACGTGAAGAGGCTAGCGGATTCACCTGCCAGTTGATAACCGGCCAATACGTGAAGCGCCTGGCCGATCTTCCTGCCGAGGCCAGGAGTTTCCAGCCGATTCCCCTGCCGACGCATGGAGTGCCTTTCCGATTCCCCTGCCTGTTGATAACCCTGCCAAGGCCTGGAATGCCCGGCCTATCCCCCTGACCAGGCGTGGAGTACCCAGCCGATTCCCTTGCCGACGCGTGGAGTGCCTATCCGATTCCCTTGCCAGCTGATAGCCCGCCAATAAATGATGTGCCTGCCCGATCTCCCTGCCAAGACCTGGAGTGCCCGGCCGATCCTGCAGCCGAGGGGGGAGTGCCAAGCCGCATTTCCTGCAAGCTGATACCCTTACCGAGACGTGAAGAGCTTGGCCGATCCTCTGCCTGTGGATAACCCGCCAATACGTGAAGTGCCTGGCCGATCTCCCTGCCAAGGCCTGGAATGCCCGGCCTATCCTCCTGACCAGGCGTGGAGTACCCAGCCGATTCCCTTGCCGACGCGTGGAGTGCCTAGCCGATTCCCCTCCCAGTTGATAACCGGCCAATACGTGAAGCGCCTGGGCGATCTCCCCGCCAAGGCCAGGAATGCCCAGCCCATTCCCCAGCCGACGCGTGAAGTGCCTAGCCGATTCCCCTGCCAGCTGATAACCCGCCAATAAATGATATGCCTGACCGATCTCCCTGCCAAGATCTGGAGTGCCCGGCCGATCCCGCAGCCGAGGTGGGAGTGCCAAGCCGCATTTTCTGCAAGCTGATACCCTTAACGAGACGTGAAGAGCTTGGCCGATCCTCTGCCTGTTGATAACCCGCCAATACGTGAATTGCCTGGCCGATCTCTCTGCCAAGGCCTGCAGTGCCCGGCCGATCCCCCTGACCAGGCGTGGAGTACCCACCCGATTCCCCTGCCGATGCGTGGAGTGCCTAGCCGATTCCCCTGCCAGTTGATAACCGGCCAATACGTGAAGCGCCTGGGCAATTCCCCTGCCAAGGCCAGGAGTGCCCAGCCGATCCCGCAGACGGGTTGAGAGTGCCAAGCCGTATTTCATGCAAGATGATACCGCTGCCAAGACGTGAAGAGCCTGGCCGATCCCCTGCCAGATTCCCCTGCCGACGCGTGGAGTGCCTAGCCGATTCCCCTGCCAGCTGATAACCCGCCAATAAATGAAATGCTGACCGATCTCCCTGCCAAGACCTGGAGTGCCCGGCCGATCCCGCAGCCGAGGTGGGAGTGCCAAGCCGCATTTCCTGCAAGCTGATACCCTTAACGAGACGTGAAGAGCTTGGCCGATCCTCTGCCTGTTGATAACCCGCCAATACGTGAATTGCCTGGCCGATCTCTCTGCCAAGGCCTGCAGTGCCCGGCCGATCCCCCTAACCAGGCGTGGAGTACCCAGCCGATTCCCCTGCCGACGCGTGGAGTGCCTAGCCGATTCCCCTGCCAGTTGTTAACCCGCCAATACGTGAGCGCCTGGCCGATCTCCCTGCCAAGGCCTGGAGTGCCCGGCCGATCCCGCAGACGAGTTGAGAGTGCCAAGCCGTATTCCATGCAAGCTGACACCTTTGCTGACGTGTGGAGTGCCTAGCCGATTTCCCTGCTAGCTAAATACCCGCCAATACGTGATACGCCTGCCCGATTTTCCTGCCAAGACCTGGAGTGCCCGGCCTATTCCGCAGCCGAGGTGGGAGTCCCAAGCCGTATTCCATGCAAGCTGATACCGCTGCCGAGACGTGACGAGCCGCAGGGCCGATCCCCTGCCAGTTGATAACCCGCCAATACGTGCAGTGCCTGGCCAATCTCTCTGCCAAGACCTGGAGTGCCCGGCCTATTCCGCAGCCGAGGTGGGAGTCCCAAGCCGTATTCCATGCAAGCTGATACCGCTGCCGAGACGTGACGAGCCGCAGGGC
Source organism: Drosophila malerkotliana malerkotliana (assembly GCA_018153235.1). Classification (NCBI taxonomy): domain Eukaryota; kingdom Metazoa; phylum Arthropoda; class Insecta; order Diptera; family Drosophilidae; genus Drosophila; species Drosophila malerkotliana. The sequence continues at coordinate 852,166 of JAECXV010000132.1, forward strand.
CGATCCCCTGCCAGTTGATAACCCGCCAATACGTGCAGTGCCTGGCCAATCTCTCTGCCAAGGCCTGGAGTGCCCGGCCGATCCCCCTGCCGAGGCGTGGAGTCCCCAGCCGATTCCCCTGCCGACGCGTGGAATGCCTAGCCGATTCCCCTGCCAGTTGATAACCCGCCAATACGTGAAGCGCCTGGACGATCTCCCCGCCAAGGCCAGGAGTGCCCAGCCCATTCCCCTGCCGACGCGTGAAGTGCCTAGCCGATTCCCCTGCCAGCTGATAACCCGCCAATAAATGAAATGCTGACCGATCTCCCTGCAAAGACCTGGAGTGCCCGGCCGATCCCGCAGCCGAGGTGGGAGTGCCAAGCCGCATTTCCTGCAAGCTGATACCCTTAACGAGACGTGAAGAGCTTGGCCGATCCTCTGCCTGTTGATAACCCGCCAATACGTGAATTGCCTGGCCGATCTCTCTGCCAAGGCCTGCAGTGCCCGGCCGATCCCCCTGACCAGGCGTGGAGTACCCAGCCGATTCCCCTGCCGACGCGTGGAGTGCCTAGCCGATTCCCCTGCCAGTTGTTAACCCGCCAATACGTGAGCGCCTGGCCGATTTCCCTCCCAAGACCTGGAGTGCCCGGCCGATTCCACAGCCGAGGTGGGAGTGCCAAGCCGTATTCCATGCAAGCTGATACCGCTGCCAAGACGTGAAGAGCCTGGCCGATCCCCTGCCGACGCGTGGAGTGCCTAGCCGATTCCCCTGCCAGTTGATAACCCGCCAACACGTGAGCGCCTGGCCGATCTCCCTGCCAAGGCCTGGAGTGCCCGGCCGATCCCGAAGACGAGTTGAGAGTGCCAAGCCGTATTCCATGCAAGCTGACACCTTTGCTGACGCGTGGAGTGCCTAGCCGATGCCCCTGCTAGCTGATTACCCGCCAATAAATGATACGCCTGCCCGATTTCCCTGCCAAGACCTGGAGTGCCCGGCCTATTCCGCAGCCGAGGTGGGAGTCCCAAGCCGTATTCCATGCAAGCTGATACCGCTGCCGAGACGTGAAGAGCCTGGCCGATCCCCTGCCAGTTGATAACCCGCCAATACGTGCAATGCCTGGCCAATCACTCTGCCAAGGCCTGGAGTGCCCGGCCGATCCCCACTGCCGAGGCTTGGAGTGCCCAGCCGATTCCCCAGTCGACGCGTGGAGTGCCAAGCCGATCCCCTGCCAGTTGATAACCCGCCAATTCGTGCAGTGCCTGACCAATCTTTCTGTCAAGGCCTGGAGTGCCCGGCATTCCCCTGCCGAGGCTTGGAGTGCCCAGCCGATTCCCCAGTCGACACGTGGAGTGCCAAGCCGATTCCCCTGCCAGCTGATTAACCGCCAATAAATGATATGCCTGCCCGATCTCCCTGCCAAGACCTTGAGTGCCGGGCCGATCCCACAGCCGAGGTTGAAGTGCCTTTCTGCCAAGGCCTGGAGTGCCCGGCCTTCCCCTGCCGAGGCTTGGAGTGCCCAGCCGATTCCCCTGTCGACGCGTGGATTACCAAGCCGATTCCCCTGCCAGTTGATAACCCGCCAATACGTGAAGCGCATGCCCGATCTCCCTGCCAAGACCTTGAGTGCCCGGCCGCTCCCGCAACCGAGGTTGAAGTGCCAAGCCGCATTTCCTGCTGGCTGATACCCCTGCTGAGACGTGAAGAGCTTGGCCGATCCCCTGCCAGCTGATAACCCGTTAATAAATGATATGCCTGCCCGATCTCCCTGCCAAGACCTTGAGTGCCCGGCCGATCCCGCAGCCGAAGTGGGATTGTCAAGCCGCATTTCCTGCAAGTTGATACCCCTGCCGGGACGTGAAGAGTCTGGCCGATCCCCTGCCAGTTGATAACCCGCCAATTCGTGCAGTGCCTGGCCAATCTTTCTGCCAAGGCCTGGAGTGCCCGGCATTCCCCCTGCCGAGGCTTGGAGTGCCCAGCCGATTCCCCTGCCGACGCGTGGAGTGCCAAGCCGATTCCCCTGCCAGTTGTTAACCCGCCAATACGTGAGCGCCTGGCTGATCTCCCTACCAAGGCCTTGAGTGCCCGGCCGATCCCGCAGACGAGTTGAAAGTGCCAAGCCGTATTCCATGCAAGCTGACACCTTTGCTGAGCTAAATACCCGCCAATACGTGATACGCCTGCCCGATTTCCCTGCCAAGACCTGGAGTGCCCGGCCTATTCCGCAGCCGAGGTGGGAGTCCCAAGCCGTATTCCATGCAAGCTGATACCGCTGCCGAGACGTGACGAGCCGCAGGGCCGATCCCCTGCCAGTTGATAACCCGCCAATACGTGCAGTGCCTGGCCAATTTCTCTGCCAAGGACTGGAGTGCCCAGCCGATCCCCCTGACCAGGCGTGGAGTACCCAGCCGATTCCCCTGCCGACGCGTGGAGTGCCTAGCCGATTCTCCTGCCAGTTGATAACCGGCCAATACGTGAAGCGCCTGGCCGATCTCCCTGCCAAGGCCAGGAGTACCCAACCCATTCCCCTGCCGACGCGTGGAGTGCCTAGCCGATTCCCCTGCTAGCTGATTACCCGCCAATAAATAATATGTCTGCCCGATCTCCCTGCCAAGACCTGGAGGGCCCGGCCGATCCCGCAGCCGAGATGGGAGTGCCCAGCCGCATTTCCTGCAAGCTGATTCCCTTACCGAGACGTGAAAAGCTTGGCCGATCCTCTGCCTGTTGATAGCCCGCCAATACGTGAATTGCCTACCCGATCTCCATGCCAAGGCCAGGAGTGCCCAGCCGATTCCCCTGCCGACGCGTGGAGTGCCTAGCCGATTCCCCTGCCAGCTGATTAACCGCCAATAAATGATATGCCTGCCCGATCTCCCTGCCAAGACCTGGAATGCCCGGCCGATCCCGCAGCCGAGGTGGGAGTGCCAAGCCGTATTCCATGCAAGCTGATACCGCTGCCGAGACGTGAAGAGCCTAGCGGATTCACCTGCCAGTTGATAACCGGCCAATACGTGAAGCGCCTGGCCGATCTCCCTGCTGAGGCCAGGAGTGCCCAGCCGATTCCCCTGCCGACGCGTGGAGGGCCTTTCCGATTCCCCTGCCTGTTGATAACCCGCCATTACGTGAATTGCCTGGCCGATCTCCCTGCCAAGGCCTGGAATGCCCGGCCTATCCCCCTGACCAGGCGTGGAGTACCCAGCCGATTCCCTTGCCGACGCGTGGAGTGCCTATCAGATTCCCTTGCCAGCTGATTACCCGCCAATAAATGATATTCCTGCTCGATCTCCCTCCCAAAACCTGGAGTGCCCGGCCGAACCCGCAGCCGAGGTGGGAGTGCCAAGCCGCATTTCTTGCAAGCTAATACCCGTGCCAATACGTGAATTGCCTGGCCGATCTCCTTGCCAAGGCCTGGAGTGCCCGGCCGATCCCCCTGACCAGGCGTGGAGTGCCCAGCCGATTCCCCTGCCGACGCGTGGAGTGCCTTTCCGATTCCCCTGCCTGTTGATAACCCGCCAATATGTGAATTGCCTGGCCGATCTCCTTGCCAAGGCCTGGAGTGCCCGGCCGATCCCCCCTGACCAGGCGTGGAGTACCCAGCCGATTCCCCTGCCGACGCGTGGAGTGCCTAGCTGATTCCCCTGCTAGTTGATAACCGGCCAATACGTGAAGCGCCTGGCCGATCTCCCTGCCAAGGCCAGGAGTGCCCAGCCCATTCCCCTGCCGACGCGTGGAGTGCTTAGCCGATTCCCCTTCCATGCAAGCTAATACCGCTGCCAAGACGTGAAGAGCCTGGCCGATTCCCCTGCCGACGCGTGGAGTGCCTAGCCGATTCCCCTGCCAGTTGATAACCGGCCAATACGTGAAGCGCCTGGGCAATTCCCCTGCCAAGGCCAGGAGTGCCCAGCCGATCCCGCAGACGGGTTGAGAGTGCCAAGCCGTATTTCATGCAAGATGATACCGCTGCCAAGACGTGAAGAGCCTGGCCGATCCCCTGCCAGATTCCCCTGCCGACGCGTGGAGTGCCTAGCCGATTCCCCTGCCAGCTGATAACCCGCCAATAAATGAAATGCTGACCGATCTCCCTGCCAAGACCTGGAGTGCCCGGCCGATCCCGCAGCCGAGGTGGGAGTGCCAAGCCGCATTTCCTGCAAGCTGATACCCTTAACGAGACGTGAAGAGCTTGGCCGATCCTCTGCCTGTTGATAACCCGCCAATACGTGAATTGCCTGGCCGATCTCTCTGCCAAGGCCTGCAGTGCCCGGCCGATCCCCCTAACCAGGCGTGGAGTACCCAGCCGATTCCCCTGCCGACGCGTGGAGTGCCTAGCCGATTCCCCTGCCAGTTGTTAACCCGCCAATACGTGAGCGCCTGGCCGATCTCCCTGCCAAGGCCTGGAGTGCCCGGCCGATCCCGCAGACGAGTTGAGAGTGCCAAGCCGTATTCCATGCAAGCTGACACCTTTGCTGACGTGTGGAGTGCCTAGCCGATTTCCCTGCTAGCTAAATACCCGCCAATACGTGTTACGCCTGCCCGATTTTCCTGCCAAGACCTGGAGTGCCCGGCCTATTCCGCAGCCGAGGTGGGAGTCCCAAGCCGGATTCCATGCAAGCTGATACCGCTGCCGAGACGTGACGAGCCGCAGGGCCGATCCCCTGCCAGTTGATAACCCGCCAATACGTGCAGTGCCTGGCCAATCTCTCTGCCAAGACCTGGAGTGCCCGGCCTATTCCGCAGCCGAGGTGGGAGTCCCAAGCCGTATTCCATGCAAGCTGATACCGCTGCCGAGACGTGACGAGCCGCAGGGCCGATCCCCTGCCAGTTGATAACCCGTCAATACGTGCAGTGCCTGGCCAATCTCTCTGCCAAGGCCTGGAGTGCCCGGCCGATCCCCCTGCCGAGGCGTGGAGTCCCCAGCCGATTCCCCTGCCGACGCGTGGAATGCCTAGCCGATTCCCCTGCCAGTTGATAACCCGCCAATACGTGAAGCGCCTGGACGATCTCCCCGCCAAGGCCAGGAGTGCCCAGCCCATTCCCCTGCCGACGCGTGAAGTGCCTAGCCGATTCCCCTGCCAGCTGATAACCCGCCAATAAATGAAATGCTGACCGATCTCCCTGCAAAGACCTGGAGTGCCCGGCCGATCCCGCAGCCGAGGTGGGAGTGCCAAGCCGCATTTCCTGCAAGCTGATACCCTTAACGAGACGTGAAGAGCTTGGCCGATCCTCTGCCTGTTGATAACCCGCCAATACGTGAATTGCCTGGCCGATCTCTCTGCCAAGGCCTGCAGTGCCCGGCCGATCCCCCTGACCAGGCGTGGAGTACCCAGCCGATTCCCCTGCCGACGCGTGGAGTGCCTAGCCGATTCCCCTGCCAGTTGGTAACCGGCCAATACGTGAAGCGCCTGGGCGATCTCCCCGCCAAGGCCAGGAGTGCCCAGCCCATTCCCCAGCCGACGCGTGAAGTGCCTAGCCGATTCCCCTTCCATGCAAGCTAATACCGCTGCCAAGACGTGAAGAGCCTGGCCGATTCCCCTGCCGACGCGTGGAGTGCCTAGCCGATTCCCCTGCCAGTTGTTAACCCGCCAATACGTGAGCGCCTGGCCGATTTCCCTCCCAAGACCTGGAGTGCCCGGCCGATTCCACAGCCGAGGTGGGAGTGCCAAGCCGTATTCCATGCAAGCTGATACCGCTGCCAAGACGTGAAGAGCCTGGCCGATCCCCTGCCGACGCGTGGAGTGCCTAGCCGATTCCCCTGCCAGTTGATAACCCGCCAACACGTGAGCGCCTGGCCGATCTCCCTGCCAAGGCCTGGAGTGCCCGGCCGATCCCGAAGACGAGTTGAGAGTGCCAAGCCGTATTCCATGCAAGCTGACACCTTTGCTGACGCGTGGAGTGCCTAGCCGATGCCCCTGCTAGCTGATTACCCGCCAATAAATGATACGCCTGCCCGATTTCCCTGCCAAGACCTGGAGTGCCCGGCCTATTCCGCAGCCGAGGTGGGAGTCCCAAGCCGTATTCCATGCAAGCTGATACCGCTGCCGAGACGTGAAGAGCCTGGCCGATCCCCTGCCAGTTGATAACCCGCCAATACGTGCAATGCCTGGCCAATCACTCTGCCAAGGCCTGGAGTGCCCGGCCGATCCCCACTGCCGAGGCTTGGAGTGCCCAGCCGATTCCCCAGTCGACGCGTGGAGTGCCAAGCCGATCCCCTGCCAGTTGATAACCCGCCAATTCGTGCAGTGCCTGACCAATCTTTCTGTCAAGGCCTGGAGTGCCCGGCATTCCCCTGCCGAGGCTTGGAGTGCCCAGCCGATTCCCCAGTCGACACGTGGAGTGCCAAGCCGATTCCCCTGCCAGTTGATAACCCGCCCTCCCTGCCAAGACCTTGAGTGCCGGGCCGATCCCACAGCCGAGGTTGAAGTGCCTTTCTGCCAAGGCCTGGAGTGCCCGGCCTTCCCCCTGCCGAGGCTTGGAGTGCCCAGCCGATTCCCCTGTCGACGCGTGGATTACCAAGCCGATTCCCCTGCCAGTTGATAACCCGCCAATACGTGAAGCGCATGCCCGATCTCCCTGCCAAGACCTTGAGTGCCCGGCCGCTCCCGCAACCGAGGTTGAAGTGCCAAGCCGCATTTCCTGCTGGCTGATACCCCTGCTGAGACGTGAAGAGCTTGGCCGATCCCCTGCCAGCTGATAACCCGTTAATAAATGATATGCCTGCCCGATCTCCCTGCCAAGACCTTGAGTGCCCGGCCGATCCCGCAGCCGAAGTGGGATTGTCAAGCCGCATTTCCTGCAAGTTGATACCCCTGCCGGGACGTGAAGAGTCTGGCCGATCCCCTGCCAGTTGATAACCCGCCAATTCGTGCAGTGCCTGGCCAATCTTTCTGCCAAGGCCTGGAGTGCCCGGCATTCCCCCTGCCGAGGCTTGGAGTGCCCAGCCGATTCCCCTGCCGACGCGTGGAGTGCCAAGCCGATTCCCCTGCCAGTTGTTAACCCGCCAATACGTGAGCGCCTGGCTGATCTCCCTACCAAGGCCTTGAGTGCCCGGCCGATCCCGCAGACGAGTTGAAAGTGCCAAGCCGTATTCCATGCAAGCTGACACCTTTGCTGAGCTAAATACCCGCCAATACGTGATACGCCTGCCCGATTTCCCTGCCAAGACCTGGAGTGCCCGGCCTATTCCGCAGCCGAGGTGGGAGTCCCAAGCCGTATTCCATGCAAGCTGATACCGCTGCCGAGACGTGACGAGCCGCAGGGCCGATCCCCTGCCAGTTGATAACCCGCCAATACGTGCAGTGCCTGGCCAATTTCTCTGCCAAGGACTGGAGTGCCCAGCCGATCCCCCTGACCAGGCGTGGAGTACCCAGCCGATTCCCCTGCCGACGCGTGGAGTGCCTAGCCGATTCTCCTGCCAGTTGATAACCGGCCAATACGTGAAGCGCCTGGCCGATCTCCCTGCCAAGGCCAGGAGTACCCAACCCATTCCCCTGCCGACGCGTGGAGTGCCTAGCCGATTCCCCTGCTAGCTGATTACCCGCCAATAAATAATATGTCTGCCCGATCTCCCTGCCAAGACCTGGAGGGCCCGGCCGATCCCGCAGCCGAGATGGGAGTGCCCAGCCGCATTTCCTGCAAGCTGATTCCCTTACCGAGACGTGAAAAGCTTGGCCGATCCTCTGCCTGTTGATAGCCCGCCAATACGTGAATTGCCTACCCGATCTCCATGCCAAGGCCAGGAGTGCCCAGCCGATTCCCCTGCCGACGCGTGGAGTGCCTAGCCGATTCCCCTGCCAGCTGATTAACCGCCAATAAATGATATGCCTGCCCGATCTCCCTGCCAAGACCTGGAATGCCCGGCCGATCCCGCAGCCGAGGTGGGAGTGCCAAGCCGTATTCCATGCAAGCTGATACCGCTGCCGAGACGTGAAGAGCCTAGCGGATTCACCTGCCAGTTGATAACCGGCCAATACGTGAAGCGCCTGGCCGATCTCCCTGCTGAGGCCAGGAGTGCCCAGCCGATTCCCCTGCCGACGCGTGGAGGGCCTTTCCGATTCCCCTGCCTGTTGATAACCCGCCAATACGTGAATTGCCTGGCCGATCTCCCTGCCAAGGCCTGGAATGCCCGGCCTATCCCCCTGACCAGGCGTGGAGTACCCAGCCGATTCCCTTGCCGACGCGTGGAGTGCCTATCAGATTCCCTTGCCAGCTGATTACCCGCCAATAAATGATATTCCTGCTCGATCTCCCTCCCAAAACCTGGAGTGCCCGGCCGAACCCGCAGCCGAGGTGGGAGTGCCAAGCCGCATTTCTTGCAAGCTAATACCCGTGCCAATACGTGAATTGCCTGGCCGATCTCCTTGCCAAGGCCTGGAGTGCCCGGCCGATCCCCCTGACCAGGCGTGGAGTGCCCAGCCGATTCCCCTGCCGACGCGTGGAGTGCCTTTCCGATTCCCCTGCCTGTTGATAACCCGCCAATATGTGAATTGCCTGGCCGATCTCCTTGCCAAGGCCTGGAGTGCCCGGCCGATCCCCCTGACCAGGCGTGGAGTACCCAGCCGATTCCCCTGCCGACGCGTGGAGTACCTAGCTGATTCCCCTGCTAGTTGATAACCGGCCAATACGTGAAGCGCCTGGCCGATCTCCCTGCCAAGGCCAGGAGTGCCCAGCCCATTCCCCTGCCGACGCGTGGAGTGCTTAGCCGATTCCCCTGTGAGCTGATAGCCCGCCAATAAATGATATGCCTGTCCGATCTCCCTCCCAAGACCTGGAGTGCCCGGCCAATCCCGCAGCCGAGGTGGGAGTGCCAAGCTGCATTTCGTGGAAGCTGATACCCCTGACGAGACGTGAAGAGCCTGGCCGATCCCCCGCCAGTTGATAACCCGCCAATACGTGCAGTGCCTGGCCAATCTCTATGCCAAGGCCAGCAGTGCCCGGCCGATCCCCATGACCAGGCGTGGAGTACCCACCCGATTCCCCTGCCGATGCGTGGAGTGCCTAGCCGATTCCCCTGCCAGTTGATAACCGGCCAATACGTGGAGCGCCTGGCCGATCTCCCTGCCAAGGCCAGGAGTGCCCAGCCCATTCCCCTGCCGACGCCTGGAGTGCCTAGCCGATTCCCCTGCCAGCTGATAGCCCGCCAATAAATGATATGCCTGCACGATCTCACTGCGAAGGCCTGGAATGCCCGGCAGATCCCGCAGCCGAGGTGGGAGTGCCAAGCCGTATTCTATGCATTCTAGCGGATTCACCTGCCAGTTGATAACCGGCCAATACGTGATATGCCGGCCCGATGTCCCTGCCGAGGCCAGGAGTTTCCAGCCGGTTCCCCTGCCGACGCGTGGAGTGCCTAGCCGATTCCCCTGCCAGTTGTTAACCCGCCAATACGTGAGCGCCTGGCCGATTTCCCTCCCAAGACCTGGAGTGCCCGGCCGATTCCACAGCCGAGGTGGGAGTGCCAAGCCGTATTCCATGCAAGCTGATACCGCTGCCAAGACGTGAAGAGCCTGGCCGATCCCCTGCCGACGCGTGGAGTGCCTAGCCGATTCCCCTGCCAGTTGATAACCCGCCAACACGTGAGCGCCTGGCCGATGTCCCTGCCAAGGCCTGGAGTGCCCGGCCGATCCCGAAGACGAGTTGAGAGTGCCAAGCCGTATTCCATGCAAGCTGACACCTTTGCTGACGCGTGGAGTGCCTAGCCGATGCCCCTGCTAGCTGATTACCCGCCAATAAATGATACGCCTGCCCGATTTCCCTGCCAAGACCTGGAGTGCCCGGCCTATTCCGCAGCCGAGGTGGGAGTCCCAAGCCGTATTCCATGCAAGCTGATACCGCTGCCGAGACGTGAAGAGCCTGGCCGATCCCCTGCCAGTTGATAACCCGCCAATACGTGCAATGCCTGGCCAATCACTCTGCCAAGGCCTGGAGTGCCCGGCCGATCCCCCTGCCGAGGCTTGGAGTGCCCAGCCGATTCCCCAGTCGACGCGTGGAGTGCCAAGCCGATCCCCTGCCAGTTGATAACCCGCCAATTCGTGCAGTGCCTGACTTATCTTTCTGTCAAGGCCTGGAGTGCCCGGCATTCCCCTGCCGAGGCTTGGAGTGCCCAGCCGATTCCCCAGTCGACACGTGGAGTGCCAAGCCGATTCCCCTGCCAGTTGATAACCCGCCCTCCCTGCCAAGACCTTGAGTGCCGGGCCGATCCCACAGCCGAGGTTGAAGTGCCTTTCTGCCAAGGCCTGGAGTGCCCGGCCTTCCCCCTGCCGAGGCTTGGAGTGCCCAGCCGATTCCCCTGTCGACGCGTGGATTACCAAGCCGATTCCCCTGCCAGTTGACAACCCGCCAATACGTGAAGCGCCTGCCCGATCTCCCTGCCAAGACCTTGAGTGCCCGGCCGCTCCCGCAACCGAGGTTGAAGTGCCAAGCCGCATTTCCTGCTGGCTGATACCCCTGCGGAGACGTGAAGAGCTTGGCCGATCCCCTGCCAGCTGATAACCCGTTAATAAATGATATGCCTGCCCGATCTCCCTGCCAAGACCTTGAGTGCCCGGCCGATCCCGCAGCCGAAGTGGGATTGTCAAGCCGCATTTCCTGCAAGTTGATACCCCTGCCGGGACGTGAAGAGTCTGGCCGATCCCCTGCCAGTTGATAACCCGCCAATTCGTGCAGTGCCTGGCCAATCTTTCTGCCAAGGCCTGGAGTGCCCGGCATTCCCCCTGCCGAGGCTTGGAGTGCCCAGCCGATTCCCCTGCCGACGCGTGGAGTGCCAAGCCGATTCCCCTGCCAGTTGTTAACCCGCCAATACGTGAGCGCCTGGCTGATCTCCCTACCAAGGCCTTGAGTGCCCGGCCGATCCCGCAGACGAGTTGAAAGTGCCAAGCCGTATTCCATGCAAGCTGACACCTTTGCTGAGCTAAATACCCGCCAATACGTGATACGCCTGCCCGATTTCCCTGCCAAGACCTGGAGTGCCCGGCCTATTCCGCAGCCGAGGTGGGAGTCCCAAGCCGTATTCCATGCAAGCTGATACCGCTGCCGAGACGTGACGAGCCGCAGGGCCGATCCCCTGCCAGTTGATAACCCGCCAATACGTGCAGTGCCTGGCCAATTTCTCTGCCAAGGACTGGAGTGCCCAGCCGATCCCCCTGACCAGGCGTGGAGTACCCAGCCGATTCCCCTGCCGACGCGTGGAGTGCCTAGCCGATTCTCCTGCCAGTTGATAACCGGCCAATACGTGAAGCGCCTGGCCGATCTCCCTGCCAAGGCCAGGAGTACCCAACCCATTCCCCTGCCGACGCGTGGAGTGCCTAGCCGATTCCCCTGCTAGCTGATTACCCGCCAATAAATAATATGTCTGCCCGATCTCCCTGCCAAGACCTGGAGGGCCCGGCCGATCCCGCAGCCGAGATGGGAGTGCCCAGCCGCATTTCCTGCAAGCTGATTCCCTTACCGAGACGTGAAGAGCTTGGCCGATCCTCTGCCTGTTGATAGCCCGCCAATACGTGAATTGCCTGGCCGATCTCCATGCCAAGGCCAGGAGTGCCCAGCCGATTCCCCTGCCGACGCGTGGAGTACCTAGCCGATTCCCCTGCCAGCTGATTAACCGCCAATAAATGATATGCCTGCCCGATTTCCCTGCCAAGCCCTGGAGTACCCGGTCGATCCGCAGCCGAGGTGGGAGTGCCCAGCCGCATTTCCTGCAAGCTGATACCCCTGCCGAGACGTGAAGAGCCTGGCCGATCCCCTGCCAGTTGATAAACGGCCAATACGTGCAGTGCCTGGCCAATCTCTCCTGCCGAAATCGGAGTGCAAAGCCAAGCCAAGCCAATCGAAGCGTGGAGTGCCTTTCCGATTCCCCTGCCAGCTGATTACCCGCCAATAAATGATATGCCTGCCCGATCTCCCTGCCAAGACCTGGAATGCCCGGCCGATCCCGCAGCCGAGGTGGGAGTGCCAAGCCGTATTCCATGCAAGCTGATACCGCTGCCGAGACGTGAAGAGCCTAGCGGATTCACCTGCCAGTTGATAACCGGCCAATACGTGAAGCGCCTGGCCGATCTCCCTGCTGAGGCCAGGAGTGCCCAGCCGATTCCCCTGCCGACGCGTGGAGGGCCTTTCCGATTCCCCTGCCTGTTGATAACCCGCCAATACGTGAATTGCCTGGCCGATCTCCCTGCCAAGGCCTGGAATGCCCGGCCTATCCCCCTGACCAGGCGTGGAGTACCCAGCCGATTCCCTTGCCGACGCGTGGAGTGCCTAGCAGATTCCCTTGCCAGCTGATTACCCGCCAATAAATGATATTCCTGCTCGATCTCCCTCCCAAAACCTGGAGTGCCCGGCCGAACCCGCAGCCGAGGTGGGAGTGCCAAGCCGCATTTCTTGCAAGCTAATACCCGTGCCAATACGTGAATTGCCTGGCCGATCTCCTTGCCAAGGCCTGGAGTGCCCGGCCGATACCCCTGACCAGGCGTGGAGTGCCCAGCCGATTCCCCTGCCGACGCGTGGAGTGCCTTTCCGATTCCCCTGCCTGTTGATAACCCGCCAATATGTGAATTGCCTGGCCGATCTCCTTGCCAAGGCCTGGAGTGCCCGGCCGATCCCCCTGACCAGGCGTGGAGTACCCAGCCGATTCCCCTGCCGACGCGTGGAGTGCCTAGCCGATTCCCCTGCCAGTTGATAACCGGCCAATACGTGGAGCGCCTGGCCGATCACCCTGCCAAGGCCAGGAGTGCCCAGCCCATTCCCCTGCCGACGCCTGGAGTGCCTAGCCGATTCCCCTGCCAGCTGATAGCCCGCCAATAAATGATATGCCTGCACGATCTCACTGCGAAGGCCTGGAATGCCCGGCAGATCCCGCAGCCGAGGTGGGAGTGCCAAGCCGTATTCTATGCAAGCTGATACCGCTGCCGAGACGTGAAGAGGCTAGCGGATTCACCTGCCAGTTGATAACCGGCCAATACGTGATATGCCGGCCCGATGTCCCTGCCGAGGCCAGGAGTTTCCAGCCGGTTCCCCTGCCGACGCGTGGAGTGCCTTTCCGATTCCCCTGCCTGTTGATAACCCGCCAATACGTGAAGGGCCTGGCCGATTTCCCTGCCAAGACCTGGAGTGCCCGGCCGATCCTGCAGCCGAGGTGGGAGTGCCAAGCCGCATTTCCTGCATGCTGATACCCGTGCCGAGACGTGAAGGGTCTGGCCGATCCTCTGCCTGTGGATAACCCGCCAATACGTGAAGTGCCTTGCCGATCTCCCTGCCAAGGCCTGGAATGCCCGGCCTATCCTCCTGACCAGGCGTGGAGTACCCAGCCGATTCCCTTGCCGACGCGTGGAGTGCCTAGCCGATTCCCCTCCCAGTTGATAACCGGCCAATACGTGAAGCGCCTGGGTGATCTCCCTGCCAAGGCCAGGAGTGCCAAGCCCATTCCCCTGCCGACGCGTCGAGTGCCTAGCCGATTCCCTTGCCAGCTGATTACCCGCCAATAAATGATATTCCTGCCCAATCTCCTTCCCAAGACCTAGAGTGCCCGGCCAATCCCGCATCCGAGGTGGGAGTGCCAAGCCGCATTTCCTGCAAGCTGATACCCCTGCCGAGACGTGAAGAGCTTGGCCGATCCCCTGCCAGTTGATAACCAGCCAATATGTGAATTGCCTGGCCGATCTCCCTGCCAAGGCCTGGAGTGCCCGGCCGATCCCCCTTACCAGGCGTGGAGTACCCAGCCGATTCCCCTGCCGACGCGTGGAGTGCCTAGCCGATTCCCCTGCCAGTTGTTAACCGGCCAATACGTGGAGCGCCTGGCCGATCTCCCTGCCAAGGCCAGGAGTGCCCAGCCCATTCCCCTGCCGACGCCTGGAGTGCCTAGCCGATTCCCCTGCCGGCTGATAACCCGCCAATAAATGATATGCCTGACCGATCTCCCTGCCAAGACCTGGAGTGCCCGGCTGATCCCGCAGCCGAGGTGGGAGTGCCAAGCCGTATTCTATGCAAGCTGATACCCCTGCCGAGACGTGAAGAGCCTGGCCGATCCCCCGCCAGTTGATAACCTGCCAATACGTGCAGTGCCTGGCCAATCTCTCTGCCAAGGCCAGCAGTGCCCGGCCGATGCCCATAACCAGGCGTGGAGTACCCAGCCGATTCCCCTGCCGACGCGTGGAGTGCCTAGCCGATTCCCCTGCCAGTTGATAACCGGCCAATACGTGGAGCGCCTGGCCGATCTCCCTGCCAAGGCCAGGAGTGCCCAGCCCATTCCCCTGCCGACGCCTGGAGTGCCTAGCCGATTCCCCTGCCAGCTGATAGCCCGCCAATAAATGATATGCCTGCACGATCTCACTGCGAAGGCCTGGAATGCCCGGCCGATCCCGCAGCCGAGGTGGGAGTGCCAAGCCGCATTCTATGCAAGCTGATACCGCTGCCGAGACGTGAAGAGGCTAGCGGATTCACCTGCCAGTTGATAACCGGCCAATACGTGAAGCGCCTGGCCGATCTACCTGCCGAGGCCAGGAGTTTCCAGCCGGTTCCCCTGCCGACGCGTGGAATGCCTTTCCGATTCCCCTGCCTGTTGATAACCTGCCAATACGTGAAGGGCCTGGCCGATCTCCCTGCCAAGACCTGGAGTGCCCGGCCGATCCTGCAGCCGAGGTGGGAGTGCCAAGCCTCATTTCCTGCAAGCTGATACCCGTGCCGAGACGTGAAGAGTCTGGCCGATCCTCTGCCTGTGGATAACCCGCCAATGCGTGAAGTGCCTTGCCGATCTCCCTGCCAAGGCCTGGAATGCCCGGCCTATCCTCCTGACCAGGCGTGGAGTACCCAGCCGATTCCCTTGCCGACGCGTGGAGTGCCTAGGCGATTCCCCTCCCAGTTGATAACCGGCCAATACGTGAAGCGCCTGGGTGATCTCCCTGCCAAGGCCAGGAGTGCCAAGCCCATTCCCCTGCCGACGCGTCGAGTGCCTAGCCGATTCCCTTGCCAGCTGATTACCCGCCAATAAATGATATTCCTGCCCGATCTCCTTCCCAAGACCTGGAGTGCCCGGCCAATCCCGCAGCCGAGGTGGGAGTGCCAAGCCGCATTTCCTGCAAGCTGATACCCCTGCCGAGACGTGAAGAGCTTGGCCGATCCCCTGCCAGTTGATAACCAGCCAATATGTGAATTGCCTGGCCGATCTCCCTGCCAAGGCCTGGAGTGCCCGGCCGATCCCCCTGACCAGGCGTGGAGTACCCAGCCGATTTCCCTGCCGACGCGTGGAGTGCCTAGCCGATTCCCCTGCTAGCTGATTACCCGCCAATAAATGATATGCCTGCCCGATCTCCCTGCCAAGACCTGGAGGGCCCGGCCGATCCCGCAGCCGAGATGGGACTGCCAAGCCGCATTTCCTGCAAGCTGATACCCTTACCGAGACGTGAAGAGCTTGGCCGATCCTCTGCCTGTTGATAACCCGCCAATACGTGAATTGCCTGGCCGATCTCTCTGCCAAGGCCTGCAGTGCCCGGCCGATCCCCCTGACCAGGCGTGGAGTACCCAGCCGATTCCCCTGCCGACGCGTGGAGTGCCTAGCCGATTCCCCTGCCAGTTGATAACCGGCCAATACGTGAAGCGCCTGGGCGATCTCCCCGCCAAGGCCAGGAGTGCCCAGCCCATTCCCCTGCCGATGCGTGAAGTGCCTAGCCGATTCCCCTGCCGGCTGATAACCCGCCAATAAATTATATGCCTGACCGATCTCCCTGCCAAGACCTGGAGTGCCCGGCCGATCCCGCAGCCGAGGTGGGAGTGCCAACCCGCATTTCGTGCAAGCTGAGACCCCTGCCGAGACGTGAAGAGCCTGGCCGATCCCCTGCCAGTTGATAACCCGCCAATACGTGCAGTGCCTGGCCAATCTCTCTGCCAAGGCCTGCAGTGCCCGGCCGATCCCCCTGACCAGGCGTGGAGTACCCAGCCGATTCCCCTGCCGACGCGTGGAGTGCCTAGCCGATTCCCCTGCCAGTTGTTAACCGGCCAGTACGTGAAGCCTCTGGGCGATCTCCCCGCCAAGGCCAGGAGTGCCCAGCCCATTCCCCAGCCGACGCGTGAAGTGCCTAGCCGATTCCCCTGCCAGCTGATAACCCGCCAATAAATGATATGCCTGACCGATCTCCCTGCCAAGACCTGGAGTGCCCGGCCGATCCCGCAGCCGAGGTGGGAGTGCCAAGCCGCATTTCCTGCAAGCTGATACCCTTAACGAGACGTGAAGAGCTTGGCCGATCCTCTGCCTGTTGATAACCCGCCAATACGTGAATTGCCTGGCCGATCTCTCTGCCAAGGCCTGCAGTGCCCGGCCGATCCCCCTGACCAGGCGTGGAGTACCCAGCCGATTCCCCTGCCGACGCGTGAAGTGCCTAGCCGATTCCCCTGCCAGTTGTTAACCCGCCAATACGTGAGCGCCTGGCCGATTTCCCTACCAAGACCTGGAGTACCCGGCCGATTCCGCAGCCGAGGTGGGAGTGCCAAGCCGTATTCCATGCAAGCTGATACCGCGGCCAAGACGTGAAGAGCGTGGCCGATCCCCTGCCCGATTTCCCTGCCGACGCGTGGAGTGCCTAGCCGATTCCCCTGCCAGTTGATAACCCGCCAACACGTGAGCGCCTGGCCGATCTCCCTGCCAAGGCCTGGAGTGCCCGGCCGATCCCGCAGACGAGTTGAGAGTGCCAAGCCGTATTCCATGAAAACTGACACCTTTGCTGACGCGTGGAGTGCCTAGCCGATTCCCCTGCTAGCTGATTACCCGCCAATAAATGATACGACTGCCCGATTTCCCTGCCAAGACCTGGAGTGCCCGGCCTATTCCGCAGCCGAGGTGGGAGTCCCAAGCCGTATTCCATGCAAGCTGATACCGCTGCCGAGACGTGAAGAGCCTGGCCGATCCCCTGCCAGTTGATAACCCGCCAATACGTGCAGTGCCTGGCCAATCTCTCTGCCAAGGCCTGCAGTGCCCGGCCGATCCCCCTGACCAGGCGTGGAGTACCCAGCCGATTCCCCTGCCGACGCGTGGAGTGCCTAGCCGATTCCCCTGCCAGTTGTTAACCGGCCAGTACGTGAAGCGCCTGGGCGATCTCCCTGCCAAGGCCAGGAGTGCCCAGCCCATTCCCCTGCCGATGCGTGAAGTGCCTAGCCGATTCCCCTGCCGGCTGATAACCCGCCAATAAATGATATGCCTGACCGATCTCCCTGCCAAGACCTGGAGTGCCCGGCCGATCCCGCAGCCGAGGTGGGAGTGCCAACCCGCATTTCGTGCAAGCTGATACCCCTGCCGAGACGTGAAGAGCCTGGCCGATCCCCTGCCAGTTGATAACCCGCCAATACGTGCAGTGCCTGTCCAATCTCTCTGCCAAGGCCTGCAGTGCCCGGCCGATCCTTCTGACCAGGCGTGGAGTACCCAGCCGATTCCCCTGCCGACGCGTGGAGTGCCTAGCCGATTCCCCTGCCAGTTGTTAACCGGCCAGTACGTGAAGCCTCTGGGCGATCTCCCCGCCAAGGCCAGGAGTGCCCAGCCCATTCCCCAGCCGACGCGTGAAGTGCCTAGCCGATTCCCCTGACAGCTGATAACCCGCCAATAAATGATATGCCTGACCGATCTCCCTGCCAAGACCTGGAGTGCCCGGCCGATCCCGCAGCCGAGGTGGGAGTGCCAAGCCGCATTTCCTGCAAGCTGATACCCTTAACGAGACGTGAAGAGCTTGGCCGATCTTCTGCCTGTTGATAACCCGCCAATACGTGAATTGCCTGGCCGATCTCTCTGCCAAAGCCTGCAGTGCCCGGCCGATCCAGTTGATAACCGGCCAATACGTGGAGCGCCTGGCCGATCTCCCTGCCAAGGCCAGGAGTGCCCAGCCCATTCCCCTGCCGACGCCTGGAGTGCCTAGCCGATTCCCCTGCCAGCTGATAGCCCGCCAATAAATGATATGCCTGCACGATCTCACTGCGAAGGCCTGGAATGCCCGGCAGATCCCGCAGCCGAGGTGGGAGTGCCAAGCCGTATTCTATGCAAGCTGATACCGCTGCCGAGACGTGAAGAGGCTAGCGGATTCACCTGCCAGTTGATAACCGGCCAATACGTGATATGCCGGCCCGATGTCCCTGCCGAGGCCAGGAGTTTCCAGCCGGTTCCCCTGCCGACGCGTGGAGTGCCTTTCCGATTCCCCTGCCTGTTGATAACCCGCCAATACGTGAAGGGCCTGGCCGATCTCCCTGCCAAGACCTGGAGTGCCCGGCTGATCCTGCAGCCGAGGTGGGAGTGCCATGCCGCATTTCCTGCATGCTGATACCCGTGCCGAGACGTGAAGGGTCTGGCCGATCCTCTGCCTGTGGATAACCCGCCAATACGTGAAGTGCCTTGCCGATCTCCCTGCCAAGGCCTGGAATGCCCGGCCTATCCTCCTGACCAGGCGTGGAGTACCCAGCCGATTCCCTTGCCGACGCGTGGAGTGCCTAGCCGATTCCCCTCCCAGTTGATAACCGGCCAATACGTGAAGCGCCTGGGTGATCTCCCTGCCAAGGCCAAGAGTGCCAAGCCCATTCCCCTGCCGACGCGTCGAGTGCCTAGCCGATTCCCTTGCCAGCTGATTACCCGCCAATAAATGATATTCCTGCCCGATCTCCCTCCCAAGACCTGGAGTGCCCGGCCGATCCCGCAGCCGAGGTGGGAGT
The DNA here is from genome assembly GCA_018153235.1 of Drosophila malerkotliana malerkotliana. Lineage (NCBI taxonomy): Eukaryota > Metazoa > Arthropoda > Insecta > Diptera > Drosophilidae > Drosophila > Drosophila malerkotliana. The sequence goes on from JAECXV010000132.1 coordinate 870,809, forward strand.
GCCAAGCCGCATTCTATGCAAGCTGATACCCCTGCCGAGACGTGAAGAGCTTGGCCGATCCCCTGCCAGTTGATAACCAGCCAATATGTGAATTGCCTGGCCGATCTCCCTGCCAAGGCCTGGAGTGCCCGGCCGATCCCCCTGACCAGGCGTGGAGTACCCAGCCGATTTCCCTGCCGACGCGTGGAGTGCCTAGCCGATTCCCCTGCCAGTTGATAACCGGCCAATACGTGAAGCGCCTGGCCGATCTCCCTGCCAAGGCCAAGAGTGCCAAGTCCATTCCCCTGCCGACGCGTCGAGTGCCTAGCCGATTCCCTTGCCAGCTGATTACCCGCCAATAAATGATATTCCTGCCCAATCTCCTTCCCAAGACCTAGAGTGCCCGGCCAATCCCGCATCCGAGGTGGGAGTGCCAAGCCGCATTTCCTGCAAGCTGATACCCCTGCCGAGACGTGAAGAGCTTGGCCGATCCCCTGCCAGTTGATAACCAGCCAATATGTGAATTGCCTGGCCGATCTCCCTGCCAAGGCCTGGAGTGCACGGCCGATCCCCCTTACCAGGCGTGGAGTACCCAGCCGATTCCCCTGCCGACGCGTGGAGTGCCTAGCCGATTCCTCTGCCAGTTGTTAACCGGCCAATACGTGGAGCGCCTGGGCGATCTCCCTGCCAAGGCCAGGAGTGCCCAGCCCATTCCCCTGCCGACGCCTGGAGTGCCTAGCCGATTCCCCTGCCGGCTGATAACCCGCCAATAAATGATATGCCTGACCGATCTCCCTGCCAAGACCTCGAGTGCCCGGCTGATCCCGCAGCCGAGGTGGGAGTGCCAACCCGCATTTCGTGCAAGCTGATACCCCTGCCGAGACGTGAAGAGCCTGGCCGATCCCCCGCCAGTTGATAACCTGCCAATACGTGCAGTGCCTGGCCAATCTCTCTGCCAAGGCCAGCAGTGCCCGGCCGATGCCCATGACCAGGCGTGGAGTACCCAGCCGATTCCCCTGCCGACGCGTGGAGTGCCTAGCCGATTCCCCTGCCAGTTGATAACCGGCCAATACGTGGAGCGCCTGGCCGATCTCCCTGCCAAGGCCAGGAGTGCCCAGCCCATTCCCCTGCCGACGCCTGGAGTGCCTAGCCGATTCCCCTGCCAGCTGATAGCCCGCCAATAAATGATATGCCTGCACGATCTCACTGCGAAGGCCTGGAATGCCCGGCCGATCCCGCAGCCGAGGTGGGAGTGCCAAGCCGCATTCTATGCAAGCTGATACCGCTGCCGAGACGTGAAGAGGCTAGCGGATTCACCTGCCAGTTGATAACCGGCCAATACGTGAAGCGCCTGGCCGATCTACCTGCCGAGGCCAGGAGTTTCCAGCCGGTTCCACTGCCGACGCGTGGAATGCCTTTCCGATTCCCCTGCCTGTTGATAACCCGCCAATACGTGAAGGGCCTGGCCGATCTCCCTGCCAAGACCTGGAGTGCCCGGCCGATCCTGCAGCCGAGGTGGGAGTGCCAAGCCTCATTTCCTGCAAGCTGATACCCGTGCCGAGACGTGAAGAGTCTGGCCGATCCTCTGCCTGTGGATAACCCGCCAATACGTGAAGTGCCTTGCCGATCTCCCTGCCAAGGCCTGGAATGCCCGGCCTATCCTCCTGACCAGGCGTGGAGTACCCAGCCGATTCCCTTGCCGACGCGTGGAGTGCCTAGGCGATTCCCCTCCCAGTTGATAACCGGCCAATACGTGAAGCGCCTGGGTGATCTCCCTGCCAAGGCCAGGAGTGCCAAGCCCATTCCCCTGCCGACGCGTCGAGTGCCTAGCCGATTCCCTTGCCAGCTGATTACCCGCCAATAAATGATATTCCTGCCCGATCTCCCTCCCAAGACCTGGAGTGCCCGGCCGATCCCGCAGCCGAGGTGGGAGTGCCAAGCCGCATTTCCTGCAAGCTGATACCCCTGCCGAGACGTGAAGAGCTTGGCCGATCCCTGCCAGTTGATAACCAGCCAATATGTGAATTGCCTGGCCGATCTCCCTGCCAAGGCCTGGAGTGCCCGGCCGATCCCCCTGACCAGGCGTGGAGTACCCAGCCGATTTCCCTGCCGACGCGTGGAGTGCCTAGCCGATTCCACTGGTAGCTGATTACCCGCCAATAAATGATATGCCTGCCCGATCTCCCTGCCAAGACCTGGAGGGCCCGGCCGATCCCGCAGCCGAGATGGGACTGCCAAGCCGCATTTCCTGCAAGCTGATACCCTTACCGAGACGTGAAGAGCTTGGCCGATCCTCTGCCTGTTGATAACCCGCCAATACGTGAATTGCCTGGCCAATCTCTCTGCCAAGGCCTGCAGTGCCCGGCCGATCCCCCTGACCAGGCGTGGAGTACCCAGCCGATTCCCCTGCCGACGCGTGGAGTGCCTAGCCGATTCCCCTGCCAGTTGATAACCGGCCAATACGTGAAGCGCCTGGGCGATCTCCCCGCCAAGGCCAGGAGTGCCCAGCCCATTCCCCTGCCGATGCGTGAAGTGCCTAGCCGATTCCCCTGCCGGCTGATAACCCGCCAATAAATGATATGCCTGACCGATCTCCCTGCCAAGACCTGGAGTGCCCGGCCGATCCCGCAGCCGAGGTGGGAGTGCCAACCCGCATTTCGTGCAAGCTGAGACCCCTGCCGAGACGTGAAGAGCCTGGCCGATCCCCTGCCAGTTGATAACCCGCCAATACGTGCAGTGCCTGGCCAATCTCTCTGCCAAGGCCTGCAGTGCCCGGCCGATCCCCCTGACCAGGCGTGGAGTACCCAGCCGATTCCCCTGCCGACGCGTGGAGTGCCTAGCCGATTCCCCTGCCAGTTGTTAACCGGCCAGTACGTGAAGCCTCTGGGCGATCTCCCCGCCAAGGCCAGGAGTGCCCAGCCCATTCCCCAGCCGACGCGTGAAGTGCCTAGCCGATTCCCCTGCCAGCTGATAACCCGCCAATAAATGATATGCCTGACCGATCTCCCTGCCAAGACCTGGAGTGCCCGGCCGATCCCGCAGCCGAGGTGGGAGTGCCAAGCCGCATTTCCTGCAAGCTGATACCCTTAACGAGACGTGAAGAGCTTGGCCGATCCTCTGCCTGTTGATAACCCGCCAATACGTGAATTGCCTGGCCGATCTCTCTGCCAAGGCCTGCAGTGCCCGGCCGATCCCCCTGACCAGGCGTGGAGTACCCAGCCGATTCCCCTGCCGACGCGTGAAGTGCCTAGCCGATTCCCCTGCCAGTTGTTAACCCGCCAATACGTGAGCGCCTGGCCGATTTCCCTACCAAGACCTGGAGTACCCGGCCGATGCCGCAGCCGAGGTGGGAGTGCCAAGCCGTATTCCATGCAAGCTGATACAGCGGCCAAGACGTGAAGAGCCTGGCCGATCCCCTGCCCGATTCCCCTGCCGACGCGTGGAGTGCCTAGCCGATTCCCCTGCCAGTTGATAACCCGCCAACACGTGAGCGCCTGGCCGATCTCCCTGCCAAGGCCTGGAGTGCCCGGCCGATCCCGCAGACGAGTTGAGAGTGCCAAGCCGTATTCCATGCAAACTGACACCTTTGCTGACGCGTGGAGTGCCAAGCCGATTCCCCTGCTAGCTGATTACCCGCCAATAAATGATACGACTGCCCGATTTCCCTGCCAAGACCTGGAGTGCCCGGCCTATTCCGCAGCCGAGGTGGGAGTCCCAAGCCGTATTCCATGCAAGCTGATACCGCTGCCGAGACGTGAAGAGCCTGGCCGATCCCCTGCCAGTTGATAACCCGCCAATACGTGCAATGCCTGGCCAATCTCACTGCCAAGACCTGCAGTGCCCGGCCGATCCCCCTGACCAGGCGTGGAGTACCCAGCCGATTCCCCTGCCGACGCGTGGAGTGCCTAGCCGATTCCCCTGCCAGTTGATAACCGGCCAATACGTGAAGCGCCTGGGCGATCTCCCCGCCAAGGCCAGGAGTGCCCAGCCCATTCCCCTGCCGATGCGTGAAGTGCCTAGCCGATTCCCCTGCCGGCTGATAACCCGCCAATAAATGATATGCCTGACCGATCTCCCTGCCAAGACCTGGAGTGCCCGGCCGATCCCGCAGCCGAGGTGGGAGTGCCAACCCGCATTTCGTGCAAGCTGAGACCCCTGCCGAGACGTGAAGAGCCTGGCCGATCCCCTGCCAGTTGATAACCCGCCAATACGTGCAGTGCCTGGCCAATCTCTCTGCCAAGGCCTGCAGTGCCCGGCCGATCCCCCTGACCAGGCGTGGAGTACCCAGCCGATTCCCCTGCCGACGCGTGGAGTGCCTAGCCGATTCCCCTGCCAGTTGTTAACCGGCCAGTACGTGAAGCCTCTGGGCGATCTCCCCGCCAAGGCCAGGAGTGCCCAGCCCATTCCCCAGCCGACGCGTGAAGTGCCTAGCCGATTCCCCTGCCAGCTGATAACCCGCCAATAAATGATATGCCTGACCGATCTCCCTGCCAAGACCTGGAGTGCCCGGCCGATCCCGCAGCCGAGGTGGGAGTGCCAAGCCGCATTTCCTGCAAGCTGATACCCTTAACGAGACGTGAAGAGCTTGGCCGATCCTCTGCCTGTTGATAACCCGCCAATACGTGAATTGCCTGGCCGATCTCTCTGCCAAGGCCTGCAGTGCCCGGCCGATCCCCCTGACCAGGCGTGGAGTACCCAGCCGATTCCCCTGCCGACGCGTGAAGTGCCTAGCCGATTCCCCTGCCAGTTGTTAACCCGCCAATACGTGAGCGCCTGGCCGATTTCCCTACCAAGACCTGGAGTACCCGGCCGATTCCGCAGCCGAGGTGGGAGTGCCAAGCCGTATTCCATGCAAGCTGATACCGCGGCCAAGACGTGAAGAGCCTGGCCGATCCCCTGCCCGATTCCCCTGCCGACGCGTGGAGTGCCTAGCCGATTCCCCTGCCAGTTGATAACCCGCCAACACGTGAGCGCCTGGCCGATCTCCCTGCCAAGGCCTGGAGTGCCCGGCCGATCCCGCAGACGAGTTGAGAGTGCCAAGCCGTATTCCATGCAAACTGACACCTTTGCTGACGCGTGGAGTGCCAAGCCGATTCCCCTGCTAGCTGATTACCCGCCAATAAATGATACGACTGCCCGATTTCCCTGCCAAGACCTGGAGTGCCCGGCCTATTCCGCAGCCGAGGTGGGAGTCCCAAGCCGTATTCCATGCAAGCTGATACCGCTGCCGAGACGTGAAGAGCCTGGCCGATCCCCTGCCAGTTGATAACCCGCCAATACGTGCAGTGCCTGGCCAATCTCTCTGCCAAGGCCTGCAGTGCCCGGCCGATCCTTCTGACCAGGCGTGGAGTACCCAGCCGATTCCCCTGCCGACGCGTGGAGTGCCTAGCCGATTCCCCTGCCAGTTGTTAACCGGCCAGTACGTGAAGCCTCTGGGCGATCTCCCCGCCAAGGCCAGGAGTGCCCAGCCCATTCCCCAGCCGAGGCGTGAAGTGCCTAGCCGATTCCCCTGCCAGCTGATAACCCGCCAATAAATGATATGCCTGACCGATCTCCCTGCCAAGACCTGGAGTGCCCGGCCGATCCCGCAGCCGAGATGGGAGTGCCAAGCCGCATTTCCTGCAAGCTGATACCCTTAACGAGACGTGAAGAGCTTGGCCGATCTTGTGCCTGTTGATAACCCGCCAATACGTGAATTGCCTGGCCGATCTCTCTGCTAAAGCCTGCAGTGCCCGGCCGATCCCCCTGACCAGGCGTGGAGTACCCAGCCGATTCCCCTGCCGACGCGTGGAGTGCCTAGCCGATTCCCATGCCAGTTGATAACCGGCCAATACGTGAAGCGCCTGGGCGATTCCCCTGCCAAGGCCAGGAGTGCCCAGCCGATCCCGCAGACGAGTTGAGAGTGCCAAGCCGTATTTCATGCAAGATGATACCGCTGCCAAGACGTGAAGAGCCTGGCCGATCCCCTGCCAGATTCCCCTGCTGACGCGTGGAGTGCCTAGCCGATTCCCCTGCCAGCTGATAACCCGCCAATAAATGATACGACTGCCCGATCTCCCTGCCAAGACCTGGAGTGCCCGGCCGATCCCGCAGCCGAGGTGGGAGTGCCAACCCGCATTTCGTGCAAGCTGATACCCTTAACGAGACGTGAAGAGCTTTGCCGATCCTCTGCCTGTTGATAACCCGCCAATACGTGAATTGCCTGGCCGATCTCTCTGCCAAGGCCTGCAGTGCCCGGCCGATCCCCCTTACCAGGCGTGGAGTACCCAGCCGATTCCCCTGGCGACGCGTGGAGTGCCTAGCCGATTCCCCTGCAAGTTGTTAACCCGCCAATACGTGAGCGCCTGGCTGATCTCCCTGCCAAGGCCTGGAGTGCCCGGCCGATCCCGCAGACGAGTTGAGAGTGCCAAGCCGTATTCCATGCAAGCTGACACCTTTGCTGACGCGTGGAGTGCCTAGCCGATTCCCCTGCAAGCTGATTACCCGCCAATACGTGATACGCCTGCCCGATTACCCTGCCAAGACCTGGAGTGCCCGGCCTATTCCGCAGCCGAGGTGGGAGTCCCAAGCAGTATTCCATGCAAGCTGATACCGCTGCCGAGACGTGAAGAGCCGCAGGGCCGATCCCCTGCCAGTTGATAACCCGCCAATACGTGCAGTGCCTGGCCAATCTCTCTGCCAAGGCCTGGAGTGCCCGGCCGATCCCCCTGCCGAGGCGTGGAGTGCCCAGCCCATTCCCCTGCCGTCGCGTGGAATGCCTAGCCGATTCCTCTGCCGACGCGTGGAGTGCCTAGCCGATTCCCCTGCCAGTTGATAACCGGCCAATACGTGAAGCGCCTGGCCGATCTCCCTGCCAAGGCCAAGAGTGCCAAGTCCATTCCCCTGCCGACGCGTCGAGTGCCTAGCCGATTCCCTTGCCAGCTGATTACCCGCCAATAAATGATATTCCTGCCCAATCTCCTTCCCAAGACCTAGAGTGCCCGGCCAATCCCGCATCCGAGGTGAGAGTACCAAGCCGCATTTCCTGCAAGCTGATACCCCTGCCGAGACGTGAAGAGCTTGGCCGATCCCCTGCCAGTTGATAACCAGCCAATATGTGAATTGCCTGGCCGATCTCCCTGCCAAGGCCTGGAGTGCCCGGCCGATCCCCCTTACCAGGCGTGGAGTACCCAGCCGATTCCCCTGCCGACGCGTGGAGTGCCTAGCCGATTCCCCTGCCAGTTGTTAACCGGCCAGTACGTGAAGCGCCTGGGCGATCTCCCCGCCAAGGCCAGGAGTGCCCAGCCCATTCCCCTGCCGATGCGTGAAGTGCCTAGCCGATTCCCCTGCCGGCTGATAACCCGCCAATAAATGATATGCCTGACCGATCTCCCTGCCAAGACCTGGAGTGCCCGGCTGATCCCGCAGCCGAGGTGGGAGTGCCAACCCGCATTTCGTGCAAGCTGATACCGCTGCCGAGACGTGAAGAGCCTGGCCGATCCCCCGCCAGTTGATAACCTGCCAATACGTGCAGTGCCTGGCCAATCTCTCTGCCAAGGCCAGCAGTGCCCGGCCGATGCCCATGACCAGGCGTGGAGTACCCAGCCGATTCCCCTGCCGACGCGTGGAGTGCCTAGCCGATTCCCCTGCCAGTTGATAACCGGCCAATACGTGGAGCGCCTGGCCGATCTCCCTGCCAAGGCCAGGAGTGCCCAGCCCATTCCCCTGCCGACGCCTGGAGTGCCTAGCCGATTCCCCTGCCAGCTGATAGCCCGCCAATAAATGATATGCCTGCACGATCTCACTGCGAAGGCCTGGAATGCCCGGCCGATCCCGCAGCCGAGGTGGGAGTGCCAAGCCGCATTCTATGCAAGCTGATACCGCTGCCGAGACGTGAAGAGGCTAGCGGATTCACCTGCGAGTTGATAACCGGCCAATACGTGAAGCGCCTGGCCGATCTACCTGCCGAGGCCAGGAGTTTCCAGCCGGTTCCCCTGCCGACGCATGGAATGCCTTTCCGATTCCCCTGCCTGTTGATAACCCGCCAATACGTGAAGGGCCTGGCCGATCTCCCTGCCAAGACCTGGAGTGCCCGGCCGATCCTGCAGCCGAGGTGGGAAAGCCAAGCCGCATTTCCTGCAAGCTGATACCCGTGCCGACACGTGAAGAGTCTGGCCGATCCTCTGCCTGTGGATAACCCGCCAATACGTGAAGTGCCTTGCCGATCTCCCTGCCAAGGCCTGGAATGCCTGGCCTATCCTCCTGACCAGGCGTGGAGTACCCAGCCGATTCCCTTGCCGACGCGTGGAGTGCCTAGGCGATTCCCCTCCCAGTTGATAACCGGCCAATACGTGAAGCGCCTGGGTGATCTCCCTGCCAAGGACAGGAGTGCCAAGCCCATTCCCCTGCCGACGCGTCGAGTGCCTAGCCGATTCCCTTGCCAGCTGATTACCCGCCAATAAATGATATTCCTGCCCGATCTCCCTCCCAAGACCTGGAGTGCCCGGCCGATCCCGCAGCCGAGGTGGGAGTGCCAAGCCGCATTTCCTGCAAGCTGATACCCCTGCCGAGACGTGAAGAGCTTGGCCGATCCCCTGCCAGTTGATAACCAGCCAATATGTGAATTGCCTGGCCGATCTCCCTGCCAAGGCCTGGAGTGCCCGGCCGATCCCCCTGACCAGGCGTGGAGTACCCAGCCGATTCCCCTGCCGACGCGTGGAGTGCCTAGCCGATTCCCCTCCCAGTTGATAACCGGCCAATACGTAAAGCGCCTGGCCGATCTCCCTACCAAGGCCAGGAGTGCCAAGCCCATTCCCCTGCCGACGCGTCGAGTGCCTAGCCGATTCCCTTGCCAGCTGATTACCCGCCAATAAATGATATTCCTGCCCGATCTCCCTCCCAAGACCTGGAGTGCCCGGCCGATCCCGCAGCCGAGGTGGGAGTGCCAAGCCGCATTTCCTGCAAGCTGATACCCCTGCCGAGACGTGAAGAGCTTGGCCGATCCCCTGCCAGTTGATAACCAGCCAATATGTGAATTGCCTGGCCGATCTCCCTGCCAAGGCCTGGAGTGCCCGGCCGATCCCCCTGACCAGGCGTGGAGTACCCAGCCGATTCCCCTGCCGACGCGTGGAGTGCCTAGCCGATTCCCCTCCCAGTTGATAACCGGCCAATACGTAAAGCGCCTGGCCGATCTCCCTACCAAGGCCAGGAGTGCCAAGCCCATTCCCCTGCCGACGCGTCGAGTGCCTAGCCGATTCCCTTGCCAGCTGATTACCCGCCAATAAATGATATTCCTGCCCGATCTCCTTCCCAAGACCTGGAGTGCCCGGCCAATCCGGCAGCCGAGGTGGGAGTGCCAAGCCGCATTTCCTGCAAGCTGATACCCCTGCCGAGACGTGAAGAGCTTGGCCGATCCCCTGCCAGTTGATAACCAGCCAATATGTGAATTGCCTGGCCGATCTCCCTGCCAAGGCCTGGAGTGCCCGGCCGATCCCCCTGACGAGGCGTGGAGTGCCCAGCCGATTCCCCTGCCGACGCGTGGAGTGCCTGGCCGATCCCCTGCCAGCTGATAACCCGCCAATAAATGATATGCCTGCCCGATCTCCCTGCCAAGACCTGGAGGGCCCGGCCGATCCCGCAGCCGAGATGGGACTGCCAAGCCGCATTTCCTACAAGCTGAAACCCTTACCGAGACGTGAAGAGCTTGGCCGATCCTCTGCCTGTTGATAACCCGCCAATACGTGAATTGCCTGGCCGATCTCTCTGCCAAGGCCTGCAGTGCCCGGCCGATCCCCTGACCAGGCGTGGAGTACCCAGCCGATTCCCCTGCCGACGCGTGGAGTGCCTAGCCGATTCCCCTGCCAGTTGATAACCGGCCAATACATGAAGCGCCTGGGCGATCTCCCCGCCAAGGCCAGGAGTGCCCAGCCCATTCCCCTGCCGATGCGTGAAGTGCCTAGCCGATTCCCCTGCCGGCTGATAACCCGCCAATAAATGATATGCCTGACCGATCTCCCTGCCAAGACCTGGAGTGCCCGGCCGATCCCGCAGCCGAGGTGGGAGTGCCAAGCCGCATTTCCTGCAAGCTGATACCCCTGCCGAGACGTGAAGAGCTTGGCCGATCCCCTGCCAGTTGATAACCAGCCAATATGTGAATTGCCTGGCCGATCTCCCTGCCAAGGCCTGGAGTGCCCGGCCGATCCCCCTGACCAGGCGTGGAGTACCCAGCCGATTCCCCTGCCGACGCGTGGAGTGCCTAGCCGATTCCCCTCCCAGTTGATAACCGGCCAATACGTAAAGCGCCTGGCCGATCTCCCTACCAAGGCCAGGAGTGCCAAGCCCATTCCCCTGCCGACGCGTGGAGTGCCTAGCCGATTCCCCTGCCAGCTGATAACCCGCCAATAAATGATATACCTGCCCGATCTCCCTGCCAAGACCTGGAGTGCCCGGCCAATCCCGCAGCCGAGGTGGGAGTGCCAAGCCGCATTTCCTGCAAGCTGATACCCCTGCCGAGACGTGAAGAGCTTGGCCGATCCCCTGCCAGTTGATAACCAGCCAATATGTGAATTGCCTGGCCGATCTCCCTGCCAAGGCCTGGAGTGCCCGGCCGATCCCCCTGACCAGGCGTGGAGTACCCAGCCGATTTCCCTGCCGACGCGTGGAGTGCCTAGCCGATTCCCCTGCTAGCTGATTACCCGCCAATAAATGATATGCCTGCCCGATCTCCCTGCCAAGACCTGGAGGGCCCGGCCGATCCCGCAGCCGAGATGGGACTGCCAAGCCGCATTTCCTACAAGCTGAAACCTTTACCGAGACGTGAAGAGCTTGGCCGATCCTCTGCCTGTTGATAACCCGCCAATACGTGAATTGCCTGGCCGATCTCTCTGCCAAGGCCTGCAGTGCCCGGCCGATCCCCCTGACCAGGCGTGGAGTACCCAGCCGATTCCCCTGCCGACGCGTGGAGTGCCTAGCCGATTCCCCTGCCAGTTGATAACCGGCCAATACATGAAGCGCCTGGGCGATCTCCCCGCCAAGGCCAGGAGTGCCCAGCCCATTCCCCTGCCGATGCGTGAAGTGCCTAGCCGATTCCCCTGCCGGCTGATAACCCGCCAATAAATGATATGCCTGACCGAACTCCCTGCCAAGACCTGGAGTGCCCGGCCGATCCCGCAGCCGAGGTGGGAGTGCCAACCCGCATTTCGTGCAAGCTGATACCCCTGCCGAGACGTGAAGAGCCTGGCCGATCCCCTGCCAGTTGATAACCCGCCAATACGTGCAGTGCCTGGCCAATCTCTCTGCCAAGTCCTGCAGTGCCCGGCCGATCCCCCTGACCAGGCGTGGAGTACCCAGCCGATTCCCCTGCCGACGCGTGGAGTGCCTTGCCGATTCCCCTGCCAGTTGTTAACCGGCCAGTACGTGAAGCCTCTGGGCGATCTCCCCGCCAAGGCCAGGAGTGCCCAGCCCATTCCCCAGCCGACGCGTGAAGTGCCTAGCCGATTCTCCTGCCAGCTGATAACCCGCCAATAAATGATATGCCTGACCGATCTCCCTGCCAAGACCTGGAGTGCCCGGCCGATCCCGCAGCCGAGGTGGGAGTGCCAAGCCGCATTTCCTGCAAGCTGATACCCTTAACGAGACGTGAAGAGCTTGGCCGATCCTCTGCCTGTTGATAACCCGCCAATACGTGAATTGCCTGGCCGATCTCTCTGCCAAGGCCTGCAGTGCCCGGCCGATCCCCCTGACCAGGCGTGGAGTACCCAGCCGATTCCCCTGCCGACGCGTGGAGTGCCTAGCCGATTCCCCTGCCAGTTGTTAACCCGCCAATACGTGAGCGCCTGGCCGATTTCCCTACCAAGACCTGGAGTACCCGGCCGATTCCGCAGCCGAGGTGGGAGTGCCAAGCCGTATTCCATGCAAGCTGATACCGCGGCCAAGACGTGAAGAGCCTGGCCGATCCCCTGCCCGATTCCCCTGCCGACGCGTGGAGTGCCTAGCCGATTCCCCTGCCAGTTGAAAACCCGCCAACACGTGAGCGCCTGGCCGATCTCCCTGCCAAGGCCTGGAGTGCCCGGCCGATCCCGCAGACGAGTTGAGAGTGCCAAGCCGTATTCCATGCAAACTGACACCTTTGCTGACGCGTGGAGTGCCTAGCCGATTCCCCTGCTAGCTGATTACCCGCCAATAAATGATACGACTGCGCGATTTCCCTGCCAAGACCTGGAGTGCCCGGCCTATTCCGCAGCCGAGGTGGGAGTCCCAAGCCGTATTCCATGCAAGCTGATACCGCTGCCGAGACGTGAAGAGCCTGGCCGATCCCCTGCCAGTTGATAACCCGCCAATACGTGCAATGCCTGGCCAATCTCACTGCCAAGACCTGCAGTGCCCGGCCGATCCCCCTGACCAGGCGTGGAGTACCCAGCCGATTCCCCTGCCGACGCGTGGAGTGCCTAGCCGATTCCCCTGCCAGTTGTTAACCGGCCAGTACGTGAAGCGCCTGGGCGATCTCCCCGCCAAGGCCAGGAGTGCCCAGCCCATTCCCCTGCCGATGCGTGAAGTGCCTAGCCGATTCCCCTGCCGGCTGATAACCCGCCAATAAATGATATGCCTGACCGATCTCCCTGCCAAGACCTGGAGTGCCCGGCCGATCCCGCAGCCGAGGTGGGAGTGCCAACCCGCATTTCGTGCAAGCTGATACCCCTGCCGAGACGTGAAGAGCCGCAGGGCCGATCCCCTGCCAGTTGATAACCCGCCAATACGTGCAGTGCCTGGCCAATCTCTCTGCCAAGGCCTGGAGTGCCCGGCCGATCCCCCTGCCGAGGCGTGGAGTGCCCAGCCCATTCCCCTGCCGACGCGTGGAATGCCTAGCCGATTCCCCTGCCAGTTGATAACCCGCCAATACGTGAAGCGCCTGGCCGATCTTCCTGCCGAGGCCAGGAGTTTCCAGCCGATTCCCCTGCCAACGCGTGGAGTGCCTTTCCGATTCCCCTGCCTGTTGATAACCAGCCAATACGTGAAGTGCCTGGCCGATCTCCCTGCCAAGGCCTGGAATGCCCGGCCGATCCTGCAGCCGAGGGGGGAGTGCCAAGTGCCTGCCAGTTGATAACCAGCCAATATGTAAATTGCCTGGCCGATCTCCCTGCCAAGGCCTGGAGTGCCCGGCCGATCCCCCTGACCAGGCGTGGAGTACCCAGCCGATTCCCCTGCCGACGCGTGGAGTGCCTAGCCGATTCCCCTGCCAGTTGATAACCGGCCAATACGTGAAGCGCCTGGCCGATCTCCCTGCCAAGGCCAGGAGTGCCCAACCCATTCCCCTGCCGACGCGTGGAGTGCCTAGCCGATTCCCCTGCTAGCTGATTACCCGCCAATAAATGATATGCCTGCCCGATCTCCCTGCCAAGACCTGGAGGGCCCGGCCGATCCCGCAGCCGAGATGGGACTGCCAAGCCGCATTTCCTGCAAGCTAATACCCTTACCAAGACGTGAAGAGCTTGGCCGATCCCCTGCCAGTTGATAACCCGCCAATACGTGCAGTGCCTGGCCCATCTCACTGCCAAGACCTGCAGTGCCCGGCTGATCCCCCTGACCAGGCGTGGAGTACCCAGCCGATTCCCCTGCCGACGCGTGGAGTGCCTAGCCGATTCCCCTGCCAGTTGCTAACCGGCCAATACGTGAAGCGTCTGGACGATCTCCCCGCCAAGGCCAGGAGTGCCCAGCCCATTCCCCCAGCCGACGCGTGAAGTGCCTAGCCGATTCCCCTGCCAGCTGACAACCCGCCAATAAATGATATGCCTGACCGATCTCCCTGCCAAGACCTGGAGTGCCCGGCCGATCCGCCAATACGTGCAGTGCCTAGCCAATCTCTCTGCCAAGGCCTGGAGTGCCTGGCCGATCCCCCTGCCGAGGCGAGGAGTCCCCAGCCGACTCCCCTGCCGACGCGTGGAATGCCTAGCCGATTCCCCTGCCAGTTGATAACCCGCCAATACGTGAGCGCATGGCCGATCTCCCTGCCAAGACCTAGAGTGCCCGGCCGATCCCGCAGCCGAGGTGAGAGTGCCAAGCCGTATTCCATGCAAGCTGATACCCCTGCCGACGCGTGGAGTGCCTAGCCGATTCCCCTGCCAGTTGTTAACCCGCCAATACGTGAGCGCCTGGCCGATCTCCCTGCCAAGGCCTGAAGTGCCCGGCCGATCCCGCAGACGAGTTGAGCGTGCCAAGCCGTATTCCATGCAAGCTGACACCTTTGCTGATGCTTGGAGTGCCTAGCCGATTCCCCTGCTAGCTAAATACCCGCCAATACGTGATACGCCTGCCCGATTTCCCTGCCAAGACCTGGAGCGCCCGGCCTATTCCGCAGCCGAGGTGGGAGTCCCAAGTCGTATTCCATGCAAGCTGATACCGCTGCCGAGACGTGACGAGCCGCAGGGCCGATCCCCTGCCAGTTGATAACCCGCCAATACGTGCAGTGCCTGGCCAATCTCTCTGCCAAGGCCTGGAGTGCCCGGCCGATCCCCCTGCCGAGGCGTGGAGTCCCCAGCCGATTCCCCTGCCGACGCGTGGAATGCCTAGCCGATTCCCCTGAAAGTTGATAACCCGCCAATACGTGAAGCGCCTGGGCGATCTCCTCGCCAAGGCCAGGAGTGCCCAGCCCATTCCCCAGCCGACGCGTGAAGTGCCTAGCCGATTCCCCTGCCAGCTGATAACCCGCCAATAAATGATATGCCAGACCGATCTCCCTGCCAAGACCTGGAGTGCCCGGCCGATCCGCCAATACGTGCAGTGCCTGGCCAATCTCTCTGCCAAGGCCTGGAGTGCCCGGCCGATCCCCCTGCCAAGGCCTGGAGTGCCCGGCCGATCCCCCTGCCGAGGCGTTAAGTCCCCAGCCGATTCCCCTGCCGACGCGTGGAATGCCTAGCCGATTCCCCTGCCAGCTGATAACCCGCCAATAAATGATATGCCTGACCGATCTCCCTGCCAAGACCTGGAGTGCCCGGCCGATCCGCCAATACGTGCAGTGCCTGGCCAATCTCTCTGCCAAGGCCTGGAGTGCCCGGCCGATCCCCCTGCCAAGGCCTGGAGTGCCCGGCCGATCCCCCTGCCGAGGCGTGGAGTCCCCAGCCGATTCCCCTGCCGACGTGTGGAGTGCCTAGCCGATTCCCCTGCCAGTTGTTAACCCGCCAATACGTGAGCGCCTGGCCGATTTCCCTCCCAAGACCTGGAGTGCCCGGCCGATTCCGCAGCCGAGGTGGGAGTGCCAAGCCGTATTCCATGCAAGCTGATACCGCTGCCGAGACGTGAAGAGCCTGGCCGATCCCCTGCCAGTTGATAACCCGCCAATACGTGCAGTGCCTGGCCAATCTCACTGCCAAGACCTTCAGTGCCCGGCCGATCCCCCTGACCAGGCGTGGAGTACCCAGCCGATTCCCCTGCCGACGCGTGGAGTGCCTAGCCGATTCCCCTGCCAGTTGGTAACCGGCCAATACGTGAAGCGTCTGGGCGATCTCCTCGCCAAGGCCAGGAGTGCCCAGCCCATTCCCCAGCCGACGCGTGAAGTGCCTAGCCGATTCCCCTGCCAGCTGATAACCCGCCAATAAATGATATGCCTGACCGATCTCCCTGCCAAGACCTGGAGTGCCCGGCCGATCCGCCAATACGTGCAGTGCCTGGCCAATCTCTCTGCCAAGGCCTGGAGTGCCCGGCCGATCCCCCTGCCGAGGCGTGGAGTCCCCAGCCGACTCCCCTGCCGACGCGTGGAATGCCTAGCCGATTCCCCTGCCAGTTGATAACCCGCCAATACGTGAGCGCATGGCCGATCTCCCTGCCAAGACCTGGAGTGCCCGGCCGATCCCGCAGCCGAGGTGAGAGTGCCAAGCCGTATTCCATGCAAGCTGATACCCCTGCCTAGACGTGAAGGGTCTGGCCGATCCCCTGCCAGTTGATAACCCGCCAATACGTGCAGTGCCTGGCCAATCTCTCTGCCAAGGCCTTGAGTGCCCGGCCGATCCCCCTGACCAGGCGTGGAGTATCCAGCCGATTCCCCTGCCGACGTGTGGAGTGCCTAGCCGATTCCCCTGCCAGTTGTTAACCCGCCAATACGTGAGCGCCTGGCCGATTTCCCTCCCAAGACCTGGAGTGCCCGGCCGATTCCGCAGCCGAGGTGGGAGTGCCAAGCCGTATTCCATGCAAGCTGATACCGCTGCCAAGACGTGAAGAGCCTGGCCGATTCCCCTGCCGACGTGTGGAGTGCCTAGCCGATTCCCCTGCCAGTTGTTAGCCCGCCAATACTTGAGCGCCTGGCCGATTTCCCTACCAAGACCTGGAGTACCCGGCCGATTCCGCAGCCGAGGTGGGAGTGCCAAGCCGTATTCCATGCAAGCTGATACCTTTGCTGATGCTTGGAGTGCCTAGCCGATTCCCCTGCTAGCTAAATACCCGCCAATACGTGATACGCCTGCCCGATTTCCCTGCCAAGACCTGGAGCGCCCGGCCTATTCCGCAGCCGAGGTGGGAGTCCCAAGTCGTATTCCATGCAAGCTGATACCGCTGCCGAGACGTGACGAGCCGCAGGGCCGATCCCCTGCCAGTTGATAACCCGCCAATACGTGCAGTGCCTGGCCAATCTCTCTGCCAAGGCCTGGAGTGCCCGGCCGATCCCCTGCCGAGGCGTGGAGTCCCCAGCCGATTCCCCTGCCGACGCGTGGAATGCCTAGCCGATTCCCCTGAAAGTTGATAACCCGCCAATACGTGAAGCGTCTGGGCGATCTCCTCGCCAAGGCCAGGAGTGCCCAGCCCATTCCCCAGCCGACGCGTGAAGTGCCTAGCCGATTCCCCTGCCAGCTGATAACCCGCCAATAAATGATATGCCTGACCGATCTCCCTGCCAAGACCTGGAGTGCCCGGCCGATCCGCCAATACGTGCAGTGCCTGGCCAATCTCTCTGCCAAGGCCTGGAGTGCCCGGCCGATCCCCCTGCCGAGGCGTGGAGTCCCCAGCCGACTCCCCTGCCGACGCGTGGAATGCCTAGCCGATTCCCCTGCCAGTTGATAACCCGCCAATACGTGAGCGCATGGCCGATCTCCCTGCCAAGACCTGGAGTGCCCGGCCGATCCCGCAGCCGAGGTGAGAGTGCCAAGCCGTATTCCATGCAAGCTGATACCCCTGCCTAGACGTGAAGGGTCTGGCCGATCCCCTGCCAGTTGATAACCCGCCAATACGTGCAGTGCCTGGCCAATCTCTCTGCCAAGGCCTTGAGTGCCCGGCCGATCCCCCTGACCAGGCGTGGAGTATCCAGCCGATTCCCCTGCCGACGTGTGGAGTGCCTAGCCGATTCCCCTGCCAGTTGTTAGCCCGCCAATACTTGAGCGCCTGGCCGATTTCCCTACCAAGACCTGGAGTACCCGGCCGATTCCGCAGCCGAGGTGGGAGTGCCAAGCCGTATTCCATGCAAGCTGATACCGCGGCCAAGACGTGAAGAGCCTGGCCGATCCCCTGCCCGATTCCCCTGCCGACGCGTGGAGTGCCTAGCCGATTCCCCTGCCAGTTGATAACCCGCCAACACGTGAGCGCCTGGCCGATCTCCCTGCCAAGGCCTGGAGTGCCCGGCCGATCCCGCAGACGAGTTGAGAGTGCCAAGCCGTATTCCATGCAAGCTGACACCTTTGCTGACGCGTGGAGTGCCTAGCCGATTCCCCTGCTAGCTGATTACCCGCCAATAAATGATACGACTGCCCGATTTCCCTGCCAAGACCTGGAGTGCCCGGCCTATTCCGCAGCCGAGGTGGGAGTCCCAAGCCGTATTCCATGCAAGCTGATACCGCTGCCGAGACGTGAAGAGCCCGGCCGATCCCCTGCCAGTTGATAACCCGCCAATACGTGCAATGCCTGGCCAATCTCACTGCCAAGACCTGCAGTGCCCGGCCGATCCCCCTGACCAGGCGTGGAGTACCCAGCCGATTCCCCTGCCGACGCGTGAAGTGCCTAGCCGATTCCCCTGCCAGTTGATAACCGGCCAATACGTGAAGCGCCTGGGCGATCTCCCCGCCAAGGCCAGGAGTGCCCAGCCCATTCCCCAGCCGACGCGTGAAGTGCCTAGCCGATTCCCCTGCTAGCTGAGAACCCGCCAATAAATGACATGCCTGACCGATCTCCCTGCCAAGACCTGGAGTGCCCGGCCGATCCGCCAATACGTGCAGTGCCTGGCCAATCTCTCTGCCAAGGCCTGGAGTGCCCGGCCGATCCCCCTGCCGAGGCGTGGAGTCCCCAGCCGACTTCCCTGCCGACGCGTGGAATGCCTAGCCGATTCCCCTGCCAGTTGATAACCCGCCAATACGTGAGCGCATGGCCGATCTCCCTGCCAAGACCTGGAGTGCCCGGCCGATCCCGCAGCCGAGGTGAGAGTGCCAAGCCGTATTCCATGCAAGCTGATACCCCTGCCTAGACGTGAAGAGTCTGGCCGATCCCCTGCCAGTTGATAACCCGCCAATACGTGCAGTGCCTGGCCAATCTCTCTGCCAAGGCCTGGAGTGCCCGGCCGATCCCCCTGACCAGGCGTGGAGTATCCAGCCGATTCCCCTGCCGACGTGTGGAGTGCCTAGCCGATTCCCCTGCCAGTTGTTAACCCGCCAATACGTGAGCGCCTGGCCGATTTCCCTCCCAAGACCTGGAGTGCCCAGCCGAGGTGGGAGTGCCAAGCCGTATTCCATGCAAGCTGATACCGCTGCCAAGACGTGAAGAGCCTGGCCGATTTCCCTGCTGACGTGTGGAGTGCCTAGCCGATTCCCCTGCCAGTTGTTAACCCGCCAATACGTGAGCGCATGGCCGATTTCCCTCCCAAGACCTGGAGTGCCCGGCCGATTCCGCAGCCGAGGTGGGAGTGCCAAGCCGTATTCCATGCAAGCTGATACCGCTGCCAAGACGTGAAGAGCCTGGCCGATCCCCTGCCAGATTCGCCTGCCGACGCGTGGAGTGCCCAGCCGATTCCCCTGCCAGTTGATAACCCGCCAACACGTGAGCGCCTGGCCGATCTCCCTGCCAAGGCCTGGAGTGCCCGGCCGATCCCCCTGCCGAGGTGTGGAGTCCCCAGCCGATTCCCCTGACGACGCGTGGAGTGCCTAGCCGATTCCCCTGCCAGTTGATAACCCGCCAATACGTGAGCGCCTGGCCGATCTCCCTGCCATGACCTTGAGTGCCCGGCCGATCCCGCAGCCGAGGTGGGAGTTCCAAGCCGTATTCCATGCAAGCTGATACCGCTGCCAAGACGTGAAGAGCCTGGCCGATCCCCTGCCCGATTCCGCTGCCGACGCGTGGAGTGCCTAGCCGATTCCCCTGCCAGTTGATAAGTCGCCAACACGTGAGCGGCTGGCCGATCTCCCTGCCAAGGCCTGAAGTGCCCGGCCGATCCCGCAGACGAGTTGAGAGTGCCAAGCCGTATTCCATGCAAGCTGACACCTTTGCTGACGCGTGGAGTGCCTAGCCGATTCCCCTGCTAGCTGATTACCCGCCAATAAATGATACGACTGCCCGATTTCCCTGCCAAGACCTGGAGTGCCCGGCCTATTCCGCAGCCGAGGTGGGAGTCCCAAGCCGTTTTCCATGCAAGCTGATACCGCTGCCGAGACGTGAAGAGCCTGGCCGATCCCCTGCCAGTTGATAACCCGCCAATACGTGCAATGCCTGGCCAATCTCACTGCCAAGACCTGCAGTGCCCGGCCGATCCCCCTGACCAGGCGTGGAGTACCCAGCCGATTCCCCTGCCGACGCGTGGAGTCCCTAGAAGATTCCCCTGCCAGTTGATAACCGGCCAATACGTGAAACGCCTGGGCGATCTCCCCGCCCAGGCCAGGAGTGCCCAGCCAATTCCCCAGCCGACGCGTGAAGTGCCTAGCCGATTCTTCTGCCAGCTGAGAACCCGCCAATAAATGATATGCCTGACCGATCTCCCTGCCAAGACCTGGAGTGCCCGGCCGATCCGCCAATACGTGCAGTGCCTGGCCAATCTCTCTGCCAAGGCCTGGAGTCCCCAGCCGACTCCCCTGCCGACGCGTGGAATGCCTAGCCGATTCCCCTGCCAGTTGATAACCCGCCAATACGTGAGCGCATGGCCGATCTCCCTGCCAAGACCTGGAGTGCCCGGCCGATCCCGCAGCCGAGGTGAGAGTGCCAAGCCGTATTCCATGCAAGCTGATACCCCTGCCTAGACGTGAAGGGTCTGGCCGATCCCCTGCCAGTTGATAACCCGCCAATACGTGCAGTGCCTGGCCAATCTCTCTGCCAAGGCCTTGAGTGCCCGGCCGATCCCCCTGACCAGGCGTGGAGTATCCAGCCGATTCCCCTGCCGACGTGTGGAGTGCCTAGCCGATTCCCCTGCCAGTTGTTAACCCGCCAATACGTGAGCGCCTGGCCGATTTCCCTCCCAAGACCTGGAGTGCCCGGCCGATTCCGCAGCCGAGGTGGGAGTGCCAAGCCGTATTCCATGCAAGCTGATACCGCGGCCAAGACGTGAAGAGCCTGGCCGATCCCCTGCCCGATTCCCCTGCCGACGCGTGGAGTGCCTAGCCGATTCCCCTGCCAGTTGATAACCCGCCAACACGTGAGCGCCTGGCCGATCTCCCTGCCAAGGCCTGGAGTGCCCGGCCGATCCCGCAGACGAGTTGAGAGTGCCAAGCCGTATTCCATGCAAGCTGACACCTTTGCTGACGCGTGGAGTGCCTAGCCGATTCCCCTGCTAGCTGATTACCCGCCAATAAATGATACGACTGCCCGATTTCCCTGCCAAGGCCTGGAGTGCCCGGCCGATCCCGCAGCCGAGGTGGGAGTGCCAAGCCGTATTCCCTGCAAGCTGATACCTCTGCCGAGACGTGAAGAGCCTGGCCGATCCCCTGCCAGTTGATAACCCGCCAATACGTGAAGTGCCCGGCCGATCCCCCTGCCGACGCGTGAAGTGCCTAGCCGATTCCCCTGCCAGTTGATAACCCGCCAATACGTGAAGTGCCTGGCCGATCTCCCTGCCAAGGCCTGGAGTGCCCAGCCCATTCCCCAGCCGACGCGTGAAGTGCCTAGCCGATTCCCCTGCCAGCTGAGAACCCGCCAATAAATGACATGCCTGACCGATCTCCCTGCCAAGACCTGGAGTGCCCGGCCGATCCGCCAATACGTGCAGTGCCTGGCCAATCTCTCTGCCAAGGCCTGGAGTGCCCGGCCGATCCCCCTGCCGAGGCGTGGAGTCCCCAGCCGATTCCCCTGCCGACGCGTGAAGTGCCTAGCCGATTCCCCTGCCAGTTGATAACCCGCCAATACGTGAGTGCATGGCCGATCTCCCTGCCAAGGCCTGGAGTGCCCGGCCGATCCCGCAGCCGAGGTGAGAGTGCCAAGCCGTATTCCATGCAAGCTGATACCCCTGCCTAGACGTGAAGAGTCTGGCCGATCCCCTGCCAGTTGATAACCCGCCAATACGTGCAGTGCCTGGCCAATCTCTCTGCCAAGGCCTGGAGTGCCCGGCCGATCCCCCTGACCAGGCGTGGAGTATCCAGCCGATTCCCCTGCCGACGTGTGGAGTGCCTAGCCGATTCCCCTGCCAGTTGTTAACCCGCCAATACGTGAGCGCCTGGCCGATTTCCCTCCCAAGACCTGGAGTGCCCAGCCGAGGTGGGAGTGCCAAGCCGTATTCCATGCAAGCTGATACCGCTGCCAAGACGTGAAGAGCCTGGCCGATTTCCCTGCTGACGTGTGGAGTGCCTAGCCGATTCCCCTGCCAGTTGATAACCCGCCAACACGTGAGCGCCTGGCCGATCTCCCTGCCAAGGCCTGGAGTGCCCGGCCGATCCCGCAGACGAGTTGAGAGTGCCAAGCCGTATTCCATGCAAGCTGACACCTTTGCTGACGCGTGGAGTGCCTAGCCGATTCCCCTGCTAGCTGATTACCCGCCAATAAATGATACGACTGCCCGATTTCCCTGCCAAGACCTGGAGTGCCCGGCCTATTCCGCAGCCGAGGTGGGAGTCCCAAGCCGTTTTCCATGCAAGCTGATACCGCTGCCGAGACGTGAAGAGCCTGGCCGATCCCCTGCCAGTTGATAACCCGCCAATACGTGCAATGCCTGGCCAATCTCACTGCCAAGACCTGCAGTGCCCGGCCGATCCCCCTGACCAGGCGTGGAGTACCCAGCCGATTCCCCTGCCGACGCGTGGAGTCCCTAGAAGATTCCCCTGCCAGTTGATAACCGGCCAATACGTGAAACGCCTGGGCGATCTCCCCGCCCAGGCCAGGAGTGCCCAGCCAATTCCCCAGCCGACGCGTGAAGTGCCTAGCCGATTCTTCTGCCAGCTGAGAACCCGCCAATAAATGATATGCCTGACCGATCTCCCTGCCAAGACCTGGAGTGCCCGGCCGATCCGCCAATACGTGCAGTGCCTGGCCAATCTCTCTGCCAAGGCCTGGAGTCCCCAGCCGACTCCCCTGCCGACGCGTGGAATGCCTAGCCGATTCCCCTGCCAGTTGATAACCCGCCAATACGTGAGCGCATGGCCGATCTCCCTGCCAAGACCTGGAGTGCCCGGCCGATCCCGCAGCCGAGGTGAGAGTGCCAAGCCGTATTCCATGCAAGCTGATACCCCTACCTAGACGTGAAGAGTCTGGCCGATCCCCTGCCAGTTGATAACCCGCCAATACGTGCAGTGCATGGCCAATCTCTCTGCCAAGGCCTGGAGTGCCCGGCCGATCCCCCTGACCAGGCGTGGAGTATCCAGCCGATTCCCCTGCCGACGTGTGGAGTGCCTAGCCGATTCCCCTGCCAGTTGTTAACCCGCCAATACGTGAGCGCCTGGCCGATTTCCCTCCCAAGACCTGGAGTGCCCAGCCGATTCCGCAGCCGAGGTGGGAGTGCCAAGCCGTATTCCATGCAAGCTGATACCGCTGCCAAGACGTGAAGAGCCTGGCCGATTCCCCTGCCGACGTGTGGAGTGCCTAGCCGATTCCCCTGCCAGTTGTTAACCCGCCAAAACGTGAGCGCATGGCCGATTTCCCTCCCAAGACCTGGAGTGCCCGGCCGATTCCGCAGCCGAGGTGGGAGTGCCAAGCCGTATTCCATGCAAGCTGATACCGCTGCCAAGACGTGAAGAGCCTGGCCGATCCCCTGCCAGATTCGCCTGCCGACGCGTGGAGTGCCTAGCCGATTCCCCTGCCAGTTGATAACCCGCCAACACGTGAGCGCCTGGCCGATCTCCCCGCCAAGGCCTGGAGTGCCCGGCCGATTCCCCTGCCGAGGCGTGGAGCGCCTTGCCGATTCCCTTGCCAGCTGATTACCCGCCAATAAATGATATTCCTGCCCGATCTCCCTCCCAAGACCTGGAGTGCCCGGCCGATCCCGCAGCCGAGGTGGGAGTGCCGCCCCGCATTTCGTGCAAGCTGATACCCCTGCCGAGACGTGAAGAGCCTGGCCGATCCCCTGCCAGTTGATAACCCGCCAATTCGTGAATTGCCTGTCCGATCTCTCTGCCAAGGCCTGCAGTGCCCGGCCGATCCCCCTGACCAGGCGTGGAGTACCCAGCCGATTCCCCTGCCGACGCGTGGAGTGCCTAGCCGATT
Source organism: Drosophila malerkotliana malerkotliana (assembly GCA_018153235.1). NCBI lineage: Eukaryota > Metazoa > Arthropoda > Insecta > Diptera > Drosophilidae > Drosophila > Drosophila malerkotliana. The sequence continues at coordinate 894,344 of JAECXV010000132.1, forward strand.
CCCCTGCCAGTTGATAACCGGCCAATACGTGAAGCGCCTGGGCGATTCTCCTGCCAAGGCCAGGAGTGCCCAGCCGATCCCGCAGACGAGTTGAGAGTGCCAAGCCGTATTTCATGCAAGATGATACCGCTGCCAAGACGTGAAGAGCCTGGCCCATCCCCTGCCAGATTCCCCTGCCGACGCGTGGAGTGCCTAGCCGATTCCCCTGCCAGCTGATAACCCGCCAATAAATGATATGCCTGACCGATCTCCCTGCCAAGGCCTGGAGTGCCCGGCATTCCCCCTGCCGAGGCTTCGAGTGCCCAGCCGATTCCCCAGTCGACGCGTGGAGTGCCAAGCCGATCCCCTACCAGTTGATAACCCGCCAATTCGTGCAATGCCTAGCCAATCTTTCTGCCAAGGCCTGGAGTGCCCGGCACTCCCCTGCCGAGGCTTGGAGTGCCCAGCCGATTCCCCTGCCAGTTGATAACCCGCCCTCCCTGCCAAGACCTTGAGTGCCGGGCCGATCCCACAGCCGAGGTTGAAGTGCCTTTCTGCCAAGGCCTGGAGTGCCCGGCCTTCCCCCTGCCGAGGCTTGGAGTGCCCCGCCGATTTCCCTGTCGACGCGTGGAGTACCCAACCCATTCCCCTGCCGACGCGTGGAGTGCCTAGCCGATTCCCCTGCTAGCTGATTACCCGCCAATAAATGATATGCCTGCCCGATCTCCCTGCCAAGACCTGGAGGGCCTGGCCGATCCCCTGCCAGATTCCCCTGCCGACGCGTGGAGTGCCTAGCCGATTCCCCTGCCAGCTGATAGCCCGCCAATAAATGATATGCCTGACCGATCTCCCTGCCAAGACCTGGAGTGCCCGGCCGATCCCGCAGCCGAGGTGGGAGTGCCAAGCCGCATTTCCTGCAAGCTCATACCCTTAACGAGACGTGAAGAGCTTGGCCGATCCTCTGCCTGTTGATAACCCGCCAATACGTGAATTGCCTGGCCGATCTCTCTGCCAAGGCCTGCAGTGCCCGGCCGATCCCACTGACCAGGCGTGGAGTACCCAGCCGATTCCCCTGCCGACGCGTGGAGTGCCTAGCCCATTCCCCGGCCCTGGGAGTCCCAAGCCGTATTCCATGCAAGCTGATACCGCTGCCGAGACGTGAAGAGCCGCAGGGCCGATCCCCTGCCAGTTGATAACCCGCCAATACGTGCAGTGCCTAGCCAATCTCTCTGCCAAGGCCTGGAGTGCCCGGCCGATCCCCCTGCCGAGGAGTGGAGTGCCCAGCTGATTCCCCTGCAGACGCGTGGAGTGCCTGGCCGATCCCCTGCCAGTTGATAACCCGCCAATACGTGAAGTGCCTGGCCGATCTCCCTGCCAAGGCCAGGAGTGCCCAGCCCATCGCGTGAAGTGCCTCGCCGATTACCCTGCCAGTTGATAACCCGCCAATACGTGCAGTGCCTGGCCAATCTCTCTGCCAAGGCCTGCAGTGCCCGGCCGATCCCCATGACCAGGCGTGGAGTTTCCAGCCGATTCCCCTGCCGACGCGTGGAGTGCCTAGCCGATTCCCCTGCCAGTTGATTACCGGCCAATACGTGGAGCGCCTGGCCGATCTCCCTGCCAAGGCCAGGAGTGCCCAGCCCATTCCCCTGCCGACGCGTGGAGTGCCTAGCCGATTCCCCTGCTAGCTGATAACCCGCCAATAAATGATATGCCTGCCCGATCTCACTGCGAAGGCCTGGAATGCCCGGCCGATCCCGCAGCAGAGGTGGGAGTGCCAAGCCGTATTCTATGCAAGCTGATACCGCTGGCGAGACGTGAAGAGGCTAGCGGATTCACCTGCCAGTTGATAACCGGCCAATACGTGAAGCGCCTGGCCGATCTTCCTGCCGAGGCCAGGAGTTTCCAGCCGATTCCCCTGCCGACGCGTGGAGTGCCTTTCCGATTCCCCTGCCTGTTGATAACCCGCCAATACGTGAAGTGCCTGGCCGATCTCCCTGCCAAGGCCTGGAATGCCCGGCCTATCCTCCTGACCAGGCGTGGAGTACCCAGCCGATTCCCTTGCCGACGCGTGGAGTGCCTAGCCGATTCCCTTGCCAGCTGATAGCCCGCCAATAAATGATATGCCTGCCCGATCTCCCTGCCAAGACCTGGAGTGCCCGGCCGATCCTGCAGCCGAGGGGGGAGTGCCAAGCCGCATTTCCTGCAAGCTGATACCCTTACCGAGACATGAAGAGCTTGGCCGATCCTCTGCCTGTGGATAACCCGCCAATACGTGAAGTGCCTGGCCGATCTCCCTGCCAAGGCCTGGAATGCCCGGCCTATCCTCCTGACCAGGCGTGGAGTACCCAGCCGAGTCCCTTGCCGACGCGTGGAGTGCCTAGCCGATTCCCCTCCCAGTTGATAACCGGCCAATACGTGAGCGCCTGGGTGATCTCCCTGCCAAGGCCAGGAGTGCCAAGCCGATTCCCCTGCCGACGCGTCGAGTGCCTAGCCGATTCCCCTCCCAGTTGATAACCGGCCAATACGTGAGCGCCGATCCCGCAGCCGAGGTGGGATTGCCAAGCCGCATTTCCTGCAAGTTGATACCCCTGCCGGGACGTGAAGAGTCTGGCCGATCCCCTGCCAGTTGATAACCCGCCAATTCGTGCAGTGCCTGGCCAATCTTTCTGCCAAGGCCTGGAGTGCCCGGCATTCCCCCTGCCGAGGCTTGGAGTGCCCAGCCGATTCCCCTGCCGACGCGTGGAGTGCCTAGCCGATTCCCCTGCCAGTTGTCAACCCGCCAATACGTGAGCGCTTGGCCGATCTCCCTACCAAGGCCTGGAGTGCCCGGCCGATCCCGCAGACGAGTTGAGAGTGCCAAGCCGTATTCCATGCAAGCTGACGCCTTTGCTGACGCGTGGAGTGCCTAGCCGATTCCCCTGCTAGCTAAGTACCCGCCAATACGTGATACGCCTGCCCGATTTCCGTGCCAAGACCTGGAGTGCCCGGCCTATTCCGCAGCCGAGGTGGGAGTCCCAAGCCGTATTCCATGCAAGCTGATACCGCTGCCGAGACGTGACGTGCCGCAGGGCCGATCTCCTGCCAGTTGATAACCCGCCAATACGTGCAATGCCTGGCCAATCTCTCTGCCAAGGACTGGAGTGCCCGGCCGATCCCCCTGACCAGGCGTGGAGTACCCAACCCATTCCCCTGCCGACGCGTGGAGTGCCTAGCCGATTCCCCTGCTAGCTGATTACCCGCCAATAAATGATATGCCTGCCCGATCTCCCTGCCAAGACCTGGAGGGCCTGGCCGATCCCCTGCCAGATTCCCCTGCCGACGCGTGGAGTGCCTAGCCGATTCCCCTGCTAGCTGATTACCCGCCAATAAAGGATATGCCTGACCGATCTCCCTGCCAAGACCTGGAGTGCCCGGCCGATCCCGCAGCCGAGGTGGGAGTGCCAAGCCGCATTTCCTGCAAGCTCATACCCTTAACGAGACGTGAAGAGCTTGGCCGATCCTCTGCCTGTTGATAACCCGCCAATACGTGAATTGCCTGGCCGATCTCTCTGCCAAGGCCTGCAGTGCCCGGCCGATCCCACTGACCAGGCGTGGAGTACCCAGCCGATTCCCCTGCCGACGCGTGGAGTGCCTAGCCCATTCCCCGGCCCTGGGAGTCCCAAGCCGTATTCCATGCAAGCTGATACCGCTGCCGAGACGTGAAGAGCCGCAGGGCCGATCCCCTGCCAGTTGATAACCCGCCAATACGTGCAGTGCCTAGCCAATCTCTCTGCCAAGGCCTGGAGTGCCCGGCCGATCCCCCTGCCGAGGCGTGGAGTCCCCAGCCGATTCCCCTGCCGACGCGTGGAATGCCTAGCCGATTCCCCAGCCAGTTGATAACCCGCCAATACGTGAAGCGCCTGGGCGATCTCCCCGCCAAGGCCAGGAGTGCCCAGCCCATCGCGTGAAGTGCCTCGCCGATTACCCTGCCAGTTGATAACCCGCCAATACGTGCAGTGCCTGGCCAATCTCTCTGCCAAGGCCTGCAGTGCCCGGCCGATCCCCATGACCAGGCGTGGAGTTTCCAGCCGATTCCCCTGCCGACGCGTGGAGTGCCTAGCCGATTCCCCTGCCAGTTGATTACCGGCCAATACGTGGAGCGCCTGGCCGATCTCCCTGCCAAGGCCAGGAGTGCCCAGCCCATTCCCCTGCCGACGCGTGGAGTGCCTAGCCGATTCCCCTGCTAGCTGATAACCCGCCAATAAATGATATGCCTGCCCGATCTCACTGCGAAGGCCTGGAATGCCCGGCCGATCCCGCAGCAGAGGTGGGAGTGCCAAGCCGTATTCTATGCAAGCTGATACCGCTGGCGAGACGTGAAGAGGCTAGCGGATTCACCTGCCAGTTGATAACCGGCCAATACGTAAAGCGCCTGGCCGATCTTCCTGCCGAGGCCAGGAGTTTCCAGCCGATTCCCCTGCCGACGCGTGGAGTGCCTTTCCGATTCCCCTGCCTGTTGATAACCCGCCAATACGTGAAGTGCCTGGCCGATCTCCCTGCCAAGGCCTGGAATGCCCGGCCTATCCTCCTGACCAGGCGTGGAGTACCCAGCCGATTCCCTTGCCGACGCGTGGAGTGCCTAGCCGATTCCCTTGCCAGCTGATAGCCCGCCAATAAATGATATGCCTGCCCGATCTCCCTGCCAAGACCTGGAGTGCCCGGCCGATCCTGCAGCCGAGGGGGAGTGCCAAGCCGCATTTCCTGCAAGCTGATACCCTTACCGAGACATGAAGAGCTTGGCCGATCCTCTGCCTGTGGATAACCCGCCAATACGTGAAGTGCCTGGCCGATCTCCCTGCCAAGGCCTGGAATGCCCGGCCTATGCTCCTGACCAGGCGTGGAGTACCCAGCCGAGTCCCTTGCCGACGCGTGGAGTGCCTAGCCGATTCCCCTCCCAGTTGATAACCGGCCAATACGTGAGCGCCTGGGTGATCTCCCTGCCAAGGCCAGGAGTGCCAAGCCGATTCCCCTGCCGACGCGTCGAGTGCCTAGCCGATTCCCCTCCCAGTTGATAACCGGCCAATACGTGAGCGCCTGGGTGATCTCCCTGCCAAGGCCAGGAGTGCCCAGCCCATTCCCCAGCCGACGCGTGAAGTGCCTAGCCGATTCCCCTGCCAGCTGATAACCCGCCCATAAATGATATGCCTGACCGATTTCCGTGCCAATGCCTGGAGTGCCCGGCCGATTCCGCAGCCGAGGTGGGAGTGCCAAGCCGTATTCCATGCAAGCTGATACCGCTGCCGAGACGTGACGTGCCGCAGGGCCGATCTCCTGCCAGTTGATAACCCGCCAATACGTGCAATGCCTGGCCAATCTCTCTGCCAAGGACTGGAGTGCCCGGCCGATCACCCTGACCAGGCGTGGAGTACCCAACCCATTCCCCTGCCGACGCGTGGAGTGCCTAGCCGATTCCCCTGCTAGCTGATTACCCGCCAATAAATGATATGCCTGCCCGATCTCCCTGCCAAGACCTGGAGGGCCTGGCCGATCCCCTGCCAGATTCCCCTGCCGACGCGTGGAGTGCCTAGCCGATTCCCCTGCCAGCTGATAGCCCGCCAATAAATGATATGCCTGACCGATCTCCCTGCCAAGACCTGGAGTGCCCGGCCGATCCCCCAGCCGAGGTGGGAGTGCCAAGCCGCATTTCCTGCAAGCTCATACCCTTAACGAGACGTGAAGAGCTTGGCCGATCCTCTGCCTGTTGATAACCCGCCAATACGTGAATTGCCTGGCCGATCTCTCTGCCAAGGCCTGCAGTGCCCGGCCGATCCCACTGACCAGGCGTGGAGTACCCAGCCGATTCCCCTGCCGACGCGTGGAGTGCCTAGCCCATTCCCCTGCCCTGGGAGTCCCAAGCCGTATTCCATGCAAGCTGATACCGCTGCCGAGACGTGAAGAGCCGCAGGGCCGATCCCCTGCCAGTTGATAACCCGCCAATACGTGCAGTGCCTAGCCAATCTCTCTGCCAAGGCCTGGAGTGCCCGGCCGATCCCCCTGCCGAGGCGTGGAGTCCCCAGCCGATTCCCCTGCCAGTTGATAACCCGCCAATACGTGAAGCGCCTGGGCGATCTCCCCGCCAAGGCCAGGAGTGCCCAGCCCATCGCATGAAGTGCCTAGCCGATTACCCTGCCAGTTGATAACCCGCCAATACGTGCAGTGCCTGGCCAATCTCTCTGCCAAGGCCTGCAGTGCCCGGCCGATCCACATGACCAGGCGTGGAGTTTCCAGCCGATTCCCCTGCCGACGCGTGGAGTGCCTAGCCGATTCCCCTGCCAGTTGATTACCGGCCAATACGTGGAGCGCCTGGCCGATCTCCCTGCCAAGGCCAGGAGTGCCCAGCCCATTCCCCTGCCGACGCGTGGAGTGCCTAGCCGATTCCCCTGCTAGCTGATAACCCGCCAATAAATGATATGCCTGCCCGATCTCACTGCGAAGGCCTGGAATGCCCGGCCGATCCCGCAGCAGAGGTGGGAGTGCCAAGCCGTATTCTATGCAAGCTGATACCGCTGGCGAGACGTGAAGAGGCTAGCGGATTCACCTGCCAGTTGATAACCGGCCAATACGTGAAGCGCCTGGCCGATCTTCCTGCCGAGGCCAGGAGTTTCCAGCCGATTCCCCTGCCGACGCGTGGAGTGCCTTTCCGATTCCCCTGCCTGTTGATAACCCGCCAATACGTGAAGTGCCTGGCCGATCTCCCTGCCAAGGCCTGGAATGCCCGGCCTATCCTCCTGACCAGGCGTGGAGTACCCAGCCGATTCCCTTGCCGACGCGTGGAGTGCCTAGCCGATTCCCTTGCCAGCTGATAGCCCGCCAATAAATGATATGCCTGCCCGATCTCCCTGCCAAGACCTGGAGTGCCCGGCCGATCCTGCAGCCGAGGGGGGAGTGCCAAGCCGCATTTCCTGCAAGCTGATACCCTTACCGAGACATGAAGAGCTTGGCCGATCCTCTGCCTGTGGATAACCCGCCAATACGTGAAGTGCCTGGCCGATCTCCCTGCCAAGGCCTGGAATGCCCGGCCTATCCTCCTGACCAGGCGTGGAGTACCCAGCCGAGTCCCTTGCCGACGCGTGGAGTGCCTAGCCGATTCCCCTCCCAGTTGATAACCGGCCAATACGTGAGCGCCTGGGTGATCTCCCTGCCAAGGCCAGGAGTGCCAAGCCGATTCCCCTGCCGACGCGTCGAGTGCCTAGCCGATTCCCCTCCCAGTTGATAACCGGCCAATACGTGAGCGCCTGGGTGATCTCCCTGCCAAGGCCAGGAGTGCCCAGCCCATTCCCCAGCCGACGCGTGAAGTGCCTAGCCGATTCCCCTGCCAGCTGATAACCCGCCCATAAATGATATGCCTGACCGATTTCCGTGCCAATGCCTGGAGTGCCCGGCCGATTCCGCAGCCGAGGTGGGAGTGCCAAGCCGTATTCCATGCAAGCTGATACCGCTGCCAAGACGTGAAGAGCCTGGCCGATTCCCCTGCCGACGTGTGGAGTGCCTAGCCGATTCCCCTGCTAGCTGATTACCTGCCAATAAATGATACGCCTGCCCGATTTCCCTGCCAAGACCTGGAGTGCCCGGCCTATTCCGCAGCCGAGGTGGGAGTCCTAAGCCGTATTCCATGCTAGCTGATACCGCTGCCGAGACGTGAAGAGCCTGGCCGATCCCCTGCCAGTTGATAGCCCACCAATACGTGCAATGCCTGGCCAATCTCTCTGCCAAGGCCTGGAGTGCCCGGCCGATCCCCCTGCCGAGGCGTGGAGTCCCCAGCCGATTCCCCTGACGACGCGTGGAGTGCCTAGCCGATTCCCCTGCCAGTTGATAACCCGCCAATACGTGAGCGCCTGGCCGATCTCCCTGCCAAGACCTTGAGTGCCCGGCCGATCCCGCAGCCGAGGTGAGAGGGCCAAGCCGTATTCCATGCAAGCTGATACCCCTGCCGAGACGTGAACAGTCTGGCCGATCCCCTGCCAGTTGATAACCCGCCAATTCGTGCAGTGCCTGGCCAATCTTTCTGCCAAGGCCTGGAGTGCCCGGCATTCCCCCTGCCGAGGCTTGGAGTGCCCAGCCGATTCCCCAGTCGACGCGTGGAGTGCCAAGCCGATCCCCCTGCCAGTTGATAACCCACCCTCCCTGCCAAGACCTTGAGTGTCGGGCCGATCCCACAGCCGAGGTGGAAGTGCCTTTTTGCCAAGGCCTGGAGTGCCCGGCCTTCCCCCTGCCGAGGCTTGGAGTGCCCGGCCTATTCCCCTGTCGACGCGTGGAGTACCAAGCCGATTCCCCTGCCAGTTGATAACTCGCCAATACGTGAAGCGCCTGCCCGATCTCCCTGCCAAGACCTTGAGTGCCCGGCCGCTCCCGCAACCGAGGTTGAAGTGCCAAGCCGCATTTCCTGCTGGCTGATACCCCTGCTGAGACGAGAAGAGCTTGGCCGATCCCCTGCCAGCCGGTAACCCGTTAATAAATGATATGCCTGCCCGATCACCCTGCCTAAACATGGAGTGCCCGGCCGATCCCGCAGCCGAGGTGGGATTGCCAAGCCGCATTTCCTGCAAGTTGATACCCCTGCCGGGACGTGAAGAGTCTGGCCGATCCTCTGCCAGTTGATAACCCGCCAATTCGTGCAGTGCCTGGCCAATCTTTCTGCCAAGGCCTGGAGTGCCCGGCATTCCCCCTGCCGAGGCTTGGAGTGCCCAGCCGATTCCCCAGTCGACGCGTAGAGTGCCAAGCCGATCCCCTGCCAGTTGATAACCCGCCAATTCGTGCAGTGCCTGGCCAATCTTTCTGCCAAGGCCTGGAGTGCCCGGCCTTTATCCTGCCAAGGCTTGGAGTGCCCAGCCGATTCCCCTGTCGACGCGTGGAATACCAAGCCGATTCCCCTGCCAGTTTATAACCCGCCAATACGTGAAGCGCCTGCCCGATCTCCCTGCCAAGACCTTTAGCGCCCGGCCGCTCCCGCAGCCGAGGTGAGATTGCCAAGCCGTATTCCATGCAAGCTGATACCCCTGCCGAGACGTGAAGAGTCTGGCCGATCCCCTGCCAGTTGATAGCCCGCACATTCGTGCAGTGCCTGGCCAATCTTTCTGCCAAGGCCTGGAGTGCCCTGCATTCCCCCTGCCGAGGCTTGGAGTGCCCAGCTGATTCCCCAGTCGACGCGTGGAGTGCCAAGCCGATCCCCTTCCAGTTGATAACCCGCCAATTCGTGCAGTGCCTGGCCAATCTTTCTGCCAAGGCCTGGAGTGCCCGGCCTTCCCCCTGCCGAGGCTTGGAGTGCCCAGCCGATTCCCCTGTCGACGCGTGGAGTACCAAGCCGATTCCCCTGCCAGTTGATAACCCGCCAATACGTGAAGCGCCTGCCCGATCTCCCTGCCAAGACCTTGAGTGCCCGGCCGCTCCCGCAGCCGAGGGTAGAGTGCCAAGCCGTATTCCCTGCAAGGTGATACCGTTGGCAAGACATGAAGAGCCTGATCGATCCCCTGCCAGTTGATAACCCGCCAATACGCGAAGTGCCGGTCCGGTCCCCTACGAAGGCCTGGAGAGCCCAGCCGATTCCCATGCCGACGCGTGGATACCTAGCTGATCCCCTGCCAGCTGATAACCCGCCAATACGTGAAGTTCCAGGACGATCTCCCTGCCAAGGCCTAGAGTGCCCAGCCGATTCCCCTGCCGACGCATGGATTCCAAGCTGATCCCCTGCCAGCTGATAACCCTCCAATACGTGAAGTGTCTGGCCGATCTTCTTGCCAAGGCCTGGAGTGCCCAGCCGATTCCCCTGCCGACGCGTGGAGTGCCTAGCCGATTCCTATGGCAGCTTATAACCCACCAATAAATGATATGCCTCCCTGCCAAGAGTTGGAGTGCCCGGCCGATCCCGCAGCCGAGGTGGGAGTGCCAAGCCGTATTCCCTGCAAGGTGATACCGTTGGCAAGACATGAAGAGCCTGATCGATCCCCTGCCAGTTGATAACCCGCCAATACGCGAAGTGCCGGTCCGGTCCCCTACGAAGGCCTGGAGAGCCCAGCCGATTCCCATGCCGACGCGTGGATACCTAGCTGATCCCCTGCCAGCTGATAACCCGCCAATACGTGAAGTTCCAGGACGATCTCCCTGCCAAGGCCTAGAGTGCCCAGCCGATTCTGCAGCCGAGGTGGGAGTGCCAAGCCGTATTCCCTGCAAGGTGATACAGTTGGCAAGACATGAAGAGCCTGATCGATCCCCTGCCAGTTGATAACCCGCCAATACGTGAAGTGCCTGGCCGATCTCCCTGCCTAGGCCTGGAGCGCCCGACCGATCCTCTACCGAGGCGTGGAGTGGCCAGCCGATTCCCCTGCCGACGCGTGGAGTGCCTGGCCGATCCCCTGGCAGTTAAAAGCCCGCCAATTTGTGAAGTGCTTGGCCGATTTCCCTGCCAATGCCTGGAGTGCCCGGCGATTCCCCTGCCGACGCATGGTTATCTAGGTGATCCCCTGCCAGCAGATAACCCGCCAAGTGACTGGCCGATCTCCCTGCCAAGGCCTGGAGTGCCCAGCCGATTCCCCTGCCCACGCATGGATACCAAGCTGATCCCCTGCCAGCTGATAACCCGCCAATACGTGAAGTTCCTGGACGATCTCCCTGCCAAGGCCTGGAGTGCCCAGCCGATTCCCCTGCCGACGCATGGATACCAAGCTGATCCCCTGCCAGCTGATAACCCGCCAATACGTGAAGTGTCTGGCCGATCTTCCTGCCAAGACCTGGAGTGCCCAGCCGATTCCCCTGCCGACGCGTGGAGTGCCTAGCCGATTCCCCTGGCAAATGATAAACCCGCCAATAAATAAAATGCCTGCCCGATCTCGCAGACAAGACCTGGAGTGCCCGGCCGATTCTGCAGCCGAGATGGGAGTGCCAAGCCGTATTCCCTGTAAGGTGATACCGTTGGCAAGACATGAAGAGCCTGATCGATCCCCTGCCAGTTGATAACCCGCCAATACGTGAAGTGCCTGGCCGATCTCCCTGCCTAGGCCTGGAGCGCCCGACCGATCCTTTACCGAGGCGTGGAGTACCTGGCCGATCCCTTGCCAGTTAAAAGCCCGCCAATACGTGAAGTGCTTGGCCGATTTCCCTGCCAATGCCTGGAGTGCCCGGCGATTCCCCTGCCGACGCATGGATATCTAGGTGATCCCCTGCCAGCAGATAACCCGCCAAGTGACTGGCCGATCTCCCTGCCAAGGCCTGGAGTGCCCAGCCGATTCCTCTTTCGACGCGGGGAGTGCCTAGCCGATTTTCCTGCCAGCTTATAACCCACCAATAAATGATACGCCTGCCTGATCTCCCTGCCAAGACCTGAAGTGCCCGGCCGATCCCGCAGCCGCGGTGGAAGAGCCAAGCCGTATTCCGTGCAAAGTGATACCGTTGGCAAGACGTGAAGAGCCTGATTGATCCCCTGACAGTTGATAAACCCCCCAATACGTGAAGTTCCTGGCCGATCCCCTACGAAGGCCTGGAGTGCCCAGCCGATTCCCTTGCCGACGCGTGGATACCTAGCTGATCCCCTGCCAGCTGATAACCCGCCAATACGTGAAGTTCCTGGCCGATCACCCTGCCTCAACCTGGAGTGCCCGGCCGATCCCGCAGCCGAGGTGGGATTGCCAAGCCGCATTTCCTGCAAGTTGATACCCCTGCCGGGACGTGAAGAGTCTGGCCGATCCCCTGCCAGTTGATAACCCGCCAATTCGTGCAGTGCCTGGCCAATCTTTCTGCCAAGGCCTGGAGTGCCCGGCATTCCCCCTGCCGAGGCTTGGAGTGCCCTGCCGATTCCCCAGTCGACGCGTAGAGTGCCAAGCCGATCCCCTGCCAGTTGATAACCCGCCAATTCGTGCAGTGCCTGGCCAATCTTTCTGCCAAGGCCTGGAGTGCCCGGCCTTTATCCTGCCAAGGCTTGGAGTGCCCAGCCGATTCCCCTGTCGACGCGTGGAATACCAAGCCGATTCCCCTGCCAGTTTATAACCCGCCAATACGTGAAGCGCCTGCCCGATCTCCCTGCCAAGACCTTTAGCGCCCGGCCGCTCCCGCAGCCGAGGTGAGATTGCCAAGCCGTATTCCATGCAAGCTGATACCCCTGCCGAGACGTGAAGAGTCTGGCCGATCCCCTGCCAGTTGATAGCCCGCACATTCGTGCAGTGCCTGGCCAATCTTTCTGCCAAGGCCTGGAGTGCCCTGCATTCCCCCTGCCGAGGCTTGGAGTGCCCAGCTGATTCCCCAGTCGACGCGTGGAGTGCCAAGCCGATCCCCTTCCAGTTGATAACCCGCCAATTCGTGCAGTGCCTGGCCAATCTTTCTGCCAAGGCCTGGAGTGCCCGGCCTTCCCCCTGCCGAGGCTTGGAGTGCCCAGCCGATTCCCCTGTCGACGCGTGGAGTACCAAGCCGATTCCCCTGCCAGTTGATAACCCGCCAATACGTGAAGCGCCTGCCCGATCTCCCTGCCAAGACCTTGAGTGCCCGGCCGCTCCCGCAGCCGAGGGTAGAGTGCCAAGCCGTATTCCCTGCAAGGTGATACCGTTGGCAAGACATGAAGAGCCTGATCGATCCCCTGCCAGTTGATAACCCGCCAATACGCGAAGTGCCTGTCCGGTCCCCTACGAAGGCCTGGAGAGCCCAGCCGATTCCCATGCCGACGCGTGGATACCTAGCTGATCCCCTGCCAGCTGATAACCCGCCAATACGTGAAGTTCCAGGACGATCTCCCTGCCAAGGCCTAGAGTGCCCAGCCGATTCCCCTGCCGACGCATGGATTCCAAGCTGATCCCCTGCCAGCTGATAACCCTCCAATACGTGAAGTGTCTGGCCGATCTTCCTGCCAAGGCCTGGAGTGCCCAGCCGATTCCCCTGCCGACGCGTGGAGTGCCTAGCCGATTCCTATGGCAGCTTATAACCCACCAATAAATGATATGCCTCCCTGCCAAGAGTTGGAGTGCCCGGCCGATCCCGCAGCCGAGGTGGGAGTGCCAAGCCGTATTCCCTGCAAGGTGATACCGTTGGCAAGACATGAAGAGCCTGATCGATCCCCTGCCAGTTGATAACCCGCCAATACGCGAAGTGCCTGTCCGGTCCCCTACGAAGGCCTGGAGAGCCCAGCCGATTCCCATGCCGACGCGTGGATACCTAGCTGATCCCCTGCCAGCTGATAACCCGCCAATACGTGAAGTTCCAGGACGATCTCCCTGCCAAGGCCTAGAGTGCCCAGCCGATTCTGCAGCCGAGGTGGGAGTGCCAAGCCGTATTCCCTGCAAGGTGATACAGTTGGCAAGACATGAAGAGCCTGATCGATCCCCTGCCAGTTGATAACCCGCCAATACGTGAAGTGCCTGGCCGATCTCCCTGCCTAGGCCTGGAGCGCTCGACCGATCCTCTACCGAGGCGTGGAGTGGCCAGCCGATTCCCCTGCCGACGCGTGGAGTGCCTGGCCGATCCCCTGGCAGTTAAAAAGCCCGCCAATTTGTGAAGTGCTTGGCCGATTTCCCTGCCAATGCCTGGAGTGCCCGGCGATTCCCCTGCCGACGCATGGTTATCTAGGTGATCCCCTGCCAGCAGATAACCCGCCAAGTGACTGGCCGATCTCCCTGCCAAGGCCTGGAGTGCCCAGCCGATTCCCCTGCCCACGCATGGATACCAAGCTGATCCCCTGCCAGCTGATAACCCGCCAATACGTGAAGTTCCTGGACGATCTCCCTGCCAAGGCCTGGAGTGCCCAGCCGATTCCCCTGCCGACGCATGGATACCAAGCTGATCCCCTGCCAGCTGATAACCCGCCAATACGTGAAGTGTCTGGCCGATCTTCCTGCCAAGGCCTGGAGTGCCCAGCCGATTCCCCTGCCGACGCGTGGAGTGCCTAGCCGATTCCCCTGGCAAATGATAAACCCGCCAATAAATAAAATGCCTGCCCGATCTCGCAGACAAGACCTGGAGTGCCCGGCCGATTCTGCAGCCGAGATGGGAGTGCCAAGCCGTATTCCCTGTAAGGTGATACCGTTGGCAAGACATGAAGAGCCTGATCGATCCCCTGCCAGTTGATAACCCGCCAATACGTGAAGTGCCTGGCCGATCTCCCTGCCTAGGCCTGGAGCGCCCGACCGATCCTTTACCGAGGCGTGGAGTACCTGGCCGATCCCTTGCCAGTTAAAAGCCCGCCAATACGTGAAGTGCTTGGCCGATTTCCCTGCCAATGCCTGGAGTGCCCGGCGATTCCCCTGCCGACGCATGGATATCTAGGTGATCCCCTGCCAGCAGATAACCCGCCAAGTGACTGGCCGATCTCCCTGCCAAGGCCTGGAGTGCCCAGCCGATTCCCCTGCCCACGCATGGATACCAAGCTGATCCCCTGCCAGCTGATAACCCGCCAATACGTGAAGTTCCTGGACGATCTCCCTGCCAAGGCCTGGAGTGCCCAGCCGATTCCCCTGCCGACGCATGGATACCAAGCTGATCCCCTGCCAGCTGATAACCCGCCAATACGTGAAGTGTCTGGCCGATCTTCCTGCCAAGGCCTGGAGTGCCCAGCCGATTCCCCTGCCGACGCGTGGAGTGCCTAGCCGATTCCCCTGGCAAATGATAAACCCGCCAATAAATAAAATGCCTGCCCGATCTCGCAGACAAGACCTGGAGTGCCCGGCCGATTCTGCAGCCGAGATGGGAGTGCAAAGCCGTATTCCCTGTAAGGTGATACCGTTGGCAAGACATGAAGAGCCTGATCGATCCCCTGCCAGTTGATAACCCGCCAATACGTGAAGTGCCTGGCCGATCTCCCTGCCTAGGCCTGGAGCGCCCGACCGATCCTTTACCGAGGCGTGGAGTACCTGGCCGATCCCTTGCCAGTTAAAAGCCCGCCAATACGTGAAGTGCTTGGCCGATTTCCCTGCCAATGCCTGGAGTGCCCGGCGATTCCCCTGCCGACGCATGGATATCTAGGTGATCCCCTGCCAGCAGATAACCCGCCAAGTGACTGGCCGATCTCCCTGCCAAGGCCTGGAGTGCCCAGCCGATTCCCCTGCCCACGCATGGATACCAAGCTGATCCCCTGCCAGCTGATAACCCGCCAATACGTGAAGTTCCTGGACGATCTCCCTGCCAAGGCCTGGAGTGCCCAGCCGATTCCCCTGCCGACGCATGGATACCAAGCTGATCCCCTGCCAGCTGATAACCCGCCAATACGTGAAGTGTCTGGCCGATCTTCCTGCCAAGGCCTGGAGTGCCCAGCCGATTCCCCTGCCGACGCGTGGAGTGCCTAGCCGATTCCCCTGGCAAATGATAAACCCGCCAATAAATAAAATGCCTGCCCGATCTCGCAGACAAGACCTGGAGTGCCCGGCCGATTCTGCAGCCGAGATGGGAGTGCCAAGCCGTATTCCCTGTAAGGTGATACCGTTGGCAAGACATGAAGAGCCTGATCGATCCCCTGCCAGTTGATAACCCGCCAATACGTGAAGTGCCTGGCCGATCTCCCTGCCTAGGCCTGGAGCGCCCGACCGATCCTTTACCGAGGCGTGGAGTACCTGGCCGATCCCTTGCCAGTTAAAAGCCCGCCAATACGTGAAGTGCTTGGCCGATTTCCCTGCCAATGCCTGGAGTGCCCGGCGATTCCCCTGCCGACGCATGGATATCTAGGTGATCCCCTGCCAGCAGATAACCCGCCAAGTGACTGGCCGATCTCCCTGCCAAGGCCTGGAGTGCCCAGCCGATTCCCCTGCCCACGCATGGATACCAAGCTGATCCCCTGCCAGCTGATAACCCGCCAATACGTGAAGTTCCTGGACGATCTCCCTGCCAAGGCCTGGAGTGCCCAGCCGATTCCCCTGCCGACGCATGGATACCAAGCTGATCCCCTGCCAGCTGATAACCCGTCAATACGTGACGTGTCTGGCCGATCTTCCTGCCAAGGCCTGGAGTGCCCAGCCGATTCCCCTGCCGACGCGTGGAGTGCCTAGCCGATTCCTATGGCAGCTTATAACCCACCAATAAATGATATGCCTCCCTGCCAAGAGTTGGAGTGCCCGGCCGATCCCGCAGCCGAGGTGGGAGTGCCAAGCCGTATTCCCTGCAAGGTGATACCGTTGGCAAGACATGAAGAGCCTGATCGATCCCCTGCCAGTTGATAACCCGCCAATACGCGAAGTGCCTGTCCGGTCCCCTACGAAGGCCTGGAGAGCCCAGCCGATTCCCATGCCGACGCGTGGATACCTAGCTGATCCCCTGCCAGCTGATAACCCGCCAATACGTGAAGTTCCAGGACGATCTCCCTGCCAAGGCCTAGAGTGCCCAGCCGATTCCCCTGCCGACGCATGGATTCCAAGCTGATCCCCTGCCAGCTGATAACCCTCCAATACGTGAAGTGTCTGGCCGATCTTCCTGCCAAGGCCTGGAGTGCCCAGCCGATTCCCCTGCCGACGCGTGGAGTGCCTAGCCGATTCCCCTGGCAAATGATAAACCCGCCAATAAATAAAATGCCTGCCCGATCTCGCAGACAAGACCTGGAGTGCCCGGCCGATTCTGCAGCCGAGATGGGAGTGCCAAGCCGTATTCCCTGTAAGGTGATACCGTTGGCAAGACATGAAGAGCCTGATCGATCCCCTGCCAGTTGATAACCCGCCAATACGTGAAGTGCCTGGCCGATCTCCCTGCCTAGGCTTGGAGCGCCCGACCGATCCTTTACCGAGGCGTGGAGTGCCCAGCCGATTCCCCTGCCGACGCGTGGAGTACCTGGCCGATCCCTTGCCAGTTAAAAGCCCGCCAATACGTGAAGTGCTTGGCCGATTTCCCTGCCAATGCCTGGAGTGCCCGGCGATTCCCCTGCCGACGCATGGATATCTAGGTGATCCCCTGCCAGCAGATAACCCGCCAAGTGACTGGCCGATCTCCCTGCCAAGGCCTGGAGTGCCCAGCCGATTCCTCTTTCGACGCGGGGAGTGCCTAGCCGATTTTCCTGCCAGCTTATAACCCACCAATAAATGATACGCCTGCCTGATCTCCCTGCCAAGACCTGAAGTTCCCGGCCGATCCCGCAGCCGCGGTGGAAGAGCCAAGCCGTATTCCGTGCAAAGTGATACCGTTGGCAAGACGTGAAGAGCCTGATTGATCCCCTGACAGTTGATAAACCCCCCAATACGTGAAGTTCCTGGCCGATCCCCTACGAAGGCCTGGAGTGCCCAGCCGATTCCCTTGCCGACGCGTGGATACCTAGCTGATCCCCTGCCAGCTGATAACCCGCCAATACGTGAAGTTCCTGGCCGATCTCCCTGCCAAGGCCTGGAGTGCCCAGCCGATTTCCCTTTCGAGGCGTGGAGTGCCTATCCGATTCCCCTGCCAGCTTATAACCCACCAATAAATGATACGCCTGCCTGATCTCCCTGCCAAGACCTGAAGTGCCCGGCCGATCCCGCAGCCGCGGTGGAAGAGCCAACCCGTATTCCGTGCAAAGTGATACCGTTGGCAAGACGTGAAGAGCCTGATTGATCCCCTGACAGTTGATAAACCCCCCAATACGTGAAGTTCCTGGCCGATCCCCTACGAAGGCCTGGAGTGCCCAGCCGATTCCCTTGCCGACGCGTGGATACCTAGCTGATCCCCTGCCAGCTGATAACCCGCCAATACGTGAAGTTCCTGGCCGATCTCCCTGCCAAGGCCTAGAGTGCCCAGCCGATTCCCATGCCGACGCGTGGATACCTAGCTGATCCCCTGCCAGCTGATAGCCCGCCAATACGTGAAGTTCCTGGCCGATTTCCCTGCCAAGGCCTGGAGTGCCCAGCCGATTCCCCTGCCGACGCGTGGAGTGCCTAGCCGATTCCTATGGCAGCTTATAACCCACCAATAAATGATACGCCTGCCTGGTCTCCCTGCCAAGACTTGGAGTGCCCGGCCGATCCCGCAGCCGAGTTGGGAGTGCCAAGCCGTATTCCCTGCAAGGTGATACCGTTGGCAAGACATGAAGAGCCTGATCGATCCCCTGCCAGTTGATAACCCGCCAATTCGCGAAGTGCCTGGAATCCCCTACGAAGGCCTGGAGTGCCCAGCCGATTCCCCTGCCGACGCGTGGATACCTAGCTGATCCCCTGCCAGCTGATAACCCGCCAATACGTGAAGTTCCTGGACGATCTCCCTGCCAAGGCCTGGAGTGCCCAGCCGATTTCCCTGCCGACGCGTGGAGTGCCTAGCCGATTCCCCTGGCAAATGATAAACCCGCCAATAAATAAAGTGCCTGCCCGATCTCGCAGACAAGACCTGGAGTGCCCGGCCGATTCTGCAGCCGAGATGGGAGTGCCAAGCCGAATTAGCTGATCCCCTGCCAGCTGATAACCCACCAATACGTGAACTTCCTGGAAGATCTCCCTGCCAAGGCCTAGACTGCCCGGCCGATCCCGCAGCCGCGGTGGAAGAGCCAAGCCGTATCCCTGCAAAGTGATACCGTTGGCAAGACTTGAAGAGCTTGATTGATCCCCTGACAGTTGATAACCCCCCAATACGTGAAGTTCCTGGCCGATCCCCTACGAAGGCCTGGAGTGCCCAGCCGATTCCCTTGCCGACGCGTGGATACCTATCTGATCCCCTGCCAGCTGATAACCCGCCAATACGTGAAGTTCCTGGCCGATCTCCCTGCCAAGGCCTGGAGTGCCCAGCCGATTTCCCTTTCGAGGCGTGGAGTGCCTATCCGATTCCCCTGCCAGCTTATAACCCACCAATAAATGATACGCCTGCCTGATCTCCCTGCCAAGGCCTAGACTGCCCGGCCGATCCCGCAGCCGCGGTGGAAGAGCCAAGCCGTATTCCCTGCAAAGTGGTACCGTTGGCAAAACGTGAAGAGCCTTATTGATCCCCTGACAGTTGATAAACCCCCCAATACGTGAAGTTCCTGGCCGATCCCCTACGAAGGCCTGGAGTGCCCAGCCGATTCCCTTGCCGACGCGTGGATACCTAGCTGATCCCCTGCCAGCTGATAGCCCGCCAATACGTGAAGTTCCTGGCCGATCTCCCTGCCAAGGCCTAGAGTACCCAGCCGATTCCCATGCCGACGCGTGGATACCTAGCTGATCCCCTGCCAGCTGATTACCCGCCAATACGTGAAGTTCCTGGCCGATTTCCCTGCCAAGGCCTGGAGTGCCCAGCCGATTCCCCTGCCGACGCGTGGAGTGCCTAGCCGATTCCTATGGCAGCTTATAAACCACCAATAAATGATACGCCTGCCCGATCTCGCAGACAAGACCTGGAGTGCCCGGCCGATTCTGCAGTCGAGGTGGGAGTGCCAAGCCGTATTCCCTGCAAGGTGATACCGTTGGCAAGACATGAAGAGCCTGATCGATCCCCTGCCAGTTGATAACCCGCCAATACGCGAAGTGCCTGGAATCCCCTACGAAGGCCTGGAGTGCCCAGCCGATTCCCCTGCCGACGCGTTGATACCTAGCTGATCCCCTGCCAGCTGATAACCCGCCAATACGTGAAGTTCCTGGACGATCTCCCTGCCACGCCTAGAGTGCCCGGCCGATCCCGCAGCCGCGGTGGAAGAGCCAAGCCGCATTCCCTGCAAAGTGATACCGTTGGCAAGACGTGAAGAGCCTGATTGATTCCCTGACAGCTGATAACCCCCCAATACGTGAAGTTCCTTGCCGATCCCCTACGAAGGCCTGGAGTGCCCAGCCGATTCCCTTGCCGACGCGTGGATACCTAGCTGATCCCCTGCCAGCTGATAACCCGCCAATACGTGAAGCGCCTGGCCGATCTCCCTGCCAAGGCCTGGAGTGCCCAGCCGATTCCCCTGCCGACGCATGGATACCAAGCTGATCCCCTGCCAGCTGATAACCCGCCAATACGTGAAGTGTCTGGCCGATCTCCCTGCCAAGGCCTGGAGTGCCCAGCCGATTCCCCTGCCGACGTATGGATACCTATCTAATCCCCTGCCAGCTGATAACCCGCCAATACGTGAAGTTCCTGGACGATCTCCCTGCCAAGGCCTAGAGTGCCCAGCCGATTCCCCTGCCGACGCATGGATTCCAAGCTGATCCCCTGCCAGCTGATAACCCTCCAATACGTGAAGTGTCTGGCCGATCTTCCTGCCAAGGCCTGGAGTGCCCAGCCGATCCCGCAGCCGCGGTGGAAGAGCCAAGCCGTATTCCCTGCAAAGTGATACCGCTGGCAAGACGTGAAGAGCCTGATTGATTCCCTGACAGCTGATAACCCCCCAATACGTGAAGTTCCTTGCCGATCCCCTACGAAGGCCTGGAGTGCCCAGCCGATTCCCTTGCCGACGCGTGGATACCTAGCTGATCCCCTGCCAGCTGATAACCCGCCAATACGTGAAGCGCCTGGCCGATCTCCCTGCCAAGGCCTGGAGTGCCCAGCCGATTCCCCTTTCGACGCGGGGAGTGCCTATCCGATTCCCCTGCCAGTTGATAACCCCCCAATACGTGAAGTTCCTGGATGATCTCCCTGCCAAGGCCTAGAGTGCCCAGCCTATTCCCATGCCCGCGCGTGGATACCTAGCTGATCCCCTGCCAGCTGATAACCCGCCAATACGTGAAGTTCCTGGCCGATCTCCCTGCCAAGGCCTGGAGTGCCCAGCCGATTCCCCTGCCGTCGCGTGGAAATGATACGCCTGCCTGATCTCCCTGCCAAGACTTGGAGTGCCCGGCCGATCCCGCTGCCGAGGTGGGAGTGCCAAGCCGTATTCCCTGCAAGCAGATACCGTTGGCGAGACGTAAAGAGCCTGATCGATTCCCTGCCAGTTGATAACCCGCCCATACGTGCAGTGCCTCGCCGATCCCCATGCCCAGGCGTGGAGTGCCTGGCTTATCCCCTGCCAGCTGATAACCCGCCAATACGTGAAGTGCCTGGCCGATCTCCCTAACAAGGCCTGGAGTGCCCAGCCGATTTCCCTGCCGACGCGTGGAGTGCCGAGCCGATTCCCTTGGCAGCTGATAGCCCGTAAATAAATAATATGCCTGCCCGATCTCGCTGCCAAGACCTGGAGTGCCCCGCCGATTCCGCAGCCGCGGTGGGAGTGCCAAGCCTTGTTCCCTGCAAGGTGATACCGTTGGCAAGACGTGAAGAGCCTGATTGACCCCCTGCCAGTTGATAACCCCCCAATACGTGAAGTGACTGGCCGATCCCCTACGAAGGCCTGGAGTGCCCAGCCGATTCCCCTGCCGACCTAGCTGATCCCCTGCCAGCTGATAACCCGCCAATACGTGAAGTTCCTGGCCGATCTCCCTGCCAAGGCCTGGAGTGCCCAGCCGATTCCCCTGCCGACGCGTGGAGTGCCTAGCCGATTCCCCTGCTACCTTATAACCCACCAATAAATGATACGCCTGCCTGATCTCCCTGCCAAGACCTGGAGTGCCCGGCCGATCTCACAGCCGAGGTGGGAGTTCCAAGCCGTATTCCCTGCAATCTGAAACCGTTGGCGAGACGTAAAGAGCCTGACCGATCCCCTGCCAGCTGATAGCCCGCCAATACGTGAAGTGCCTGGCCGATCTCCCTGCCAAGACTTGGAGTGCCCAGCCGTTTCCCCGGCCGACGCGGGGAGTGCCTGGCCGATCTCCAGCCAGCTGATAACCCGCCAATACGTGAAGTGCCCTACCAAGGCGTAGAGTGCCCAGCCGATTCCCCTGCCGACGCATGGATATCTAGGTCATTCCCTGCCAGCAGATAACCCGCCAATACGTGAAGTAACTGGCCGATCTCCCTGCCAAGGCCTGGAGTGCCCAGCCGATTCCCCTGTCGACGCGTGGAGTGCCTAGCCGATTCCCCTGTCAGCTGATAACCCGTAAATAAATAATATGCCTGCCCGATCTCGCTGCCAAGACCTGGAATGCCCGACCGATCCCGCAGCCGAGGTGGGAGTGCCAAGCCGTATTCCCTGCAAGCAGATACCGTTGGCGAGACGTAAAGAGCCTGATCGATTCCCTGCCAGTTGATAACCCGCCCATACGTGCAGTGCCTCGCCGATCCCCATGCCCAGGCGTGGAGTGCCTGGCTTATCCCCTGCCAGCTGATAACCCGCCAATACGTGAAGTGCCTGGCCGATCTCCCTAACAAGGCCTGGAGTGCCCAGCCGATTTCCCTGCCGACGCGTGGAGTGCCGAGCCGATTCCCTTGGCAGCTGATAGCCCGTAAATAAATAATATGCCTGCCCGATCTCGCTGCCAAGACCTGGAGTGCCCCGCCGATTCCGCAGCCGCGGTGGGAGTGCCAAGCCTTGTTCCCTGCAAGGTGATACCGTTGGCAAGACGTGAAGAGCCTGATTGACCCCCTGCCAGTTGATAACCCGCCAATACGTGAAGTGACTGGCCGATCCCCTACGAAGGCCTGGAATGCCCAGCCGATTCCCCTGCCGACCTAGCTGATCCCCTGCCAGCTGATAACCCGCCAATACGTGAAGTTCCTGGCCGATCTCCCTGCCAAGGCCTGGAGTGCCCAGCCGATTCCCCTGCCGACGCGTGGAGTGCCTAGCCGATTCCCCTGCTACCTTATAACCCACCAATAAATGATACGCCTGCCTGATCTCCCTGCCAAGACCTGGAGTGCCCGGCCGATCTCACAGCCGAGGTGGGAGTTCCAAGCCGTATTCCCTGCAATCTGATACCGTTGGCGAGACGTAAAGAGCCTGACCGATCCCCTGCCAGCTGATAACCCGCCAATACGTGAAGTGCCTGGCCGATCTCCCTGCCAAGCCCTGGAGTGCCCGGCCGATCCCCCTGCCGAGGCGTGGAGTGCCCAGCCGTTTCCCCGGCCGACGCGGGGAGTGCCTGGCCGATCTCCTGCCAGCTGATAACCCGCCAATACGTGAAGTGCCCTACCAAGGCCTAGAGTGCCCAGCCGATTCCCCTACCGACGCATGGATATCTAGGTCATCCCCTGCCAGCAAATAACCCGCCAATACGTGAAGTGCCTGGCCGATCTCCCTGCCAAGGCCTGGAGTGCCCAGCCGATTTCCCTGCCGACGCGTGGAGTGCCGAGCCGATTCCCTTGCCAGCTGATAGCCCGTAAATAAATAATATGCCTGCCCGATCTCGCTGCCAAGACCTGGAGTGCCCCGCCGATTCCGCAGCCGGGGTGGGAGTGCCAAGCCTTGTTCCCTGCAAGGTGATACCGTTGGCAAGACGTGAAGAGCCTGATTGACCCCCTGCCAGTTGATAACCCCCCAATACGTGAAGTGACTGGCTGATCCCCTACGAAGGCCTGGAGTGCCCAGCCGATTCCCCTGCCGACCTAGCTGATCCCCTGCCAGCTGATAACCCGCCAATACGTGAAGTTCCTGGCCGATCTCCCTGCCAAGGCCTGGAGTGCCCAGCCGATTCCCCTGCCGACGCGTGGAGTGCCTAGCCGATTCCCCTGCTACCTTATAACCCACCAATAAATGATACGCCTGCCTGATCTCCCTGCCAAGACCTGGAGTGCCCGGCCGATCTCACAGCCGAGGTGGGAGTTCCAAGCCGTATTCCCTGCAATCTGATACCGTTGGCGAGACGTAAAAAGCCTGACCGATCCCCTGCCAGCTGATAACCCGCCAATACGTGAAGTGCCTGGCCGATCTCACTGCCAAGCCCTGGAGTGCCCGGCCGATCCCCCTGCCGAGGCGTGGAGTGCCCAGCCGTTTCCCCGGCCGATGCGGGGAGTGCCTGGCCGATCTCCTGCCAGCTGATAACCCGCCAATACGTGAAGTGCCCTACCAAGGCCTAGAGTGCCCAGCCGATTCCCCTACCGACGCATGGATATCTAGGTCATCCCCTGCCAGCAAATAACCCGCCAATACGTGAAGTGCCTGGCCGATCTCCCTGCGAAGGCCTGGAGTGCCCAGCCGATTCCCCTGCCGACGCGTAGAGTGCCTAGCCGATTCCCCTGCTACCTTATAACCCACCAATAAATGATACGCCTGCCTGATCTCCCTGCCAAGGCCTGGAGTGCCCAGCCGATTCCCCTGCCGACGCGTGGATACCTAGCTGATCCCCTGCCAGCTGATAACCCGCCAATACGTGAAGTTCCTGGCCGATCTCCCTGCCAAGGCCTGGAGTGCCTAGCCGATTCCCCTGGCAGCTGATAACCCGTAAATAAATAATATGCCTGCCCGATCTCGCTGCCAAGACCTGGAATGCCCGACCGATCCCGCAGCCGAGGTGGGAGTGCCAAGCCGTATTCCCTGCAGAGTGATACCGTTGGCAAGAAGTGAAGAGCCTGATCGATCCCCTACCAGTTGATAACCTGCCAATACGTGAAGTGCCTGGCCGATCTCCCTGCATAGGCCTGGAGTGCCCGGCCGATCCCCCTGCCGAAGCGTGGAGTGCCCAGCCATTTCCCCGGCCGACGCGGGGAATAACTGGCCGATCCCCTGCCAGCTGATAACCCGCCAATACGTGAAGTGCCTGGCCGATCCCGTGGATCCCTGGAAACGTGGAGTGCCTGGCCGTCGGCAGTGCTTGGCCCATCTCCCGATCTCGCTGCTAAGACCTGGAGTGCCCGACCGATCCCGCAGCCGAGGTGGGAGTGCCAAGCCGTTTTCCCTGCAGAGTGATACTGTTGGCAAGACGTGAAGAGCCTGATCGATCCCCTACCAGTTGATAACCTGCCAATACGTGAAGTGCCTGGCCGATCCCCCTGCCAAGGCCTGGAGTGCCAAGCCGTTTCCCCTGCCGACGCGGGGAGTGCCTGGTCGATCCCCTTCCAGTTAAAAGCCCGCCAAAACGTGAAGTGCTTGGCCGATTTTTTTGCCAATGCCTGGAGTGCCCGGCGATTCCCCTGCCGACGCATGGATAGCTAGGTGATTCCCTGCCAGCTGATAACCCGCCAATACGTGAAGTTCCTGGCCGATCTCTCTGCCAAGGCCTAGAGAGCCCAGCCGATTCCCCTGCCGACGCGTGGAGTGCCTAGCCGATTCCCCTGCTAGCTTTTAACCCACCATTAAATAATATGCCTGCCCGATCTCGCTGCCTAGACCAGGAGTGCCCCTCCGATTCCGCAGCCGCGGTAGGAGTGCCAAGCCGTATTCCCTGCAAGCTGATACCGTTGGCAAGACGTGAAGAGCCTGATTGATCCACTGCCAGTTGATAACCCCCCAATACGTGAAGTTCCTGGCCGATCCCCTACGAAGGCCTGGAGTGCTTAGCCGATTCCCCTGCCGACGCGTGGATACCTAGCTGATCCCCTGCCAGCTGATAACCCGCCAATACGTGAAGTTCCTGGCCGATCTCCCTGCCAAGGCCTGGAGTCCCCAGCCGATTCCCCTTTCGACGCGTGGAGTGCCTATCCGATTCCCCTGCCAGCTTATAACCTACCAATAAATGATACGCCTGCCTGATCTCCCTGCCAAGACCTGGAGTGCCCGGCCGATCCCGCAGCCGAGGTGGGAGTGCCAAGCCGTATTCCCTGCAAGCTGATACCGTTGGCGAGACGTAAAGAGCCTGACCGATCCCCTGCCAGTTGATAGCCCGCCAACACGTGAAGTGCCTTGCCGATTTCCCTGCCAAGGCCTGGAGTGCCCGGCCGATCCCCCTACCGAGGCGTGGAGTGCCCAGCCGTTTCTCCGGCCGACGCGGGGAGTGCCTGGCCGATCCCCTGCCAGCTGATAATCCGCCAATACGTGAAGTGCCTGGCCGATCTCCCTGCCAAGACCTGGAGTGCCCGGATGATCCCACAGCCGAGGTGGGAGTGCCAAGCCGTATTTCCTGCAAGCTGATACCGTTGTCGCGACAAGAAGAGCCTGATCGAACCCCTGCCAGTTGATAACCCGCCCATACGTGCAGTGCCTCGCCGATCCCCATGACCAGGCGTGGAGTGCCTGGCTTATCCCCTGCCAGCTGATAACCCGCCAATACGTGAAGTGCCTGGCCGATCTCCCTCCGGCCGATCCCCTACGAAGGCCTGGAGTGCCCAGCCGATTCCCCTGCCGACGCGTGGATACCTAGCTGATCCCCTGCCAGCTGATAACTCGCCAATACGTGAAGTGTCTGGCCGATCTCCCTGCCAAGGCCAGGAGTGCCCAGCCGATTCCCCTGCCGACGTATGGCTACCAAGCTGATCCCCTGCCAGCTGATAACCCGCCAATACGTGAAGTGTCTGGCCGATCTCCGTGCCCAGGCCTGGAGTGCCCAGTCGATTCCCCTGTCGACGCGTGGAGTGCCTAGCCGATTCCCCTGGCAGCTGATAACCCGTAAATAAATAATATGCCTGCCCGATCTCGCTGCCAAGACCTTGAGTGCCCGACCGATCCCGCAGCCGAGGTGGGAGTGCCAAGCCGTATTCTCTGCAGAGTGATACCGTTGGCAAGACGTGAAGAGCCTGATCGATATTCTACCAGTTTATAACCTGCCAATACGTGAAGTGCCTGTCCGATCTCCCTGCCAAGGCCTGGAGTGCCCGGCCGATCCCCCTGCCGAGGCGTGGAGTGCCCAGCCATTTCCCCGGCCGACGCGAGGAATGGCTGGCCGATCCCCTGCCAGCTGATAACCCGCCAATACGTGAAGTGCCTGGCCGATCTCCCTCCGGCCGATCCCCTAAGAAGGCCTGGAGTGCCCAGCCGATTCCCCTGCCGACGCGTGGATACCTAGCTGATCCCCTGCCAGCTGATAACCCGCCAATACGTGAAGTGCCTGGCCGATCTCCATGCCAAGGCCTGGAGTGCCCAGCCGATTCCCCTGCCGACGCGTGGATACCTAGCTGATCCCCTGCCAGCTGATAACCCGCCAATACGTGAAGTGTCTGGCCGATCTCCCTGCCAAGGCCTGGAGTGCCCAGCCGATTCCCCTGCCGACGTATGGATACCAAGCTGATCCCCTGCCAGCTGATAACCCGCCAATACGTGAAGTAACTGGCCAATCTCCCTGCCAAGGCCTGGAGTGCCCAGCCGATTCCCCTGCCGACGCGTGGATACCTAGCTGATCCCCTGCCAGCTGATAACCCGCCAATACGTGAAGTGTCTGGCCGATCTCCCTGCCAAGGCCTGGAGTGCCCAGCCGATTCCCCTGCCGACGTATGGATACCAAGCTGATCCCCTGCCAGCTGATAACCCGCCAATACGTGAAGTAACTGGCCAATCTCCCTGCCAAGGCCTGGAGTGCCCAGCCGATTCCCCTGCCGACGCGTGGATACCTAGCTGATCCCCTGGCAGCTGATAACCGGCCAATACGTGAAGTAACTGGCCAATCTCCCTGCCAAGGCCTGGAGTGCCCGGCCGATCCCCCTGCCGAGGCGTGGAGTGCCCAGCCATTTCCCCGGCCGACGCGAGGAATGGCTGGCCGATCCCCTGCCAGCTGATAACCCGCCAATACGTGAAGTGCCTGGCCGATCCCCTACCAAGGGGTGCCAAGTACGTGGAGTGCCTGGCCGATCCCCTGCCAGCTGATAAACAGCCGATTCCCCTGCCGAAGCGTGGAGTGCCTGGCCGTCTGCAGTGCTTGGCCCATCTCCCTGCCAAGACCTGAAGTGCCCAGTCGATTCCCCTGTCGACGCGTGGAGTGCCTAGCCGATTCCCCTGGCAGCTGATAACCCGTAAATAAATAATATGCCTGCCCGATCTCGCTGCCAAGACCTGGAGTGCCCGACCGATCCCGCAGCCGAGGTGGGAGTGCCAAGCCGTATTCCCTGCAGAGTGATACCGTTGGCAAGACGTGAAGAGCCTGATCGATATTCTACCAGTTTATAACCTGCCAATACGTGAAGTGCCTGTCCGATCTCCCTGCCAAGGCCTGGAGTGCCCGGCCGATCCCCCTGCCGAGGCGTGGAGTGCCCAGCCATTTCCCCGGCCGACGCGAGGAATGGCTGGCCGATCCCCTGCCAGCTGATAACCCGCCAATACGTGAAGTGCCTGGCCAATCTCCCTGCCAAGGCCTGGAGTGTCCAGTCGATTCCCCTGTCGACGCGTGGAGTACCTAGCCGATTCCCCTGGCAGCTGATAACCCGTAAATAAATAATATGCCTGCCCGATCTCGCTGCCAAGACCTGGAGTGCCCGACCGATCCCGCAGCCGAGATGGGAGTGCCAAGCCGTATTCCCTGCAGAGTGATACCGTTGGCAAGACGTGAAGCGCCTGATCGATCCCCTACCAGTTTATAACCTGCCAATACGTGAAGTTCCTGGGCGATCTCCCTGCCAAGGCCTGGAGTGCCCAGCCGATTCCCCTGTCGACGTGTGGATACCTAGCTGATCTCCTGCCAGCTGATAGCCCGCCAATACGTGAAGTGCCTGGCCGATCCCCTACCAAGGCCTAGAGTGCCCAGCCGATTCCCCTGCCGACATATGGCTACCAAGCTGATCCCCTGCCAGCTGATAACCCGCCAATACGTGAAGTGTCTGGCCGATCTCCCTGCCAAGGCCTGGAGTGCCCAGCCGATTCCCCTGCCGACGCGTGGATACCTAGCTGATCCCCTGCCAGCTGATAACCCGCCAATACGTGAAGTGTCTGGCCAATCTCCCTGCCAAGGCCTGGAGTGCCCAGCCGATTCCCCTGCCGACGCGTGGATACCTAGCTGATCCCCTGCCAGCTGATAACCCGCCAATACGTGAAGTGCCTGGCCGATCCCCTACCAAGGAGTGCCAAGTACGTGGAGTGCCCGGCGATTCCCCTGCCGACGCATGGATAGCTAGGTGATTCCCTGCCAGCTGATAACCCGCCAATACGTGAAGTTCCTGGCCGATCTCTCTGCCAAGGCCTAGAGAGCCCAGCCGATTCCCCTGCCGACGCGTGGAGTGCCTAGCCGATTCCCCTGCTAGCTTTTAACCCACCATTAAATAATATGCCTGCCCGATCTCGCTGCCTAGACCAGGAGTGCCCCTCCGATTCCGCAGCCGCGGTAGGAGTGCCAAGCCGTATTCCCTGCAAGCTGATACCGTTGGCAAGACGTGAAGAGCCTGATTGATCCACTGCCAGTTGATAACCCCCAATACGTGAAGTTCCTGGCCGATCCCCTACGAAGGCCTGGAGTGCTTAGCCGATTCCCCTGCCGACGCGTGGATAGCTAGCTGATCCCCTGCCAGCTGATAACCCGCCAATACGTGAAGTTCCTGGCCGATCTCCCTGCCAAGGCCTGGAGTCCCCAGCCGATTCCCCTTTCGACGCGTGGAGTGCCTATCCGATTCCCCTGCCAGCTTATAACCTACCAATAAATGATACGCCTGCCTGATCTCCCTGCCAAGACCTGGAGTGCCCGGCCGATCCCGCAGCCGAGGTGGGAGTGCCAAGCCGTATTCCCTGCAAGCTGATACCGTTGGCGAGACGTAAAGAGCCTGACCGATCCCCTGCCAGTTGATAGCCCGCCAACACGTGAAGTGCCTTGCCGATTTCCCTGCCAAGGCCTGGAGTGCCCGGCCGATCCCCCTACCGAGGCGTGGAGTGCCCAGCCGTTTCTCCGGCCGACGCGGGGAGTGCCTGGCCGATCCCCTGCCAGCTGATAATCCGCCAATACGTGAAGTGCCTGGCCGATCTCCCTGCCAAGACCTGGAGTGCCCGGATGATCCCACAGCCGAGGTGGGAGTGCCAAGCCGTATTTCCTGCAAGCTGATACCGTTGTCGCGACAAGAAGAGCCTGATCGAACCCCTGCCAGTTGATAACCCGCCCATACGTGCAGTGCCTCGCCGATCCCCATGACCAGGCGTGGAGTGCCTGGCTTATCCCCTGCCAGCTGATAACCCGCCAATACGTGAAGTGCCTGGCCGATCTCCCTCCGGCCGATCCCCTACGAAGGCCTGGAGTGCCCAGCCGATTCCCCTGCCGACGCGTGGATACCTAGCTGATCCCCTGCCAGCTGATAACCCGCCAATACGTGAAGTGTCTGGCCGATCTCCCTGCCAAGGCCTGGATTGCCCAGCCGATTCCCCTGCCGACCTATGGATACCAAGCTGATCCCCTGCCAGCTGAAAACCCGCCAATACGTGAAGTAACTGGCCAATCTCCCTGCCAAGGCCTGGAGTGCCCAGCCGATTCCCCTGCCGACGCGTGGATACCTAGCTGATCCCCTGCCAGCTGATAACTCGCCAATACGTGAAGTGTCTGGCCGATCTCCCTGCCAAGGCCAGGAGTGCCCAGCCGATTCCCCTGCCGACGTATGGCTACCAAGCTGATCCCCTGCCAGCTGATAACCCGCCAATACGTGAAGTGTCTGGCCGATTTCCGTGCCCAGGCCTGGAGTGCCCAGTCAATTCCCCTGTCGACGCGTGGAGTGCCTAGCCGATTCCCCTGGCAGCTGATAACCCGTAAATAAATAATATGCCTGCCCGATCTCGCTGCCAAGACCTTGAGTGCCCGACCGATCCCGCAGCCGAGGTGGGAGTGCCAAGCCGTATTCTCTGCAGAGTGATACCGTTGGCAAGACGTGAAGAGCCTGATCGATATTCTACCAGTTTATAACCTGCCAATACGTGAAGTGCCTGTCCGATCTCCCTGCCAAGGCCTGGAGTGCCCGGCCGATCCCCCTGCCGAGGCGTGGAGTGCCCAGCCATTTCCCCGGCCGACGCGAGGAATGGCTGGCCGATCCCCTGCCAGCTGATAACCCGCCAATACGTGAAGTGCCTGGCCAATCCCCTACCAAGGGGTGCCAAGTACGTGGAGTGCCTGGCCGATCCCCTGCCAGCTGATAAACAGCCGATTCCCCTGCCGAAGCGTGGAGTGCCTGGCCGTCTGCAGTGCTTGGCCCATCTCCCTGCCAAGACCTGAAGTGCCCAGTCGATTCCCCTGTCGACGCGTGGAGTGCCTAGCCGATTCCCCTGGCAGCTGATAACCCGTAAATAAATAATATGCCTGCCCGATCTCGCTGCCAAGACCTGGAGTGCCCGACCGATCCCGCAGCCGAGGTGGGAGTGCCAAGCCGTATTCCCTGCAGAGTGATACCGTTGGCAAGACGTGAAGAGCCTGATCGATATTCTACCAGTTTATAACCTGCCAATACGTGAAGTGCCTGTCCGATCTCCCTGCCAAGGCCTGGAGTGCCCGGCCGATCCCCCTGCCGAGAAGTGGAGTGGCAAGACGTTTCCCCTGCCGAAGCAAGGAGTGCCTGGTCGATCCCCTGCCAGTTAAAAGCCCGCCAATACGTGAAGTGCCCAGCCGATTCCCCTGTCGACGCGTGGATACCTAGCTGATCCCCTGCCAGCTGATAGCCCGCCAATACGTGAAGTTCCTGGACGATCTCCATGCCAAGGCCTAGAGTGCTCAGCCGATTCCCCTGCCGACGTATGGATACCAAGCTGATCCCCTGCCAGCTGATAACCCGCCAATACGTGAAGTGTCTGGCCGATCTCCCTGCCAAGGCCCGGAGTACCTAGCCGATTCCCCTGCCGACGCGCGGATACCTAGCTGATCCCTTGCCAGCTGATAACCCGCCAATACGTGAAGTTCCTGGACGATCTCCCTGCCAAGGCCTAGAGTGCCCGGCCGATCCCGCAGCCGCGGTGGAAGAGCCAAGCCGTATTCCCTGCAGAGTGATACCTTTGGCAAGACGTGAAGAGCCTGATCGATATTCTACCAGTTTATAACCTGCCAATACGTGAAGTGCCTGTCCGATCTCCCTGCCAAGGCCTGGAGTGCCCGGCCGATCCCCCTGCCGAGGCGTGGAGTGCCCAGCCATTTCCCCGGCCGACGCGAGGAATGGCTGGCCGATCCCCTGCCAGCTGATAACCCGCCAATACGTGAAGTGCCTGGCCGATCTCCCTCCGGCCGATCCCCTAAGAAGGCCTGGAGTGCCCAGCCGATTCCCCTGCCGACGCGTGGATACCTAGCTGATCCCCTGCCAGCTGATAACCCGCCAATACGTGAAGTGCCTGGCCGATCTCCATGCCAAGGCCTGGAGTGCCCAGCCGATTCCCCTGCCGACGCGTGGATACCTAGCTGATCCCCTGCCAGCTGATAACCCGCCAATACGTGAAGTGTCTGGCCGATCTCCCTGCCAAGGCCTGGAGTGCCCGGCCGATCCCCCTGCCGAGGCGTGGAGTGCCCAGCCATTTCCCCGGCCGACGCGAGGAATGGCTGGCCGATCCCCTGCCAGCTGATAACCCGCCAATACGTGAAGTGCCTGGCCGATCCCCTACCAAGGGGTGCCAAGTACGTGGAGTGCCTGGCCGATCCCCTGCCAGCTGATAAACAGCCGATTCCCCTGCCGAAGCGTGGAGTGCCTGGCCGTCTGCAGTGCTTGGCCCATCTCCCTGCCAAGACCTGAAGTGCCCAGTCGATTCCCCTGTCGACGCGTGGAGTGCCTAGCCGATTCCCCTGGCAGCTGATAACCCGTAAATAAATAATATGCCTGCCCGATCTCGCTGCCAAGACCTGGAGTGCCCGACCGATCCCGCAGCCGAGGTGGGAGTGCCAAGCCGTATTCCCTGCAGAGTGATACCGTTGGCAAGACGTGAAGAGCCTGATCGATATTCTACCAGTTTATAACCTGCCAATACGTGAAGTGCCTGTCCGATCTCCCTGCCAAGGCCTGGAGTGCCCGGCCGATCCCCCTGCCGAGGCGTGGAGTGCCCAGCCATTTCCCCGGCCGACGCGAGGAATGGCTGGCCGATCCCCTGCCAGCTGATAACCCGCCAATACGTGAAGTGCCTGGCCAATCTCCCTGCCAAGGCCTGGAGTGTCCAGTCGATTCCCCTGTCGACGCGTGGAGTACCTAGCCGATTCCCCTGGCAGCTGATAACCCGTAAATAAATAATATGCCTGCCCGATCTCGCTGCCAAGACCTGGAGTACCCGACCGATCCCGCAGCCGAGATGGGAGTGCCAAGCCGTATTCCCTGCAGAGTGATACCGTTGGCAAGACGTGAAGCGCCTGATCGATCCCCTACCAGTTTATAACCTGCCAATACGTGAAGTTCCTGGGCGATCTCCCTGCCAAGGCCTGGAGTGCCCAGCCGATTCCCCTGTCGACGTGTGGATACCTAGCTGATCTCCTGCCAGCTGATAGCCCGCCAATACGTGAAGTGCCTGGCCGATCCCCTACCAAGGCCTAGAGTGCCCAGCCGATTCCCCTGCCGACATATGGCTACCAAGCTGATCCCCTGCCAGCTGATAACCCGCCAATACGTGAAGTGTCTGGCCGATCTCCCTGCCAAGGCCTGGAGTGCCCAGCCGATTCCCCTGCCGACGCGTGGATACCTAGCTGATCCCCTGCCAGCTGATAACCCGCCAATACGTGAAGTGTCTGGCCAATCTCCCTGCCAAGGCCTGGAGTGCCCAGCCGATTCCCCTGCCGACGCGTGGATACCTAGCTGATCCCCTGCCAGCTGATAACTCGCCAATACGTGAAGTGCCTGGCCGATCCCCTACCAAGGAGTGCCAAGTACGTGGAGTGCCTGGCCGATCCCCTGCCAGCTGATAAACAGCCGATTCCCCTGCCGAAGCGTGGAGTGCCTGGCCGTCGGCAGTGCCCGGCCGATCCCCCTGCCGAGAAGTGGAGTGGCAAGACGTTTCCCCTGCCGAAGCAAGGAGTGCCTGGTCGATCCCCTGCCAGTTAAAAGCCCGCCAATACGTGAAGTGCTTGGCCGATTTCCCTGCCAATGCCTGGAGTGCCCGGCGATTCCCCTGCCGACGCATGGATATCTAGGTGATCCTCTGCCAGCAGATAACCCGCCAAGTGACTGGCCGATCTCCCTGCCAAGGCCTGGAGTGCCCAGCCGATTCCCCTGTCGACGCGTGGATACCTAGCTGATCCCCTGCCAGCTGATAGCCCGCCAATACGTGAAGTTCCTGGACGATCTCCATGCCAAGGCCTAGAGTGCTCAGCCGATTCCGCTGCCGACGTATGGATACCAAGCTGATCCCCTGCCAGCTGATAACCCGCCAATACGTGAAGTGTCTGGCCGATCTCCCTGCCAAGGCCCGGAGTACCTAGCCGATTCCCCTGCCGACGCGTGGATACCTAGCTGATCCCCTGCCAGCTGATAACCCGCCAATACGTGAAGTTCCTGGACGATCTCCCTGCCAAGGCCTAGAGTGCCCGGCCGATCCCGCAGCCGCGGTGGAAGAGCCAAGCCGTATTCCCTGCAAAGTGATACCGTTGACAAGACGTAAAGAGCCTGATTGATCCCCTTCCAGTTGATAACTTCCCAATACGTGAAGTTCCTGGCCGATCTCCCTGCCAAGGTCTGGAGTGCCCAGCCGATTCCCCTGCCGACGCGTGGATACTTAGCTGATCCCCTGCCAGCTGATAACCCGCCAATACGTGAAGTGTCTGGCCAATCTCCCTGCCAAGGCCTGGAGTGTCCAGTCGATTCCCCTGTCGACGCGTGGAGTGCCTAGCCGATTCCCCTGGCAGCTGATAACCCGTAAATAAATAATATGCCTGCCCGATCTCGCTGCCAAGACCTGGAGTGCCCGACCGATCCCGCAGCCGAGATGGGAGTGCCAAGCCGTATTCCCTGCAGAGTGATACCGTTGGCAAGACGTGAAGCGCCTGATCGATCCCCTACCAGTTTATAACCTGCCAATACGTGAAGTGCCTGGCCGATCTCCCTGCCAAGGCCTGGAGTGCCCAGCCGATTCCCCTGTCGACGTGTGGATACCTAGCTGATCTCCTGCCAGCTGATAGCCCGCCAATACGTGAAGTGCCTGGCCGATCCCCTACCAAGGCCTAGAGTGCCCAGCCGATTCCCCTGCCCACATATGGCTACCAAGCTGATCCCCTGCCAGCTGATAACCCGCCAATACGTGAAGTGTCTGGCCGATCTCCCTGCCAAGGCCTGGAGTGCCCAGCCGATTCCCCTGCCGACGCGTGGATACCTAGCTGATCCCCTGCCAGCTGATAACCCGCCAATACGTGAAGTGTCTGGCCAATCTCCCTGCCAAGGCCTGGAGTGTCCAGTCGATTCCCCTGTCGACGCGTGGAGTACCTAGCCGATTCCCCTGGCAGCTGATAACCCGTAAATAAATAATATGCCTGCCCGATCTCGCTGCCAAGACCTGGAGTGCCCGACCGATCCCGCAGCCGAGGTGGGAGTGCCCAGCCGTATTCCCTGCAGAGTGATACCGTTGGCAAGACGTGAAGCGCCTGATCGATCCCCTACCAGTTTATAACCTGCCAATACGTGAAGTGCCTGGCCCGCCAATACGTGAAGTGTCTGGCCAATCTCCCTGCCAAGGCCTGGAGTGTCCAGTCGATTCCCCTGTCGACGCGTGGAGTACCTAGCCGGGCAGCTGATAACCCGTAAATAAATAATATGCCTGCCCGATCTCGCTGCCAAGACCTGGAGTGCCCGACCGATCCCGCAGCCGAGGTGGGAGTGCCCAGCCGTATTCCCTGCAGAGTGATACCGTTGGCAAGACGTGAAGCGCCTGATCGATCCCCTACCAGTTTATAACCTGCCAATACGTGAAGTGCCTGGCCGATCTCCCTGCCAAGGCCTGGAGTGCCCGGCCGATCCCCCTGCCGTGGCGTGGAGTGCCCAGCCATTTCCCCGGCCGACGCGAGGAATGCCTGGCCGATCCCGTGCCAGCTGATAACCCGCCAATACGTGAAGTGCCTGGCCGATCCCCTACCAAGGAGTGTCAAGTACGTGGAGTGCCTGGCCGATCCCCTGCCAGCTGATAAACAGCCGATTCCCCTGCCGAAGCGTGGAGTGCCTAGCCGTCGGCAGTGCTTGGCCCATCTCCCTGCCAAGATCTGGAGTGCCCGTCCGATCCCCCTGCCGAGAAGTGGAGTGCCAAGCCGTTTCCCCTGCCGACGCGGGGAGTGCCTGGTCGATCCCCTGCCAGTTAAAAGCCCGCCAACACGTGAAGTGCTTGGCCGATTTCCCTGCCAATGCCTGGAATGCCCGGCGATTCCCCTGCCGACGCATGGATATCTAGGTGATCCCCTGCCAGCAGATAACCCGCCAAGTGACTGGCCGATCTCCCTGCCAAGGCCTGGAGTGCCCAGCCGATTCCCCTTTCGAGGCGTGGAGTGCCTATCCGATTCCCCTGCCAGCAGATAACCCGTCAAGTGACTGGACGATCTCCATGCCAAGGCCTAGAGTGCTCAGCCGATTCCGCTGCCGACGTATGGATACCAAGCTGATCCCCTGCCAGCTGATAACCCGCCAATACGTGAAGTTCCTGGACAATCTCCCTGCCAAGGCCTAGAGTGCCCGGCCGATCCCGCAGCCGCGGTGGAAGAGCCAAGCCGTATTCCCTGCAAAGTGATACCGTTGACAAGACGTGAAGAGCCTGATTGATCCCCTTCCAGTTGATAACTTCCCAATACGTGAAGTTCCTGGCCGATCTCCCTGCCAAGGCCTGGAGTGCCCAGCCGATTCTCCTGTCGACGCGTGGGTACCTAGCTGATCTCCTGCCAGCTGATAGCCCGCCAATACGCAAAGTGCCTGGCCGATCCCCTACCAAGGCCTAGAGTGCCCAGCCGATTCCCCTGCCGACATATGGCTACCAAGCTGATCCCCTGCCAGCTGATAACCCGCCAATACGTGAAGTGTCTGGCCGATCTCCCTGCCAAGGCCTGGAGTGCCCAGCCGATTCCCCTGCCGACGTATGGCTACCAAGCTGATCCCCTGCCAGCTGATAACCCGCCAATACGTGAAGTGTCTGGCCGATCTCCATGCCAAGGCCTGGAGTGCCCAGTCGATTCCCCTGTCGACGCGTGGAGTGCCTAGCCGATTCCCCTGGCAGCTGATAACCCGTAAATAAATAATATGCCTGCCCGATCTCGCTGCCAAGACCTGGAGTGCCCGACCGATCCCGCAGCCGAGGTGGGAGTGCCAAGCCGTATTCCCTGCAGAGTGATACCGTTGGCAAGACGTGAAGAGCCTGATCGTTATTCTACCAGTTTATAACCTGCCAATACGTGAAGTGCCTGGCCGATCTCCCTGCCAAGGCCTGGAGTGCCCGGCCGATCCCCCTGCCGAGGCGTGGAGTGCCCAGCCATTTCCCCGGCCGACGCGAGGAATGCCTGGCCGATCCCCTGCCAGCTGATAACCCGCCAATACGTGCAGTGCCTGGCCGATCCCCTACCAAGGAGTGCCAAGTACGTGGAGTGCCTGGCCGATCCCCTGCCAGCTGATAAACAGCCGATTCCCCTGCCGAAGCGTGGAGTGCCTGGCCGTCGGCAGTGCTTGGCCCATCTCCCTGCCAAGACCTGGAGTGCCCGGCCGATCCCCCTGCCGAGAAGTGGAGTGGCAAGACGTTTCCCCTGCCGAAGCAAGGAGTGCCTGGTCGTTCCCCTGCCAGTTAAAAGCCCGCCAATACGTGAAGTGCTTGGCCGATTTCCCTGCCAATGCCTGGAGTGCCCGGCGATTCCCCTGCCGACGCATGAATATCTAGGTGATCCCCTGCCAGCAGATAACCCGCTAAGTTCCTGGCCGATCTCCCTGCCAAGGCCTGGAGTGCCCAGCCGATTCCCCTGTCGACGTGTGGATACCTAGCTGATCTCCTGCCAGCTGATAGCCCGCCAATACGTGAAGTGCCTGGCCGATCCCCTACCAAGGCCTGGAGTGCCCAGCCGATTCCCCTGCCGACATATGGCTACCAAGCTGATCCCCTGCCAGCTGATAACCCGCCAATACGTGAAGTGTCTGGCCGATCTCCCTGCCAAGGCCTGGAGTGCCCAGCCGATTCCCCTGCCGACGCGTGGATACCTAGCTGATCCCCTGCCAGCTGATAACCCGCCAATACGTGAAGTGTCTGGCCAATCTCCCTGCCAAGGCCTGGAGTGTCCAGTCGATTCCCCTGTCGACGCGTGGAGTGCCTAGCCGATTCCCCTGGCAGCTGATAACCCGTAAATAAATAATATGCCTGCCCGATCTCGCTGCCAAGACCTGGAGTGCCCGACCGATCCCGCAGCCGAGGTGGGAGTGCCAAGCCGTATTCCCTGCAGAGTGATACCGTTGGCAAGACGTGAAGAGCCTGATCGTTATTCTACCAGTTTATAACCTGCCAATACGTGAAGTGCCTGGCCGATCTCCCTGCCAAGGCCTGGAGTGCCCGGCCGATCCCCCTGCCGTGGCGTGGAGTGCCCAGCCATTTCCCCGGCCGACGCGAGCAATGCCTGGCCGATCCCGTGCCAGCTGATAACCCGCCAATACGTGAAGTGCCTGGCCGATCCCCTACCAAGGAGTGCCAAGTACGTGGAGTGCCTGGCCGATCCCCTGCCAGCTGATAAACAGCCGATTCCCCTGCCGAAGCGTGGAGTGCCTAGCCGTCGGCAGTGCTTGGCCCATCTCCCTGCCAAGATCTGGAGTGCCCGGCCGATCCCCCTGCCGAGAAGTGGAGTGCCAAGCCGTTTCCCCTGCCGACGCGGGGAGTGCCTGGTCGATCCCCTGCCAGTTAAAAGCCCGCCAATACGTGAAGTGCTTGGCCGATTTCCCTGCCAATGCCTGGAGTGCCCGGCGATTCCCCTGCCGACGCATGGATATCTAGGTGATCCCCTGCCAGCAGATAACCCGCCAAGTGACTGGCCGATCTCCCTGCCAAAGCCTGGAGTGCCCAGCCGATTCCCCTTTCGAGGCGTGGAGTGCCTATCCGATTCCCCTGCCAGCAGATAACCCGTCAAGTGACTGGACGATCCATGCTAAGGCCTAGAGTGCTCAGCCGATTCCGCTGCCGACGTATGGATACCAAGCTGATCCCCTGCCAGCTGATAACCCGCCAATACGTGAAGTTCCTGGACGATCTCCATGCCAAGGCCTAGAGTGCTCAGTCGATTCCGCTGCCGACGTATGGATACCAAGCTGATCCCCTGCCAGCTGATAACCCGCCAATACGTGAAGTTCCTGGACAATCTCCCTGAAAAGGCCTAGAGTGCCAGGCCGATCCCGCAGCCGCGGTGGAAGAGCCAAGCCGTATTCCCTGCACAGTGATACCGTTGACAAGACGTGAAGAGCCTGATTGATCCCCTTCCAGTTGATAACTTCCCAATACGTGAAGTTCCTGGCCGATCTCCCTGCCAAGGCCTGGAGTGCCCAGCCGATTCTCCTGTCGACGCGTGGGTACCTAGCTGATCTCCTGCCAGCTGATAGCCCGCCAATACGTGAAGTGCCTGGCCGATCCCCTACCAAGGCCTAGAGTGCCCAGCCGATTCCCCTGCCGACATATGGCTACCAAGCTGATCCCCTGCCAGCTGATAACCCGCCAATACGTGAAGTGCTTGGCCGATTTCCCTGCCAATGCCTGGAGTGCCCGGCGATTCCCCTGCCGACGCATGGATATCTAGGTGATCCCCTGCCAGCAGATAACCCGCCAAGTGACTGGCCGATCTCCCTGCCAAAGCCTGGAGTGCCCAGCCGATTCCCCTTTCGAGGCGTGGAGTGCCTATCCGATTCCCCTGCCAGCAGATAACCCGTCAAGTGACTGGACGATCTCCATGCCAAGGCCTAGAGTGCTCAGCCGATTCCGCTGCCGACGTATGGATACCAAGCTGATCCCCTGCCAGCTGATAACCCGCCAATACGTGAAGTTCCTGGACAATCTCCCTGCCAAGGCCTAGAGTGCCCGGCCGATCCCGCAGCCGCGGTGGAAGAGCCAAGCCGTATTCCCTGCAAAGTGATACCGTTGACAAGACGTGAAGAGCCTGATTGATCCCCTTCCAGTTGATAACTTCCCAATACGTGAAGTTCCTGGCCGATCTCCCTGCCAAGGCCTGGAGTGCCCAGCCGATTCTCCTGTCGACGCGTGGGTACCTAGCTGATCTCCTGCCAGCTGATAGCCCGCCAATACGCAAAGTGCCTGGCCGATCCCCTACCAAGGCCTAGAGTGCCCAGCCGATTCCCCCTGCCGACATATGGCTACCAAGCTGATCCCCTGCCAGCTGATAACCCGCCAATACGTGAAGTGTCTGGCCGATCTCCCTGCCAAGGCCTGGAGTGCCCAGCCGATTCCCCTGCCGACGTATGGCTACCAAGCTGATCCCCTGCCAGCTGATAACCCGCCAATACGTGAAGTGTCTGGCCGATCTCCATGCCAAGGCCTGGAGTGCCCAGTCGATTCCCCTGTCGACGCGTGGAGTGCCTAGCCGATTCCCCTGGCAGCTGATAACCCGTAAATAAATAATATGCCTGCCCGATCTCGCTGCCAAGACCTGGAGTGCCCGACCGATCCCGCAGCCGAGGTGGGAGTGCCAAGCCGTATTCCCTGCAGAGTGATACCGTTGGCAAGACGTGAAGAGCCTGATCGTTATTCTACCAGTTTATAACCTGCCAATACGTGAAGTGCCTGGCCGATCTCCCTGCCAAGGCCTGGAGTGCCCGGCCGATCCCCCTGCCGAGGCGTGGAGTGCCCAGCCATTTCCCCGGCCGACGCGAGGAATGCCTGGCCGATCCCCTGCCAGCTGATAACCCGCCAATACGTGCAGTGCCTGGCCGATCCCCTACCAAGGAGTGCCAAGTACGTGGAGTGCCTGGCCGATCCCCTGCCAGCTGATAAACAGCCGATTCCCCTGCCGAAGCGTGGAGTGCCTGGCCGTCGGCAGTGCTTGGCCCATCTCCCTGCCAAGACCTGGAGTGCCCGGCCGATCCCCCTGCCGAGAAGTGGAGTGGCAAGACGTTTCCCCTGCCGAAGCAAGGAGTGCCTGGTCGTTCCCCTGCCAGTTAAAAGCCCGCCAATACGTGAAGTGCTTGGCCGATTTCCCTGCCAATGCCTGGAGTGCCCGGCGATTCCCCTGCCGACGCATGAATATCTAGGTGATCCCCTGCCAGCAGATAACCCGCTAAGTTCCTGGCCGATCTCCCTGCCAAGGCCTGGAGTGCCCAGCCGATTCCCCTGTCGACGTGTGGATACCTAGCTGATCTCCTGCCAGCTGATAGCCCGCCAATACGTGAAGTGCCTGGCCGATCCCCTACCAAGGCCTGGAGTGCCCAGCCGATTCCCCTGCCGACATATGGCTACCAAGCTGATCCCCTGCCAGCTGATAACCCGCCAATACGTGAAGTGTCTGGCCAATCTCCCTGCCAAGGCCTGGAGTGTCCAGTCGATTCCCCTGTCGACGCGTGGAGTGCCTAGCCGATTCCCCTGGCAGCTGATAACCCGTAAATAAATAATATGCCTGCCCGATCTCGCTGCCAAGACCTGGAGTGCCCGACCGATCCCGCAGCCGAGGTGGGAGTGCCAAGCCGTATTCCCTGCAGAGTGATACCGTTGGCAAGACGTGAAGAGCCTGATCGTTATTCTACCAGTTTATAACCTGCCAATACGTGAAGTGCCTGGCCGATCTCCCTGCCAAGGCCTGGAGTGCCCGGCCGATCCCCCTGCCGTGGCGTGGAGTGCCCAGCCATTTCCCCGGCCGACGCGAGCAATGCCTGGCCGATCCCGTGCCAGCTGATAACCCGCCAATACGTGAAGTGCCTGGCCGATCCCCTACCAAGGAGTGCCAAGTACGTGGAGTGCCTGGCCGATCCCCTGCCAGCTGATAAACAGCCGATTCCCCTGCCGAAGCGTGGAGTGCCTAGCCGTCGGCAGTGCTTGGCCCATCTCCCTGCCAAGATCTGGAGTGCCCGGCCGATCCCCCTGCCGAGAAGTGGAGTGCCAAGCCGTTTCCCCTGCCGACGCGGGGAGTGCCTGGTCGATCCCCTGCCAGTTAAAAGCCCGCCAATACGTGAAGTGCTTGGCCGATTTCCCTGCCAATGCCTGGAGTGCCCGGCGATTCCCTGCCGACGCATGGATATCTAGGTGATCCCCTGCCAGCAGATAACCCGCCAAGTGACTGGCCGATCTCCCTGCCAAAGCCTGGAGTGCCCAGCCGATTCCCCTTTCGAGGCGTGGAGTGCCTATCCGATTCCCCTGCCAGCAGATAACCCGTCAAGTGACTGGACGATCCATGCTAAGGCCTAGAGTGCTCAGCCGATTCCGCTGCCGACGTATGGATACCAAGCTGATCCCCTGCCAGCTGATAACCCGCCAATACGTGAAGTTCCTGGACGATCTCCATGCCAAGGCCTAGAGTGCTCAGTCGATTCCGCTGCCGACGTATGGATACCAAGCTGATCCCCTGCCAGCTGATAACCCGCCAATACGTGAAGTTCCTGGACAATCTCCCTGAAAAGGCCTAGAGTGCCAGGCCGATCCCGCAGCCGCGGTGGAAGAGCCAAGCCGTATTCCCTGCACAGTGATACCGTTGACAAGACGTGAAGAGCCTGATTGATCCCCTTCCAGTTGATAACTTCCCAATACGTGAAGTTCCTGGCCGATCTCCCTGCCAAGGCCTGGAGTGCCCAGCCGATTCTCCTGTCGACGCGTGGGTACCTAGCTGATCTCCTGCCAGCTGATAGCCCGCCAATACGTGAAGTGCCTGGCCGATCCCCTACCAAGGCCTAGAGTGCCCAGCCGATTCCCCTGCCGACATATGGCTACCAAGCTGATCCCCTGCCAGCTGATAACCCGCCAATACGTGAAGTGTCTGGCCGATCTCCCTGCCAAGGCCTGGAGTGCCGAGCCGATTCCCCTGCCGACGTATGGCTACCAAGCTGATCCCCTGCCAGCTGATAACCCGCCAATACGTGAAGTGTCTGGCCGATCTCTATGCCAAGGCCTGGAGTGCCCAGTCGATTCCCCTGTCGACGCGTGGAGTGCCTAGCCGATTCCCCTGGCAGCTGATAACCCGTAAATAAATAATATGCCTGCCCGATCTCGCTGCCAAGACCTGGAGTGCCCGACCGATCCCGCAGCCGAGGTTGGAGTGCCAAGCCGTATTCCCTGCAGAGTGATACCGTTGGCAAGACGTGAAGAGCCTGATCGTTATTCTACCAGTTTATAACCTGCCAATACGTGAAGTGCCTGGCCGATCTCCCTGCCAAGGCCTGGAGTGCCCGGCCGATCCCCCTGCCGAGGCGTGGAGTGCCCAGCCATTTCCCCGGCCGACGCGAGGAATGCCTGGCCGATCCCCTGCCAGCTGATTACCCGCCAATACGTGAAGTGCCTGGCCGATCCCCTACCAAGGAGTGCCAAGTACGTGGAGTGCCTGGCCGATCCCCTGCCAGCTGATAAACAGCCGATTCCCCTGCCGAAGCGTGGAGTGCCTGGCCGTCGGCAGTGCTTGGCCCATCTCCCTGCCAAGACCTGGAGTGCCCGGCCGATCCCCCTGCCGAGAAGTGGAGTGGCAAGACGTTTCCCCTGCCGAAGCAAGGAGTGCCTGGTCGATCCCCTGCCAGTTAAAAGCCCGCCAATACGTGAAGTGCTTGGCCGATTTCCCTGCCAATGCCTGGAGTGCCCGGCGATTCCCCTGCCGACGCATGGATATCTAGGTGATCCCCTGCCAGCAGATAACCCGCCAAGTGACTGGCCGATCTCCCTGCCAAGGCCTGGAGTGCCCAGCCGATTCCCCTGTCGACGCGTGGATACCTAGCTGATCCCCTGCCAGCTGATAGCCCGCCAATACGTGAAGTTCCTGGACGATCTCCATGCCAAGGCCTAGAGTGCTCAGCCGATTCCTCTGCCGACGTATGGATACCAAGCTGATCCCCTGCCAGCTGATAACCCGCCATTACGTGAAGTGTCTGGCCGATCTCCCTGCCAAGGCCCGGAGTACCTAGCCGATTCCCCTGCCGACGCGTGGATACCTAGCTGATCCCCTGCCAGCTGATAACCCGCCAATACGTGAAGTTCCTGGACGATCTTCCTGCCAAGGCCTAGAGTGCCCGGCCGATCCCGCAGCCGCGGTGGAAGAGCCAAGCCGTATTCCCTGCAAAGTGATACCGTTGAAAAGACGTGAAGAGCCTGATTGATCCCCTTCCAGTTGATAATTTCCCAATACGTGAAGTTCCTGGCCGATCTCCCTGCCAAGGCCTGGAGTGCCCAGCCGATTCCCCTGTCGACGCGTGGATACCTAGCTGATCTCCTGCCTGCTGATAGCCCGCCAATACGTGAAGTGTCTGGCCGATCTCCCTGCCAAGGCCTGGAGTGCCCAGCCGATTCCCCTGCCGACGTATGGCTACCAAGCTGATCCCCTGCCAGCTGATAACCCGCCAATACGTGAAGTGTCTGGCCGATCTCCATGCCAACGCCTGGAGTGCCCAGTCGATTCCCCTGTCGACGCGTGGATACCTAGCTGATCTCCTGCCAGCTGATAGCCCGCCAATACGTGAAGTGTCTGGCCGATCTCCCTGCCAAGGCCTGGAGTGCCCAGCCGATTCCCCTGCCGACGTATGGCTACCAAGCTGATCCCCTGCCAGCTGATAACCCGCCAATACGTGAAGTGTCTGGCCGATCTCCCTGCCAAGGCCCGGAGTACCTAGCCGATTCCCCTGCCGACGCGTGGAGTGCCTAGCCGATTCCCCTGGCAGCTGATAACCCGTAAATAAATAATATGCCTGCCCGATCTCGCTGCCAAGACCTGGAGTGCCCGACCGATCCCGCAGCCGAGTTGGGAGTGCCAAGCCGTATTCCCTGCAGAGTGATACCGTTGGCAAGACGCGAAGAGCCTGATCGTTATTCTACCAATTTATTCTACCTGCCAATACGTGAAGTGCCTGGCCGATCTCCCTGCCAAGGCCTGGAGTGCCCGGCCGATCCCCCTGCCGACGCGTGGATACCTAGCTGATCCCCTGCCAGCTGATAACCCGCCAATACCTGAAGTTCCTGGACGATCTTTCTGCCAAGGCCTAGAGTGCCCGGCCGATCCCGCAGCCGCGGTGGAAGAGCCAAGCCGTATTCCCCTGCCGTGGCGTGGAGTGCCCAGCCATTTCCCCGGCCGACGCGAGCAATGCCTGGCCGATTCCGTGCCAGCTGATAACCCG
This sequence comes from Drosophila malerkotliana malerkotliana, assembly GCA_018153235.1. Taxonomy (NCBI): domain Eukaryota; kingdom Metazoa; phylum Arthropoda; class Insecta; order Diptera; family Drosophilidae; genus Drosophila; species Drosophila malerkotliana. The sequence continues at coordinate 938,993 of JAECXV010000132.1, forward strand.
CCAATACGTGAAGTGCCTGGCCGATCCCCTGCCAGCTGATAAACAGCCGATTCCCCTGCCGAAGCGTGGAGTGCCTAGCCGTCGGCAGTGCTTGGCCCATCTCCCTGCCAAGATCTGGAGTGCCCGGCCGATCCCCCTGCCGAGAAGTGGAGTGCCAAGCCGTTTCCCCTGCCGACGCGGGGAGTGCCTGGTCGATCCCCTGCCAGTTAAAAGCCCGCCAATACGTGAAGTGCTTGGCCGATTTCCCTGCCAATGCCTGGAGTGCCCGGCGATTCCCCTGCCGACGCATGGATATCTAGGTGATCCCCTGCCAGCAGATAACCCGCCAAGTGACTGGCCGATCTCCCTGCCAAGGCCTGGAGTGCCCAGCCGATTCCCCTTTCGAGGCGTGGAGTGCCTATCCGATTCCCCTGCCAGCAGATAACCCGTCAAGTGACTGGACGATCCATGCCAAGGCCTAGAGTGCTCAGCCGATTCCGCTGCCGACGTATGGATACCAAGCTGATCCCCTGCCAGCTGATAACCCGCCAATACGTGAAGTTCCTGGACGATCTCCATGCCAAGGCCTAGAGTGCTCAGCCGATTCCGCTGCCGACGTATGGATACCAAGCTGATCCCCTGCCAGCTGATAACCCGCCAATACGTGAAGTTCCTGGACAATCTCCCTGAAAAGGCCTAGAGTGCCAGGCCGATCCCGCAGCCGCGGTGGAAGAGCCAAGCCGTATTCCCTGCACAGTGATACCGTTGACAAGACGTGAAGAGCCTGATTGATCCCCTTCCAGTTGATAACTTCCCAATACGTGAAGTTCCTGGCCGATCTCCCTGCCAAGGCCTGGAGTGCCCAGCCGATTCTCCTGTCGACGCGTGGGTACCTAGCTGATCTCCTGCCAGCTGATAGCCCGCCAATACGTGAAGTGCCTGGCCGATCCCCTACCAAGGCCTAGAGTGCCCAGCCGATTCCCCTGCCGACATATGGCTACCAAGCTGATCCCCTGCCAGCTGATAACCCGCCAATACGTGAAGTGTCTGGCCGATCTCCCTGCCAAGGCCTGGAGTGCCGAGCCGATTCCCCTGCCGACGTATGGCTACCAAGCTGATCCCCTGCCAGCTGATAACCCGCCAATACGTGAAGTGTCTGGCCGATCTCTATGCCAAGGCCTGGAGTGCCCAGTCGATTCCCCTGTCGACGCGTGGAGTGCCTAGCCGATTCCCCTGGCAGCTGATAACCCGTAAATAAATAATATGCCTGCCCGATCTCGCTGCCAAGACCTGGAGTGCCCGACCGATCCCGCAGCCGAGGTTGGAGTGCCAAGCCGTATTCCCTGCAGAGTGATACCGTTGGCAAGACGTGAAGAGCCTGATCGTTATTCTACCAGTTTATAACCTGCCAATACGTGAAGTGCCTGGCCGATCTCCCTGCCAAGGCCTGGAGTGCCCGGCCGATCCCCCTGCCGAGGCGTGGAGTGCCCAGCCATTTCCCCGGCCGACGCGAGGAATGCCTGGCCGATCCCCTGCCAGCTGATTACCCGCCAATACGTGAAGTGCCTGGCCGATCCCCTACCAAGGAGTGCCAAGTACGTGGATTGCCTGGCCGATCCCCTGCCAGCTGATAAACAGCCGATTCCCCTGCCGAAGCGTGGAGTGCCTGGCCGTCGGCAGTGCTTGGCCCATCTCCCTGCCAAGACCTGGAGTGCCCGGCCGATCCCCCTGCCGAGAAGTGGAGTGGCAAGACGTTTCCCCTGCCGAAGCAAGGAGTGCCTGGTCGATCCCCTGCCAGTTAAAAGCCCGCCAATACGTGAAGTGCTTGGCCGATTTCCCTGCCAATGCCTGGAGTGCCCGGCGATTCCCCTGCCGACGCATGGATATCTAGGTGATCCCCTGCCAGCAGATAACCCGCCAAGTGACTGGCCGATCTCCCTGCCAAGGCCTGGAGTGCCCAGCCGATTCCCCCTGTCGACGCGTGGATACCTAGCTGATCCCCTGCCAGCTGATAGCCCGCCAATACGTGAAGTTCCTGGACGATCTCCATGCCAAGGCCTAGAGTGCTCAGCCGATTCCTCTGCCGACGTATGGATACCAAGCTGATCCCCTGCCAGCTGATAACCCGCCATTACGTGAAGTGTCTGGCCGATCTCCCTGCCAAGGCCCGGAGTACCTAGCCGATTCCCCTGCCGACGCGTGGATACCTAGCTGATCCCCTGCCAGCTGATAACCCGCCAATACGTGAAGTTGGCGGTGGAAGAGCCAAGCCGTATTCCCTGCAAAGTGATACCGTTGAAAAGACGTGAAGAGCCTGATTGATCCCCTTCCAGTTGATAATTTCCCAATACGTGAAGTTCCTGGCCGATCTCCCTGCCAAGGCCTTGAGTGCCCAGCCGATTCCCCTGTCGACGCGTGGATACCTAGCTGATCTCCTGCCAGCTGATAGCCCGCCAATACGTGAAGTGTCTGGCCGATCTCCCTGCCAAGGCCTGGAGTGCCGATTCCCCTGCCGACGTATGGCTACCAAGCTGATCCCCTGCCAGCTGATAACCCGCCAATACGTGAAGTGTCTGGCCGATCTCCATGCCAAGGCCTGGAGTGCCCAGTCGATTCCCCTGTCGACGCGTGGAGTGCCTAGCCGATTCCCCTGGCAGCTGATAACCCACCAATACGTGAAGTTCCTGGACGATCTCCCTGCCAAGGCCTAGAGTGCCCGGCCGATCCCGCAGCCGCGGTGGAAGAGCCAAGCCGTATTCCCTGCAAATTGATACCGTTGACAAGGGGTGAAGAGCCTGATTGATCCCCCTCCAGTTGATAACTTCCCAATACGTGAAGTTCCTGGCCGATATCCCTGCCAAGGCCTGGAGTGCCCAGCCGATTCCCCTGCCGACGTATGGCTACCAAGCTGATCCCCTGCCAGCTGATAACCCGCCAATACATGAAGTGTCTGGCCGATCTCCCTGCCAAGGCCCGGAGTACCTAGCCGATTCCCCTGCCGACGCGTGGATACCTAGCTGATCTCCTGCCAGCTGATAGCCCGCCAATACGTGAAGTGTCTGGCCGATCTCCCTGCCAAGGCCTGGAGTGCCCAGCCGATTCCCCTGCCGACGTATGGCTACCAAGCTGATCCCCTACCAGCTGATAACCCGCCAATACGTGAAGTGTCTGGCCGATCTCCCTGCCAAGGCCCGGAGTACCTAGCCGATTCCCCTGCCGACGCGTGGATACCTAGCTGATCTCCTGCCAGCTGATAGCCCGCCAATACGTGAAGTGTCTGGCCGATCTCCCTGCCAAGGCCCGGAGTACCTAGCCGATTCCCCTGCCGACGCGTGGAGTGCCTAGCCGATTCCCCTGGCAGCTGATAACCCGTAAATAAATAATATGCCTGCCCGATCTCGCTGCCAAGACCTGGAGTGCCCGACCGATCCCGCAGCCGAGTTGGGAGTGCCAAGCCGTATTCCCTGCAGAGTGATACCGTTGGCAAGACGCGAAGAGCCTGATCGTTATTCTACCAATTTATTCTACCTGCCAATACGTGAAGTGCCTGGCCGATCTCCCTGCCAAGGCCTGGAGTGCCCGGCCGATCCCCCTGCCGAGGCGTGGAGTGCCCAGCCATTTCCCCGGCCGACGCGAGGAATGCCTGGCCGATCCCCTGCCAGCTGATAACCCGCCAATACGTGAAGTGCCTGGCCGATCCCCTACCAAGGAGTGCCAAGTACGTGGAGTGCCTGGCCGATCCCCTGCCAGCTGATAAACAACCGATTCCCCTGCCGAAGCGTGGAGTGCCTGGCCGTCGGCAGTGCTTGGCCCATCTCCCTGCCAAGACCTGGAGTGCCCGGCCGATCCCCCTGCCGAGAAGTGGAGTGGCAAGACGTTTCCCCTGCCGAAGCAAAGAGTGCCTGGTCGATCCCCTGCCAGTTAAAAGCCCGCCAATACGTGAAGTGCTTGGCCGATTTTCCTGCCAATGCCTGGAGTGCCCAGCCGATTCCCCTGTCGACGCGTGGATATCTAGGTAATCCCCTGCCAGCAGATAACCCGCCAAGTGACTGGCCAATCTCCCTGCCAAGGCCTGGAGTGCCCAGCCGATTCCCCTGACGACGCGTGGATACCTAGCTGATCCCCTGCCAGCTGATAGCCCGCCAATACGTGAAGTTCCTGGACGATCTCCATGCCAAGGCCTAGAGTGCTCAGCCGATTCCTCTGCCGACGTATGGATACCAAGCGGATCCCCTGCCAGCTGATAACCCGCCATTACGTGAAGTGTCTGGCCGATCTCCCTGCCAAGGCCCGGAGTACCTAGCCGATTCCCCTGCCGACGCGTGGATACCTAGCTGATCCCCTGCCAGCTGATAACCCGCCAATACGTGAAGTTCCTGGACGATCTTCCTGCCAAGGCCTAGAGTGCCCGGCCGATCCCGCAGCCGCGGTGGAAGAGCCAAGCCGTATTCCCTGCAAAGTGATACCGTTGAAAAGACGTGAAGAGCCTGATTGATCCCCTTCCAGTTGATAACTTCCCAATACGTGAAGTTCCTGGCCGATCTCCCTGCCAAGGCCTGGAGTGCCCAGCCGATTCCCCTGTCGACGCGTGGATACCTAGCTGATCTCCTGCCAGCTGATAGCCCGCCAATACGTGAAGTGTCTGGCCGATCTCCCTGCCAAGGCCTGGAGTGCCCAGCCGATTCCCCTGCCGACGTATGGCTACCAAGCTGATCCCCTGCCAGCTGATAACCCGCCAATACGTGAAGTGTCTGGCCGATCTCCATGCCAAGGCCTGGAGTGCCCAGTCGATTCCCCTGTCGACGCGTGGAGTGCCTAGCCGATTCCCCTGGCAGCTGATAACCCGCCAATACGTGAAGTTCCTGGACGATCTCCCTGCCAAGGCCTAGAGTGCCCGGCCGATCCCGCAGCCGCGGTGGAAGAGCCAAGCCGTATTCCCTGCAAAGTGATACCGTTGACAAGACGTGAAGAGCCTGATTGATCCCCTTCCAGTTGATAACTTCCCAATACGTGAAGTTCCTGGCCGATCTCCATGCCAAGGCCTGGAGTGCCCAGCCGATTCCCCTGTCGACGCGTGGATACCTAGCTGATCTCCTGCCAGCTGATAGCCCGCCAATACGTGAAGTGTCTGGCCGATCTCCCTGCCAAGGCCTGGAGTGCCCAGCCGATTCCCCTGCCGACGTATGGCTACCAAGCTGATCCCCTGCCAGCTGATAACCCGCCAATACGTGAAGTGTCTGGCCGATCTCCCTGCCAAGGCCCGGAGTACCTAGCCGATTTCCCTGCCGACGCGTGGATACCTAGCTGATCCCCTGCCAGCTGATAACCCGCCAATACGTGAAGTTCCTGGACGATCTCCCTGCCAAGGCCTAGAGTGCCCGCCCGATCCCGCAGCCGCGGTGGAAGAGCCAAGCCGTATTCCCTGCAAAGTGATACCGTTGACAAGACGTGAAGAGCCTGATTGATCCCCTTCCAGTTGATAACTTCCCAATACGTGAAGTTCCTGGCCGATCTCCCTGCCAAGGCCTGGAGTGCCCAGCCGATTCCCCTGTCGACGCGTGGATACCTAGCTGATCTCCTGCCAGCTGATAGCCCGCCAATACGTGAAGTGCCTGGCCGATCCCCTACCAAGGCCTAGAGTGCCCAGCCGATTCCCCTGCCGACATATGGCTACCAAGCTGATCCCCTGCCAGCTGATAACCCGCCAATACGTGAAGTGTCTGGCCGATGTCCCTGCCAAGGCCTGGAGTGCCCAGCCGATTCCCCTGCCGACGCGTGGATACCTAGCTGATCCCCTGCCAGCTGATAACCCGCCAATACGTGAAGTGTCTGGCCAATCTCCCTGCCAAGGCCTGGAGTGTCCAGTCGATTCCCCTGTCGACGCGTGGAGTGCCTAGCCGATTCCCCTGGCAGCTAATAACGCGTAAATAAATAATATGCCTGCCCGATCTCGCTGCCAAGACCTGGAGTGCCCGACCGATCCCGCAGCCGAAGTGGGAGTGCCAAGCCGTATTCCCTGCAGAGTGATACCGTTGGCAAGACGTGAAGCGCCTGATCGATCCCCTACCAGTTTATAACCTGCCAATACGTGAAGTGCCTGGCCGATCTCCCTGCCAAGGCCTGGAGTGCCCGGCCGATCCCCCTGCCGTGGCGTGGAGTGCCCAGCCATTTCCCCGGCCGACGCGAGGAATGCCTGGCCGATCCCCTGCCAGCTGATAACCCGCCAATACGTGAAGTACCTGGCCGATCCCCTACCAAGGAGTGCCAAGTACGTGGAGTGCCTGGCCGATCCCCTGCCAGCTGATAAACAGCCGATTCCCCTGCCGAAGCGTGGAGTGCCTAGCCGTCGGCAGTGCTTGGCCCATCTCCCTGCCAAGATCTGGAGAGCCCGGCCGATCTCCCTGCCGAGAAGTGGAGTGCCAAGCCGTTTCCCCTGCCGAAGCAAAGAGTGCCTGGTCCATCCCCTGCCAGTTAAAAGCCCGCCAATACGTGAAGTGCTTGGCCGATTTCCCTGCCAATGCCTGGAGTGCCCGGCGATTCCCCTGCCGACGCATGGATATCTAGGTGATCCCCTGCCAGCAGATAACCCGCCAAGTGACTGGCCAATCTCCCTGCCAAGGCATGGAGTGCCCAGCCGATTCCCCTTTCGAGGCGTGAAGTGCCTATCCGATTCCCCTGCCAGCTTATAACCCACCAATAAATGATACGCCTGCCTGATCTCCCTGCCAAGGCCTGGAGTGCCCAGCCGATTCCCCTGTCGACGCGTGGATACCTAGCTGATCCCCTGCCAGCTGATAGCCCGCCAATACGTGAAGTTCCTGGACGATCACCATGCCAAGGCCTAGAGTGCTCAGCCGATTCCCCTGCCGACGTATGGATACCAAGCTGATCCCATGCCAGCTGATAACCCGCCAATACGTGAAGTGTCTGGCCGATCTCCCTGCCAAGGCCTGGAGTACCTAGCCGATTCCCCTGCCGACTTATGGATACCAAGCTGATCCCCTGCCAGCTGATAACCCGCCAATACGTGAAGTGTCTGGCCGATCTCCCTGCCAAGAGCTGGAGTGCCCGGCCGATTCCCCTGCCGACGCGTGGAGTGCCTAGCCGATTCCCTAGGCAGCTGATAATCCGCCAATACGTGAAGTTCCTGGACGATCTCCCTGCCAAGGCCTAGACTGCCCGGCCGATCCCGCAGCCGCGGTGGAAGAGCCAAGCCGTATCCCTGCAAAGTGATACCGTTGGCAAGACATGAAAAGCCTGATCGATCCCCTGCCAGTTGATAACCCCCCAATATGTGAAGTTCCTGGACGATCTCCCTGCCAAGGCCTAGAGTGCCCAGCCTATTCCCATGCCGACGCGTGGATACCTAGCTGATCCCCTGCCAGCTGATAACCCGCCAATACGTGAAGTTCCTGGCCGATCTCCCTGCCAAGGCCTGGAGTGCCCAGCCGAGACCTGGAGTGCCCGGCCGATCCCCCTGCCGAGAAGTGGAGTGGCAAGACGTTTCCCCTGCCGAAGCAAAGAGTGCCTGGTCGATCCCCTGCCAGTTAAAAGCCCGCCAATACGTGAAGTGCTTGGCCGATTTTCCTGCCAATGCCTGGAGTGCCCAGCCGATTCCCCTGTCGACGCGTGGATATCTAGGTAATCCCCTGCCAGCAGATAACCCGCCAAGTGACTGGCCAATCTCCCTGCCAAGGCCTGGAGTGCCCAGCCGATTCCCCTGACGACGCGTGGATACCTAGCTGATCCCCTGCCAGCTGATAGCCCGCCAATACGTGAAGTTCCTGGACGATCTCCATGCCAAGGCCTAGAGTGCTCAGCCGATTCCTCTGCCGACGTATGGATACCAAGCGGATCCCCTGCCAGCTGATAACCCGCCATTACGTGAAGTGTCTGGCCGATCTCCCTGCCAAGGCCCGGAGTACCTAGCCGATTCCCCTGCCGACGCGTGGATACCTAGCTGATCCCCTGCCAGCTGATAACCCGCCAATACGTGAAGTTCCTGGACGATCTTCCTGCCAAGGCCTAGAGTGCCCGGCCGATCCCGCAGCCGCGGTGGAAGAGCCAAGCCGTATTCCCTGCAAAGTGATACCGTTGAAAAGACGTGAAGAGCCTGATTGATCCCCTTCCAGTTGATAACTTCCCAATACGTGAAGTTCCTGGCCGATCTCCCTGCCAAGGCCTGGAGTGCCCAGCCGATTCCCCTGTCGACGCGTGGATACCTAGCTGATCTCCTGCCAGCTGATAGCCCGCCAATACGTGAAGTGTCTGGCCGATCTCCCTGCCAAGGCCTGGAGTGCCCAGCCGATTCCCCTGCCGACGTATGGCTACCAAGCTGATCCCCTGCCAGCTGATAACCCGCCAATACGTGAAGTGTCTGGCCGATCTCCATGCCAAGGCCTGGAGTGCCCAGTCGATTCCCCTGTCGACGCGTGGAGTGCCTAGCCGATTCCCCTGGCAGCTGATAACCCGCCAATACGTGAAGTTCCTGGACGATCTCCCTGCCAAGGCCTAGAGTGCCCGGCCGATCCCGCAGCCGCGGTGGAAGAGCCAAGCCGTATTCCCTGCAATGTGATACCGTTGACAAGACGTGAAGAGCCTGATTGATCCCCTTCCAGTTGATAACTTCCCAATACGTGAAGTTCCTGGCCGATCTCCATGCCAAGGCCTGGAGTGCCCAGCCGATTCCCCTGTCGACGCGTGGATACCTAGCTGATCTCCTGCCAGCTGATAGCCCGCCAATACGTGAAGTGTCTGGCCGATCTCCCTGCCAAGGCCTGGAGTGCCCAGCCGATTCCCCTGCCGACGTATGGCTACCAAGCTGATCCCCTGCCAGCTGATAACCCGCCAATACGTGAAGTGTCTGGCCGATCTCCTGCCAAGGCCCGGAGTACCTAGCCGATTTCCCTGCCGACGCGTGGATACCTAGCTGATCCCCTGCCAGCTGATAACCCGCCAATACGTGAAGTTCCTGGACGATCTCCCTGCCAAGGCCTAGAGTGCCCGCCCGATCCCGCAGCCGCGGTGGAAGAGCCAAGCCGTATTCCCTGCAAAGTGATACCGTTGACAAGACGTGAAGAGCCTGATTGATCCCCTTCCAGTTGATAACTTCCCAATACGTGAAGTTCCTGGCCGATCTCCCTGCCAAGGCCTGGAGTGCCCAGCCGATTCCCCTGTCGACGCGTGGATACCTAGCTGATCTCCTGCCAGCTGATAGCCCGCCAATACGTGAAGTGCCTGGCCGATCCCCTACCAAGGCCTAGAGTGCCCAGCCGATTCCCCTGCCGACATATGGCTACCAAGCTGATCCCCTGCCAGCTGATAACCCGCCAATACGTGAAGTGTCTGGCCGATGTCCCTGCCAAGGCCTGGAGTGCCCAGCCGATTCCCCTGCCGACGCGTGGATACCTAGCTGATCCCCTGCCAGCTGATAACCCGCCAATACGTGAAGTGTCTGGCCAATCTCCCTGCCAAGGCCTGGAGTGTCCAGTCGATTCCCCTGTCGACGCGTGGAGTGCCTAGCCGATTCCCCTGGCAGCTAATAACGCGTAAATAAATAATATGCCTGCCCGATCTCGCTGCCAAGACCTGGAGTGCCCGACCGATCCCGCAGCCGAAGTGGGAGTGCCAAGCCGTATTCCCTGCAGAGTGATACCGTTGGCAAGACGTGAAGCGCCTGATCGATCCCCTACCAGTTTATAACCTGCCAATACGTGAAGTGCCTGGCCGATCTCCCTGCCAAGGCCTGGAGTGCCCGGCCGATCCCCCTGCCGTGGCGTGGAGTGCCCAGCCATTTCCCCGGCCGACGCGAGGAATGCCTGGCCGATCCCCTGCCAGCTGATAACCCGCCAATACGTGAAGTACCTGGCCGATCCCCTACCAAGGAGTGCCAAGTACGTGGAGTGCCTGGCCGATCCCCTGCCAGCTGATAAACAGCCGATTCCCCTGCCGAAGCGTGGAGTGCCTAGCCGTCGGCAGTGCTTGGCCCATCTCCCTGCCAAGATCTGGAGAGCCCGGCCGATCTCCCTGCCGAGAAGTGGAGTGCCAAGCCGTTTCCCCTGCCGAAGCAAAGAGTGCCTGGTCCATCCCCTGCCAGTTAAAAGCCCGCCAATACGTGAAGTGCTTGGCCGATTTCCCTGCCAATGCCTGGAGTGCCCGGCGATTCCCCTGCCGACGCATGGATATCTAGGTGATCCCCTGCCAGCAGATAACCCGCCAAGTGACTGGCCAATCTCCCTGCCAAGGCATGGAGTGCCCAGCCGATTCCCCTTTCGAGGCGTGAAGTGCCTATCCGATTCCCCTGCCAGCTTATAACCCACCAATAAATGATACGCCTGCCTGATCTCCCTGCCAAGGCCTGGAGTGCCCAGCCGATTCCCCTGTCGACGCGTGGATACCTAGCTGATCCCCTGCCAGCTGATAGCCCGCCAATACGTGAAGTTCCTGGACGATCACCATGCCAAGGCCTAGAGTGCTCAGCCGATTCCCCTGCCGACGTATGGATACCAAGCTGATCCCATGCCAGCTGATAACCCGCCAATACGTGAAGTGTCTGGCCGATCTCCCTGCCAAGGCCTGGAGTACCTAGCCGATTCCCCTGCCGACTTATGGATACCAAGCTGATCCCCTGCCAGCTGATAACCCGCCAATACGTGAAGTGTCTGGCCGATCTCCCTGCCAAGAGCTGGAGTGCCCGGCCGATTCCCCTGCCGACGCGTGGAGTGCCTAGCCGATTCCCTAGGCAGCTGATAATCCGCCAATACGTGAAGTTCCTGGACGATCTCCCTGCCAAGGCCTAGACTGCCCGGCCGATCCCGCAGCCGCGGTGGAAGAGCCAAGCCGTATCCCTGCAAAGTGATACCGTTGGCAAGACATGAAAAGCCTGATCGATCCCCTGCCAGTTGATAACCCCCCAATATGTGAAGTTCCTGGACGATCTCCCTGCCAAGGCCTAGAGTGCCCAGCCTATTCCCATGCCGACGCGTGGATACCTAGCTGATCCCCTGCCAGCTGATAACCCGCCAATACGTGAAGTTCCTGGCCGATCTCCCTGCCAAGGCCTGGAGTGCCCAGCCGATTCCCCTGACGACGCGTGGAGTGCCTAGCCAATTCCTATGGCAGCTTATAACCCACCAATAAATGATACGCCGGCCTGATCTCCCTGCCAAGACTTGGAGTGCTCGGCCGATCCCGCAGCCGGGGTGGGAGTGCCAAGCCGTATTCCCTGCAAGGTGATACCGTTGGCAAGACATGAAGAGCCTGATCGATCCCCTGCCAGTTGATAACACGCCAATACGTGAAGTGTCTGGCCGATCTCCCTGCCAATGCCTGGAGTGCCCGGCGATTCCCCTGCCGACGCATGGATATCTATGTGATCCCCTGCCAGCAGATAACCCGCCAATACGTGAAGTGACTGGCCGATCTCCCTGACAAGGCCTGGAGTGCCCAGCCGATCCCCTGCCGATGCGTGGAGTGCCTGGCCGATCCCCTGCCAGCTGATAGCCCGCCAATACGTGAAGCGCCTGGCCGATCTCCCTGCCAAGAGCTGGAGTGCCCGGCCGATTCCCCTGCCGACGCGTGGAGTGCCTAGCCGATTCCCTAGGCAGCTGATAATCCGCCAATACGTGAAGTTCCTGGACGATCTCCCTGCCAATGCCTGGAGTGCCCGGCGATTCCCCTGCCGACGCATGGATATCTATGTGATCCCCTGCCAGCAGATAACCCGCCAATACGTGAAGTGACTGGCCGATCTCCCTGACAAGGCCTGGAGTGCCCAGCCGATCCCCTGCCGATGCGTGGAGTGCCTGGCCGATCCCCTGCCAGCTGATAGCCCGCCAATACGTGAAGCGTCTGGCCGATCTCCCTGCCAAGAGCTGGAGTGCCCGGCCGATTCCCCTGCTGACGCGTGGAGTGCCTAGCCGATTCCCCTGGCAAATAATAAACCCGCCAATAAATAAAATGCCTGCCCGATCTCGCAGACAAGACCTGGAGTGCCCGGCCGATTCTGCAGCCGAAATGGAAGTGCCAAGCCGTATTAGCTGATCCCCTGCCAGCTGATAACCCGCCAATACGTGAAGTTCCTGGACGATCTCCCTGCCAAGGCCTAGACTGCCCGGCCGATCCCGCAGCCGCGGTGGAAGAGCCAAGCCGTATCCCTGCAAAGTGATACCGTTGGCAAGACGTGAAGAGCTTGATTGATCCCCTGACAGTTGATAACCCCCCAATACGTGAAGTTCCTGGCCGATCCCCTACGAAGGCCTGGAGTGCCCAGCCGATTCCCTTGCCGACGCGTGGATACCTATCTGATCCCCTGCCAGCAGATAACCCGCCAATACGTGAAGTTCCTGGCCGATCTCCCTGCCAAGGCCTGGAGTGCCCAGCCGATTTCCCTTTCGAGGCGTGGAGTGCCTATCCGATTCCCCTGCCAGCTTATAACCCACCAATAAATGATACGCCTGCCTGATCTCCCTGCCAAGACCTGAAGTGCCCGGCCGATCCCGCAGCCGCGGTGGAAGAGCCAAGCCGTATTCCCTGCAAAGTGATACCGTTGGCAAGACGTGAAGAGCCTGATTGATCCCCTGACAGTTGATAAACCCCCCAATACGTGAAGTTCCTGGCCGATCCCCTACGAAGGCCTGGAGTGCCCAGCCGATTCCCCTGCCGACGCGTGGATACCTAGCTGATCCCCTGCCAGCTGATAACCCGCCAATACGTGAAGTTCCTGGCCGATCTCCCTGCCAAGGCCTGGAGTGCCCAGCCGATTCCCCTTTCGACGCGGGGAGTGCCTAGCCGATTTTCCTGCCAGCTTATAACCCACCAATAAATGATACGCCTGCCTGATCTCCCTGCCAAGACCTGAAGTGCCCGGCCGATCTCGCAGCCGCGGTGGAAGAGCCAAGCCGTATTCCCTGCAAAATGATACCGTTGGCAAGACGTGAAGAGCCTGATTGATCCCTTGACAGTTGATAAACCCCCCAATACGTGAAGTTCCTGGCCGATCCCATACGAAGGCCTGGAGTGCCCAGCCGATTCCCTTGCCGACGCGTGGATACCTAGCTGATCCCCTGCCAGCTGATAACCCGCCAATACGTGAAGTTCCTGGCCGATCCCCTACGAAGGCCTGGAGTGCCCAGCCGATTCCCTTGCCGACGCGTGGATACCTAGCTGATCCCCTGCCAGCGGATAACCCGCCAATACGTGAAGTTCCTGGCCGATCTCCCTGCCAAGGCCTGGAGTGCCCAGCCGATTCCCCTTTCGACGCGGGGAGTGCCTAGCCGATTTTCCTGCCAGCTTATAACCCACCAATAAATGATACGCCTGCCTGATCTCCCTGCCAAGACCTGAAGTGCCCGGCCGATCTCGCAGCCGCGGTGGAAGAGCCAAGCCGTATTCCCTGCAAAGTGATACCGTTGGCAAGACGTGAAGAGCCTTATTGATCCCCTGACAGTTGATAAACCCCCCAATACGTGAAGTTCCTGGCCGATCTCCCTGCCAAGGCCTAGAGTGCCCAGCCGATTCCCATGCCGACGCGTGGATACCTAGCTGATCCCCTGCCAGCTGATTACCCGCCAATACGTGAAGTTCCTGGCCGATTTCCCTGCCAAGGCCTGGAGTGCCCAGCCGATTCCCCTGCCGACGCGTGGAGTGCCTAGCCGATTCCTATGGCAGCTTATAACCCACCAATAAATGATACGCCTGCCTGATCTCCCTGCCAAGACTTGGAGTGCCCGGCCGATCCCGCAGCCGAGGTGGGAGTGCCAAGCCGTATTCCCTGCAAGGTGATACCGTTGGCAAGACATGAAGAGCCTGATCGATCCCCTGCCAGTTAATAACCCGCCAATTCGCGAAGTGCCTGGAATCCCCTACGAAGGCCTGGAGTGCCCAGCCGATTCACCTGCCGACGCGTGGATACCTAGCTGATCCCCTGCCAGCTGATAACCCGCCAATACGTGAAGTTCCTGGACGATCTCCATGCCAAGGCCTGGAGTGCCCAGCCGATTCCCCTGCAGACGCGTGGAGTGCCTACCCGATTCCCCTGGCAAATGATAAGCCCGCCAATAAATGAAATGCCTGCCCGATCTCGCAGACAAGACCTAGAGTGCCCGGCCGATTCTGCAGTCGAGGTGGGAGTGCCAAGCCGTATTCCCTGCAAGGTGATACCGTTGGCAAGACATGAAGAGCCTGATCGATCCCCTGCCAGTTGATAGCCCGCCAATACGCGAAGTGCCTGGAATCCCCTACGAAGGCCTGGAGTGCCCAGCCGATTCCCCTGCCGACGCGTGGATACCTAGCTGATCCCCTGCCAGCTGATAACCCGCCAATACGTGAAGTTCCTGGACGATCTCCCTGCCACGCCTAGAGTGCCCGGCCGATCCCGCAGCCGCGGTGGAAGAGCCAAGCCGTATTCCCTGCAAAGTGATACCGTTGGCAACACGTGAAGAGCCTGATTGATCCCATGACAGTTAATAACCCCCCAATACGTGAAGTTCCTGGCCGATCCCCTACGAAGGCCTGGAGTGCCCAGCCGATTCCCTCGTCGACGCGTGGATACCTAGCTGATCCCCTGCCAGCTGATAACCCGCCAATACGTGAAGTTCCTGGACGATCTCCCTGCCAAGGCCTGGAGTGCCCAGCCGATTCCCCTGCCGACGCATGGATACCAAGCTGATCCCCTGCCAGCTGATAACCCGCCCATACGTGAAGTGTCTGGCCGATCTCCCTGCCAAGGCCTGGAGTGCCCAGCTGATTCCCCTGCCGACGCGTGGAGTGCCTAGCCGATTCCCCTGGCAAATGATAAACCGACCAATAAATAAAATGCCTGCCCGATCTCGCAGACAAGACCTTTAGTGCCCGGCCGATTCTGCAGCCGAGGTGGGAGTGCCAAGCCGTGTTCCCTGCAAGGTGATACCGTTGGCAAGACGTGAAGAGCCTGATCAATCCCCTGCCAGTTCTAACCCGCCAATACGTGTAGTGCTTGGCCCATCTCCCTGCCAAGACCTGGTGTGCCCGGAAGTTCCCCCTGCCGAGAAGTGGAGTGCCTGGTCGATCCCCTGCCAGTTAAAAGCTCGCCAATACGTGAAGTGCTTGGCCGATTTCCCTGCCAATGCCTGGAGTGCCCGGCGATTCCCCTGCCGACGCATGGATATCTAGGGGATCCCCTGCCAGCAGATAACCCGCTAAGTGACTGGCCGATCTCCCTGCCAAGGCCTGGAGTGCCCAGCCGATTCCCCTGCCGACGTATGGATACCTATCTAATCCCCTGCCAGCTGATAACCCGCCAATACGTGAAGTTCCTGGACGATCTCCCTGCCAAGGCCTAGAGTGCCCAGCCGATTCCCCTGCCGACGTATGGATACCTATCTAATCCCCTGCCAGCTGATAACCCGCCATTACGTGAAGTTCCTGGACGATCTCCCTGCCAAGACCTAGAGTGCCCAGCCGATTCCCCTGCCGACGCATGGATTCCAAGCTGATCCCCTGCCAGCTGATAACCCTCCAATACGTGAAGTGTCTGGCCGATCTTCCTGCCAAGGCCTGGAGTGCCCAGCCGATCCCGCAGCCGCGGTGGAAGAGCCAAGCCGTATTCCCTGCAAAGTGATACCGCTGGCAAGACGTGAAGAGCCTGATTGATTTCCTGACAGTTGATAACCCCCCAATACGTGAAGTTCCTTGCCGATCCCCTACGATGGCCTGGAGTGCCCAGCCAATTCCCTTGCCGACGCGTGGATACCTAGCTGATCCCCTGCCAGCTGATAACCCGCCAATACGTGAAGCGCCTGGCCGATCTCCCTGCCAAGGCCTGGAGTGCCCAGCCGATTCTTCTTTCGACGCGGGGAGTGCCTATCCGATTCCCCTGCCAGTTGATAACCCCCCAATATGTGAAGTTCCTGGACGATCTCCCTGCCAAGGCCTAGAGTGCCCAGCCTATTCCCATGCCGACGCGTGGATACCTAGCTGATCCCCTGCCAGCTGATAACCCGCCAATACGTGAAGTTCCTGGCCGATCTCCCTGCCAAGGCCTGGAGTGCCCAGCCGATTCCCCTGCCGACGCGTGGAGTGCCTAGCCGATTCCTATGGCAGCTTATAACCCACCAATAAATGACACGCCTGCCTGATCTCCCTGCCAAGACTTGGAGTGCCCGGCCGATCCCGCAGCCGAGGTGGGAGTGCCAAGCCGTATTCCCTGCAAGGTGATACCGTTGGCAAGACATGAAGAGCCTCATCGATCCCCTGCCAGTTGATAACCCGCCAATACGTGAAGTGTCTGGCCGATCTCCCTGCCAATGCCTGGAGTGCCCGGCGTTTCCCCTGCCGACGCATGGATCCCCTGCCAGCAGCTAACCCGCCAATACGTGAAGTGACTGGCCGATCTCCCTGACAAGGCCTGGAGTGCCCAGCCGATCCCCTGCCGATGCGTGGAGTGCCTGGCCGATCCCCTGCCAGCTGATTGCCCGCCAATACGTGAAGCGCCTGGCCGATCTCCCTGCCAAGAGCTGGAGTGCCCGGCCGATTCCCCTGCCGACGCGTGGAGTGCCTAGCCGATTCCCTTGGCAGCTGATAATCCGCCAATACGTGAAGTTCCTGGACGATCTCCCTGCCAAGGCCTTGAGCGCCCAGCCGATTC